>CATKUP010000169.1:600000-1090000 GCA_949786385.1 Onychomys leucogaster
TAATACAGCAGCCAACTTGAGTGTGCTCAGAACAAAAGAACGGTGTTTCCTACACATACAGACCATATCCAGTTCAACTCTGCTTGAAATTGATACAAAGCAAAGGTTCTCTAACATCCAATGCTTCTCAGTTAAGATGAGAAACATGTGAGTTTCGTGAACGATGTAGTTCGTTTGAGCTGAAAAGTGACTGCCCTTACCTGAAACGAAGTAGTGATTGTAGGAAGACACACAGCCTGGGACTTAACTCCATTTCTGAAGGGAAACACACAGCAGAGTTCTCATCCATGGATCACACTCTGCTTTAGAGCAAGAAGCACGCTCAAGCTTTCTAGAGTCTCTAAGACAGCAGGAGTTGTGAGTGAGCTGAGATCAAAAGAACGGTGTTTTCTACACATACGGACCATATCTAGTCCAACTCTGCTTCTGAAACTGATACAAAGCACTGGTCCTCTAATATCCAATGCTTATCACTTAAGATGAGAAACGTGTGAGCTTCGTGAACGATGTAGTACCTTTGAGCTGAAAATTGACTGCCCCTACCTTAAACGAACTCTTGCTGTAGCAAGACACGGAGCCTGGGATTTAACTCCATTTCTGAAGGGAAACACACAACACAGTTCTCATCCATGGATCACACTCTGCTCTAGAGCAAGAAGCACTCTCTTGCTTTCTAGAGTCTCTAATACAGCAGGAAACGTGAGTGTGCTGAGAAGCAAAGAACGGTGTTTCCTATACATAGGGACTTTATCTAATTCAACTCTGCTTGAAATTGATACAATGCAAAGGTCCTCTAACATCCAATGCTTGTCAGTTTAGATGAGACCGTGTGAGTCCTGAACGATATAGTTCCTTTGAGCTGTAAAGTAACTGCCCTTACCAGAAAAAAATTAGTGCTTGTAGGAAGACACAGAACCTGGGATTTAACTCCATTTCTGAAGGGAAACACACAGCATAGTTCTCATCCATGGATCACACTCTGCTTTAGAGGAAGAAGCACGCTCTTGCTTCTAGATTCTCTTATACAGCAGGAAACTTGTGTGAGCTCAGAACAAAAGAACGGTGTTTCCTACACATACGGTCCATATCTAGTCCAACTCTGCTTCTGAAACTGATACAAAGCCCTGGTCCTCTAACATCCAATGCTTGTCAGTTAAGATGGGAAACTTGTTAGCTTCGTGAAAGATGTAGTTCCTTTGCGCTGAAAAGTGACTGCCTTTACCTCAAACGCCATCCAGCTTGTAGGAAGACACAGAGCCTGGGATTTAACTCCATTTCTGAAGGGAAACACACAGCAGAGTTCTCATCCATGGGTCACACTCTGCTTTAGAGCAAGAAGCACGCTCTTGCTTTCTAGAGTCTCTAATACAGCAGGAAACCTGAGTGTGCTGAGAAGAAAAGAACGGTGTTTCCTACACATAGGGACCATATCTAGTTCAACTCTGCTTGAAATTGATACAATGCAAAGGTCCTCTAACATCCAATGCTTGTCAGTTTATATGAGAAACGTGTGAGTCGTGAACGATATAGTTCCTTTGAGCTGTAAAGTAACTGCCCTTACCAGAAAAGAAGTCTTGCTTGTAGGAAGACTCAGAGCCTAGGATTTAAGTTCATTTCTGAAGTGAAACACACAGCAGAGTTCTTATCCATTGCTCACACTCTGCTTTAGAGAAAGAAGCACACTCTGGCAGTCTAGAGTCTCAAAGACAGCAAGAAAAGTGAGAGTGCTGAGAACAAAACTACTGTGTTTCCTACATATACGGACCATATCTAGTCCAACTCTGCTTCTGAAACTGATACAAAGCACTGGTCCTCTAACATCCAATGCTTGTCATTCAAGATGAAAAAAGTGTGAGCTTCGTGAATGATGTAGTTCGTTTGAGCAGAGAAGTGACTGCCCTTACATGTAACGAAGTAGTGCTTGTAGGAAGACACAGAGCCTGGGATTTAACTCCATTTCTGAAGAGAAACACACAGCATAGTTCTCATCCATTGATCACACTCTGCTTTAGAGCAAGAAGCACGCTCTAGCTTCTAGATTCTCTAATACAGCAGGAAACTTGAGTCAGCTCAGAACTAAAGAACGGTGTTTCTTACACATACAGACCATATCTAGTTCATCTCTGCTTCTGAAACTGAAACAAACCACACGTCCTCGAACATCCAATGCTTGTCAGTTAAGATGAGAAACGAGTGAGCTTCGTGAACGATGTAGTTCCTTTGAGCTGAAAAGTGACTGCCCTTACTTGAAATGAAGTCTTGCTTGTAGGAAGACACAGAGCCTGGGATTTGACTCCATTTCTGAAGTTTAACACACAGCAGAGTTCTCATCCATTGATAACACTCTGCTTTAGAGCAAGAAGCACGCTCTAGCTTTCCAGAGTCTCTAAGACAGCAGGACACTTGACTGTGCTGAGAACAAATGAACGGTGTTTCCTACAGATAAGGACCATATCTTGTCGAACTCTGCTTCTGAAATTGATACAAAGCACAGGTCCTCTAACATCCAATGCTTGTCATGTAAGATGAAAAAAGTGTGAGCTTCGTGAACGATGTAGTTCATTTGAGCTGAAAAGTGACTGCCCCTACCTGAAACGAAGTCTTGCTTGTAGCAAGACACAGAGCTTGGGATTTAACTCCATTTGTGAAGGGAAACACACAACACAGTTCTCATCCATGGATCACACTCTGCTTTAGAGCAAGAAGCACTCTCTTGCTTTCTAGAGTCTCTAATACAGCAGGAAACATGAGTGTACTGAGAAGAAAAGAACGGTGTTTCCTATACATACGGTCCATATCTAATTCAAGTCTGCTTGAAATTGATACAAAGCAAAGTTCCTCTAACATCCAATACTTGTCAGTTAAGATGAGAAACGTGTGAGCTTCGTGACCAATGTAGTTCATTTGAGCTGAAAAGTGACTGCCCTTATCTGAAACGAAGTCTTTCTTGTAGGAAGTCTCAGAGCCTGGGATTTAACTCCATTTCTGAAGTGAGACACACAGCAGAGTTCTCATATATAGATCACACTCTGATATAGAGCAAGAAGCACGCTCTTGGTTCCTGGAATCTCTAATACATAAGGAAACTTGAGTGAGATCAGAACAAAAGAATGGTGTTTCCTACACATATGGACCATCTATAGTCCAACTCTGCTTCTGAAATTGATACAAAGCACAGGTCCTCTAACATCCAATGCTTGTCATTTAAGATGAAAAAAGTGTGAGCTTCGTGAATGATGTAGTTCGTTTGAGCAGAAAAGTGACTGCCCTTACATGTAATGAAGTAGTGCTTGTAGGAAGACACAGAGCCTGGGATTTAACTCCATTTCTGAAGAGAAACACACAGCATAGTTCTCATCCATTGATCCCACTCTGCTTTAGAGCAAGAAGCATGCTCTAGCTTCTAGATTCGCTAATACAGCAGGAAACTTGAGTCAGCTCAGAACTAAAGAACGGTGTTTCTTACACATACAGACCATATCTAGTTCATCTCTGCTTCTGAAACTGAAACAAACCACACGTCCTCTAACATCCAATGCTTGTCAGTTAAGATGAGAAACGTGTGAGCTTCCTGAACGATGTAGTTCGTTTGAGCTGAAAAGTGACTGCCCTTGCTTGAAATGAAGTCTTGCTTGTAGGAAGACACAGAGCCTGGAATTTAACTCCATTTCTGAAGGAAACACACAGCATAGTTTTCATGCATGGATCACACTGTGCTTTAGAGCAAGAAGCACGCACTTGCTTTCTAGAGTCTCTAATACACCAGGAAACGTGAGTGTGCTGAGAACAAAAGACCGGTGTTTCCTACACATACGGACCATATCTAGTCCAATTCTGCTTCTGAATCTGATACAAAGCACTGGTCCTCTAACATCCAATGCTTGTCAGTTAAGATGAGAAACATGTGAGCTTCGTGAACGATGTAATTCCGTTTTAGCTGAAAAGTGCCTGCCCTTACCTGAAACGAAGTAGTGCTTGTAGGAAGACACAGAGCCTGGGACTTAACTCCATTTCTGAAGGGAAACACACAGCATAGTTCTGATCCATGGATCACACTCTGCTTTAGAGCAAGAAGCACGCTCAAGCTTTCTAGAGTCTCTAAGACAGCAGGAAAGTGAGTGTCCTGAGAACAAAAGAATGGTGTTTCCTGCACATAGGGACCATATCTAGTCCAACTCTGCTTGAAATTGATACAAAGCAAAGGTCCTCTATCATCCAATGCTTGTCAGTTTAGATGAGAAACGTGTTAGTCGTGAACGATATAGTTCTTTGAGCTGTAAAATATCTGCCCTTACCTGAAAAGAAGTCTTTCTTGTAGGAAGTCTCAGAGCCTGGGATTTAACTCCATTTCTGAAGGGAGACACACAGCAGAGTTCTCATATATAGATCACACTCTGATTTAGAGCAAGAAGCATCCTCTTGGTTCCTGGATTGTCTAATAGAGAAGGAAACTTGAGTGAGCTCAGAAAAAAAGAACGGTGTTTCCTACACATACGGACCATATATAGTCCAACTCTGCTTCTGAAATTGATACAAAGCACAGGTCCTCTAACATCCAATGCTTGTCATTTAAGATGAAAAAAGTGTGAGCTTCGTGAATGATGTAGTTCTTTTTGCAGAAAAGTGACTGCCCTTACATGTAACGAAGTAGTGCTTGTAGGAAGACACAGAGCCTGGGATTTAACTCCATTTCTGAAGAGAAACACACAGCATAGTTCTCATCCATTGATCCCACTCTGCTTTAGAGCAAGAAGCATGCTCTAGCTTCTAGATTCTATAATACAGCAGGAAACTTGAGTCAGCTCAGAAGTAAAGAACGGTGTTTCTTACATATACAGACCATATCTAGTTCATCTCTGCTTCTGAAAATGAAACAAACCACACGTCCTCTAACATCCAATGCTTGTCAGTTAAGATGAGAAACGTGTGAGCTTCGTGAACGACGTAGTTCGTTTGAGCTGAAAAGTGACTGCCCTTACCTGAAACAAAGTAGTGCTTGTAGAAAGACACAGAGCCTGGGATTTAACTCCATTTCTGAAGGGAAACCCACAGCATTGTTCTCATCCATGGATCACACTCTGCTTTAGAGCAAGAAGCACGCTCAAGCTTTCTAGAGTCTCTAAGACAGCAGGAAACGTGAGTGTGCTGAGAACAAAAGAACGGTGTTTCCTACAAATAGGGACCATATCTAGTCCAACTCTGCTTGAAATTGATTCAAAGCAAAGGTCCTCTAACATCCAATACTTGTCAGTTAAGATGAGAAACGTGGGAGCTTCATGACCAATGTTGTTCATTTGAGCTGAAAAGTGACTGCCCTTACCTGAAACGAATTCTTGCTTGTAGGAAGTCTCAGAGCCTGGGATTTAACTCCATTTCTGAAGTGAGACACACAGCAGAGTTCTCATATATAGATCACACTCTGATTTGGAGCAAGAAGCACGCTCTTGGTTCCTGGAATCTCTAATACAGAAGGAAACTTGAGTGAGCTCAGCACAAAAGTACGGTGTTTCCTACACATACGGAAAATATCTAGTCCAACTCTTCTTCTGAAATTGATACAAAGCACAGGTCCTCTAACATCCAATGATTGTTATTTAAGATGAAAAAAGTGTGAGCTTCGTGAAGGATGTAGTTCGTTTGAGCTGAAAAGTGACTGCCCTTACCTGAAAAAAAGTAGTGCTTGTAGGAAGACACAGAGCCTGGGATTTAACTCCATTTATGAAGGGAAACACACAGCATAGTTCTCATCCATGGATCACACTCTGCTTTAGAACAAGAAGCACGCTCTTGATTCTAGATTCTCTTATACAGCAGGAAACTTGATTGAGCTCAGAACAAATGAACGGTGTTTCCTACACATACGGTCCACATCTAGTCCAACTCTGCTTCTGACAGTGAAACAAAGCACTGGTCCTCTAATATTCAATGCTTGTCAGTTAAGATGAGAAACGTGTGAGCTTCGTGACCGATGTAGTTCATTTGAGCTGAAAAGTGACTGCCCTTACCTGAAACGAAGTCTTGCTTGTAGGAAGTCTCAGAGCCTGGGACTTAACTCCATTTCTGAAGGGAAACACACAGCATAGTTCTGATCCATGAATCACACTGTGCTTTAGAGCAAGAAGCACGCTCAAGCTTTCTAGAGTCTCTAAGACAGCAGGAAACATGAGTGTGCTGAGAACAAAAGAATGGTGTTTCCTACACATAGGGACCATATCTAGTCCAACTCTGCCTGAAATTGATACAAAGCAAAGGTCCTCTATCATCCAATGCTTGTCAGTTTAGATGAGAAATGTGTTAGTCGTGAACGATATGGTTCGTTTGAGCTGTAAAATAACTGCCCTTACCTGAAAAGAAGTCTTGCTTGTAGGAAGACTCAGAGCCTGGGATTTATGTCCATTTCTGAAGTGAAACACACAGAAGAGTTCTTATCCATTGCTCACACTCTGCTTTAGAGAAAGAAGCACACTCTGGCTGTCTAGAGTCTCAAAGACAGCAAGAAACGTGAGTGTGCTGAGAACCAAGAACGGTGTTTCCTACACATACGGACCATATCTAGTCCAACTCTGCTTCTGAAACTGATACAAAGCACTGGTCCACTAACATCCAATGCTTGGTAGTTAAGAAGGGAAACTTGTAAGCTTCATGAACGATGTATTTCGTTCCAACTAAAAAGTGACTGCCCTTACCTGAAACGAAGTCTTGCTTGTAGGAAGACACAGAGCCTGGGATTTAACTCCATTTTTGAAGGGAAACACACAACAAAGTTCTCATCCTTGGATCACACTCTGCTTTAGAGCAAGAAGCACGCTCTAGCTTTCTAGAGTCTCTAAAACAGCAGGAAACGTGAGTGTGCTGAAGACAAAAGTACGGAGTTTCCTACACATACGGACCATATCTAGTCCAACTCTGCTTCTGAAACTGGTACAAAGCACTGGTCCTCTAACATCCAATGCTTGTCAGTTGAGATGAGAAACGTGTGAGCTTCGTGAACGATGTAGTTCCTTTGAGGTGAAAAGTGACTGCCCCTACCTGAAACGAAGTCTTGCTTGTAGGAAGACTCAGAGCCAGGGATTTAACTCCATTTCTGAAGTGAAACACACAACAGAGTTCTCATCCATTGTTCACACTCTGCTTTACAGCAAGAAACACACTCTTGCTTTCTAGAGACTCAAAGAAAGCAGGAAACTTGAGTGTGCTCAGAACAAAAGAACGGTGTTTCCTACACATACGGTCCATATCTAGTCCAACTCTGCTTCTGAAATTGATACAAAGCCCAGGTCCTCTAACATCCAATGCTTGTCATTTAAGATGAAAACTTGTGAGCTTTGTGAACGATGTAGTTCGTGTGAGCTGAAAAGTGACTGCCCTTACCTGAAACAAAGTAGTGCTTGTAGGAAGACACAGAGCCTGGGATTTAACTCCATTTCTGAAGGGAAACACACAGTAGAGTTCTCATCCATGGATCACACTCTGCTTTAGAGCAAGAAGCACGCTCAAGCTTTCTAGAGTCTCTAAGACAGCAAGAAAAGTGAGAGTGCTGAGAACAAAACTACTGTGTTTCCTACATATACGGACCATATCTAGTCCAACTCTGCTTCTGAAACTGATACAAAGCACTGGTCCTCTAACATCCAATGCTTGTCATTCAAGATGAAAAAAGTGTGAGCTTCGTGAATGATGTAGTTCGTTTGAGCAGAGAAGTGACTGCCCTTACATGTAACGAAGTAGTGCTTGTAGGAAGACACAGAGCCTGGGATTTAACTCCATTTCTGAAGAGAAACACACAGCATAGTTCTCATCCATTGATCACACTCTGCTTTAGAGCAAGAAGCACGCTCTAGCTTCTAGATTCTCTAATACAGCAGGAAACTTGAGTCAGCTCAGAACTAAAGAACGGTGTTTCTTACACATACAGACCATATCTAGTTCATCTCTGCTTCTGAAACTGAAACAAACCACACGTCCTCGAACATCCAATGCTTGTCAGTTAAGATGAGAAACGAGTGAGCTTCGTGAACGATGTAGTTCCTTTGAGCTGAAAAGTGACTGCCCTTACTTGAAATGAAGTCTTGCTTGTAGGAAGACACAGAGCCTGGGATTTGACTCCATTTCTGAAGTTTAACACACAGCAGAGTTCTCATCCATTGATAACACTCTGCTTTAGAGCAAGAAGCACGCTCTAGCTTTCCAGAGTCTCTAAGACAGCAGGACACTTGACTGTGCTGAGAACAAATGAACGGTGTTTCCTACAGATAAGGACCATATCTTGTCGAACTCTGCTTCTGAAATTGATACAAAGCACAGGTCCTCTAACATCCAATGCTTGTCATGTAAGATGAAAAAAGTGTGAGCTTCGTGAACGATGTAGTTCATTTGAGCTGAAAAGTGACTGCCCCTACCTGAAACGAAGTCTTGCTTGTAGCAAGACACAGAGCTTGGGATTTAACTCCATTTGTGAAGGGAAACACACAACACAGTTCTCATCCATGGATCACACTCTGCTTTAGAGCAAGAAGCACTCTCTTGCTTTCTAGAGTCTCTAATACAGCAGGAAACATGAGTGTACTGAGAAGAAAAGAACGGTGTTTCCTATACATACGGTCCATATCTAATTCAAGTCTGCTTGAAATTGATACAAAGCAAAGTTCCTCTAACATCCAATACTTGTCAGTTAAGATGAGAAACGTGTGAGCTTCGTGACCAATGTAGTTCATTTGAGCTGAAAAGTGACTGCCCTTATCTGAAACGAAGTCTTTCTTGTAGGAAGTCTCAGAGCCTGGGATTTAACTCCATTTCTGAAGTGAGACACACAGCAGAGTTCTCATATATAGATCACACTCTGATATAGAGCAAGAAGCACGCTCTTGGTTCCTGGAATCTCTAATACAGAAGGAAACTTGAGTGAGATCAGAACAAAAGAATGGTGTTTCCTACACATACGGACCATCTATAGTCCAACTCTGCTTCTGAAATTGATACAAAGCACAGGTCCTCTAACATCCAATGCTTGTCATTTAAGATGAAAAAAGTGTGAGCTTCGTGAATGATGTAGTTCGTTTGAGCAGAAAAGTGACTGCCCTTACATGTAATGAAGTAGTGCTTGTAGGAAGACACAGAGCCTGGGATTTAACTCCATTTCTGAAGAGAAACACACAGCATAGTTCTCATCCATTGATCCCACTCTGCTTTAGAGCAAGAAGCATGCTCTAGCTTCTAGATTCGCTAATACAGCAGGAAACTTGAGTCAGCTCAGAACTAAAGAACGGTGTTTCTTACACATACAGACCATATCTAGTTCATCTCTGCTTCTGAAACTGAAACAAACCACATGTCCTCTAACATCCAATGCTTGTCAGTTAAGATGAGAAACGTGTGAGCTTCCTGAACGATGTAGTTCGTTTGAGCTGAAAAGTGACTGCCCTTGCTTGAAATGAAGTCTTGCTTGTAGGAAGACACAGAGCCTGGAATTTAACTCCATTTCTGAAGGAAACACACAGCATAGTTTTCATGCATGGATCACACTGTGCTTTAGAGCAAGAAGCACGCACTTGCTTTCTAGAGTCTCTAATACAGCAGGAAACGTGAGTGTGCTGAGAACAAAAGACCGGTGTTTCCTACACATACGGACCATATCTAGTCCAATTCTGCTTCTGAATCTGATACAAAGCACTGGTCCTCTAACATCCAATGCTTGTCAGTTAAGATGAGAAACATGTGAGCTTCGTGAACGATGTAATTCCGTTTTAGCTGAAAAGTGCCTGCCCTTACCTGAAACGAAGTAGTGCTTGTAGGAAGACACAGAGCCTGGGACTTAACTCCATTTCTGAAGGGAAACACACAGCATAGTTCTGATCCATGGATCACACTCTGCTTTAGAGCAAGAAGCACGCTCAAGCTTTCTAGAGTCTCTAAGACAGCAGGAAAGTGAGTGTCCTGAGAACAAAAGAATGGTGTTTCCTGCACATAGGGACCATATCTAGTCCAACTCTGCTTGAAATTGATACAAAGCAAAGGTCCTCTATCATCCAATGCTTGTCAGTTTAGATGAGAAACGTGTTAGTCGTGAACGATATAGTTCTTTGAGCTGTAAAATATCTGCCCTTACCTGAAAAGAAGTCTTTCTTGTAGGAAGTCTCAGAGCCTGGGATTTAACTCCATTTCTGAAGGGAGACACACAGCAGAGTTCTCATATATAGATCACACTCTGATTTAGAGCAAGAAGCATCCTCTTGGTTCCTGGATTGTCTAATAGAGAAGGAAACTTGAGTGAGCTCAGAAAAAAAGAACGGTGTTTCCTACACATACGGACCATATATAGTCCAACTCTGCTTCTGAAATTGATACAAAGCACAGGTCCTCTAACATCCAATGCTTGTCATTTAAGATGAAAAAAGTGTGAGCTTCGTGAATGATGTAGTTCTTTTTGCAGAAAAGTGACTGCCCTTACATGTAACGAAGTAGTGCTTGTAGGAAGACACAGAGCCTGGGATTTAACTCCATTTCTGAAGAGAAACACACAGCATAGTTCTCATCCATTGATCCCACTCTGCTTTAGAGCAAGAAGCATGCTCTAGCTTCTAGATTCTATAATACAGCAGGAAACTTGAGTCAGCTCAGAAGTAAAGAACGGTGTTTCTTACATATACAGACCATATCTAGTTCATCTCTGCTTCTGAAAATGAAACAAACCACACGTCCTCTAACATCCAATGCTTGTCAGTTAAGATGAGAAACGTGTGAGCTTCGTGAACGACGTAGTTCGTTTGAGCTGAAAAGTGACTGCCCTTACCTGAAACAAAGTAGTGCTTGTAGAAAGACACAGAGCCTGGGATTTAACTCCATTTCTGAAGGGAAACCCACAGCATTGTTCTCATCCATGGATCACACTCTGCTTTAGAGCAAGAAGCACGCTCAAGCTTTCTAGAGTCTCTAAGACAGCAGGAAACGTGAGTGTGCTGAGAACAAAAGAACGGTGTTTCCTACAAATAGGGACCATATCTAGTCCAACTCTGCTTGAAATTGATTCAAAGCAAAGGTCCTCTAACATCCAATACTTGTCAGTTAAGATGAGAAACGTGGGAGCTTCATGACCAATGTTGTTCATTTGAGCTGAAAAGTGACTGCCCTTACCTGAAACGAATTCTTGCTTGTAGGAAGTCTCAGAGCCTGGGATTTAACTCCATTTCTGAAGTGAGACACACAGCAGAGTTCTCATATATAGATCACACTCTGATTTGGAGCAAGAAGCACGCTCTTGGTTCCTGGAATCTCTAATACAGAAGGAAACTTGAGTGAGCTCAGCACAAAAGTACGGTGTTTCCTACACATACGGAAAATATCTAGTCCAACTCTTCTTCTGAAATTGATACAAAGCACAGGTCCTCTAACATCCAATGATTGTTATTTAAGATGAAAAAAGTGTGAGCTTCGTGAAGGATGTAGTTCGTTTGAGCTGAAAAGTGACTGCCCTTACCTGAAAAAAAGTAGTGCTTGTAGGAAGACACAGAGCCTGGGATTTAACTCCATTTATGAAGGGAAACACACAGCATAGTTCTCATCCATGGATCACACTCTGCTTTAGAACAAGAAGCACGCTCTTGATTCTAGATTCTCTTATACAGCAGGAAACTTGAGTGAGCTCAGAAAAAATGAACGGTGTTTCCTACACATACGGTCCACATCTAGTCCAACTCTGCTTCTGACAGTGAAACAAAGCACTGGTCCTCTAATATTCAATGCTTGTCAGTTAAGATGAGAAACGTGTGAGCTTCGTGACCGATGTAGTTCATTTGAGCTGAAAAGTGACTGCCCTTACCTGAAACGAAGTCTTGCTTGTAGGAAGTCTCAGAGCCTGGGACTTAACTCCATTTCTGAAGGGAAACACACAGCATAGTTCTGATCCATGAATCACACTGTGCTTTAGAGCAAGAAGCACGCTCAAGCTTTCTAGAGTCTCTAAGACAGCAGGAAACATGAGTGTGCTGAGAACAAAAGAATGGTGTTTCCTACACATAGGGACCATATCTAGTCCAACTCTGCCTGAAATTGATACAAAGCAAAGGTCCTCTATCATCCAATGCTTGTCAGTTTAGATGAGAAATGTGTTAGTCGTGAACGATATGGTTCGTTTGAGCTGTAAAATAACTGCCCTTACCTGAAAAGAAGTCTTGCTTGTAGGAAGACTCAGAGCCTGGGATTTATGTCCATTTCTGAAGTGAAACACACAGAAGAGTTCTTATCCATTGCTCACACTCTGCTTTAGAGAAAGAAGCACACTCTGGCTGTCTAGAGTCTCAAAGACAGCAAGAAACGTGAGTGTGCTGAGAACCAAGAACGGTGTTTCCTACACATACGGACCATATCTAGTCCAACTCTGCTTCTGAAACTGATACAAAGCACTGGTCCACTAACATCCAATGCTTGGTAGTTAAGAAGGGAAACTTGTAAGCTTCATGAACGATGTATTTCGTTCCAACTAAAAAGTGACTGCCCTTACCTGAAACGAAGTCTTGCTTGTAGGAAGACACAGAGCCTGGGATTTAACTCCATTTTTGAAGGGAAACACACAACAAAGTTCTCATCCTTGGATCACACTCTGCTTTAGAGCAAGAAGCACGCTCTAGCTTTCTAGAGTCTCTAAAACAGCAGGAAACGTGAGTGTGCTGAAGACAAAAGTACGGAGTTTCCTACACATACGGACCATATCTAGTCCAACTCTGCTTCTGAAACTGGTACAAAGCACTGGTCCTCTAACATCCAATGCTTGTCAGTTGAGATGAGAAACGTGTGAGCTTCGTGAACGATGTAGTTCCTTTGAGGTGAAAAGTGACTGCCCCTACCTGAAACGAAGTCTTGCTTGTAGGAAGACTCAGAGCCAGGGATTTAACTCCATTTCTGAAGTGAAACACACAACAGAGTTCTCATCCATTGTTCACACTCTGCTTTACAGCAAGAAACACACTCTTGCTTTCTAGAGACTCAAAGAAAGCAGGAAACTTGAGTGTGCTCAGAACAAAAGAACGGTGTTTCCTACACATACGGTCCATATCTAGTCCAACTCTGCTTCTGAAATTGATACAAAGCCCAGGTCCTCTAACATCCAATGCTTGTCATTTAAGATGAAAACTTGTGAGCTTCGTGAACGATGTAGTTCGTGTGAGCTGAAAAGTGACTGCCCTTACCTGAAACAAAGTAGTGCTTGTAGGAAGACACAGAGCCTGGGATTTAACTCCATTTCTGAAGGGAAACACACAGTAGAGTTCTCATCCATGGATCACACTCTGCTTTAGAGCAAGAAGCACGCTCAAGCTTTCTAGAGTCTCTAAGACAGCAGGAAATATGAGTGTGCTGAGAACAAAAGAACAGTGTATTCTACACATACGGACCATATCTAGTCCAAATCTGCTTCTGAAACTGATACAAAGCACTGGTCCTCTAACATCCAATGCTTATCAGTTAAGATGAGAAACTTGTTAGCTTCGTGAACGATGTAGTCCCTTTGAGCTGAAAAGTGACTGCCCATACCTGAAAAGAAGACTTGCTTGTAGCAAGACACAGAGCTTGGGATTTAACTCCATTTCTGAATGGAAACACACAACACAGTTCTGATCCATGGATCACACTCTGCTTTAGAGCAAGAAGCACGCTAATGCTTTCTAGAGTCTCTAAGACAGCAGGAAATGTGAGTGTGCTGAGAACAAAAGAACGGTGTTTCCTACACATACGGACCATATCTAGTCCAACTCTGCTTCTGAAACTGTTACAAAGCACTGGTCCTCTAACATCCAATGCTTATCAGTTAAGATGAGAAACTTGTGAGCTTCGTGAACGATGTAGTTCCTTTGAGCTGAAAAGTGACTGCCCATACCTGAAAAGAAGACTTGCTTGTAGCAAGACACAGAGCCTGGGATTTAACTCCTTTTCTGAAGGGAAACACACAACACAGTTCTGATCCATGGATCACACTCTGCTTTAGAGCAAGAAGCACGCTCACGCTTTCTAGAGTCTCTAAGACAGCAGGAAATGTGAGTGTGCTGAGAACCAAGAACGGTGTTTCCTACAGATACGGATCATATCTAGTCCAACTCTGCTTCTGAAACTGATACAAAGCACTGGTCCTCTAACATTCAATGCTTGTCAGTTAAGATGAGAAACGTGTGAGCTTCGTGACCGATGTAGTTCATTTGAGCTGAAAAGTGACTGCCCTTACCTGAAACGAAGTCTTGCTTGTAGGAAGTCTCAGAGCCTGGGATTTAACTCCATTTCTGAAGTGAAACACACAGTAGAGTTCTCATATATAGATCACACTCTGATTTGGAGCAAGAAGCACGCTCTTGGTTCCTGGAATCTCTAATACAGAAGGAAACTTGAGTGAGCTCAGCACAAAAGAATGGTGTTTCCTACACATACGGACCATATCTAGTCCAACTCTTCTTCTGAAATTGATAAAAAGCACAGGTCCTCTAACATCCAATGCTTGTTATTTAAGATGAAAAAAGTGTGAGCTTCGTGAACGATTTAGTTCGTTTGAGCTGAAAAGTGACTGCCCTTACCTGAAAAAAGTTGTGCTTGTAGGAAGACACAGAGCCTGGGATTTAACTCCATTTATGAAGGGTAACACACAGCATAGTTCTCATCCATGGATCACACTCTGCTTTAGAGCAAGAAGCACGCTCTTGATTCTAGATTCTCTTATACAGCAGGGAACTTGAGTGAGCTCAGAACAAAAGAACGGTGTTTCCTACACATACGGTCCATATCTAGTCCAACTCTGCTTCTGACACTGATACAAAGCACTGGTGCTCTAACATTCAATGCTTGTCAGTTAAGATGAGAAACGTGTGAGCTTCGTGACCGATGTAGTTCATTTGAGCTGAAAAGTGACTGCCCTTACCTGAAACGAAGTCTTTCTTGTAGGAAGACTCAGAGCCTGTGACTTAACTACATTTCTGAAGGGAAATACACTGCATAGTTCTGATCCATGGATCACACTCTGCTTTAGAGGAGGAAGCACGCTCAAGCTTTCTAGAGTCTCTAAGACAGCAGGAAATTTGAGTGTGCTGAGAACAAAAGAACGGTGTTTCCTACACATACAGACCATATCTAGTCCAACTCTGCTTCTGAAACTGATACAAAGCACTGGTCCTCTAACATCCAATGCCTGTCAGTTAAGATGGGAAACTTGTTAGCTTCGTGAAAGATGTAGTTGCTTTGAGCTGAAAAGTGACTGCCCTTACCTCAAACGCCATCCAGCTTGTAGGAAGACACAGAGCCTGGGATTTAACTCCATCTCTGAAGGGAATCACACAGCAGAGTTCTCATCCATGGATCACACTCTGCTTTAGAGCAAGAAGCACGCTCTTGCTTTCTAGAGTCTCTAATACAGCAGGAAACCTGAGTGTGCTGAGAAGAAAAGAACAGTGTTTCCTATACCTACAGACCATATCCAGTTCAACTCTGTTTGAAATTGATACAAAGCAAAGGTTCTCGAAATCCAATTCTTCTCAGTTAACATGAGAAATATGTGAGCTTCGTGAACGAAGTAGTTCGTTGGAGCTGAAAAGTGACTGCCCTTACCTGAAATGAAGTAGTGCTTGTAGGAAGACACAGAGCCTGGGATTTGACTCCATTTCTGAAGTGAAACACACAGCAGAGTTCTCATCCATTGAACACACTCTACTTTAGAGCAAGAAGCATGCTCTAGCTTTCTAGAGTATCTAAGACAACAGGAAACTTGAGTGGTCTGAGAAGAAAAGAACGGAGTTTCCTATACATACGGACCATATCTAGTTCAACTCTGCTTGAAATTGATACAAAGCAAAGGTCCTCTAACATCCAATACTTGTCAGTTATGATGAGAAACGTGTGAGCTTCATGAACGATGTAGTTCGTTTGAGGTGAAAAGTGACTGCCCCTACCTGAAACGAAGTCTTGCTTGTAGGAAGACTCAGAGCCAGGGATTTAACTCCATTTCTGAAGTGAAACACACAACAGAGTTCTCATCCATTGTTCACACTCTGCTTTAGAGCAAGAAGCACGCTCAAGCTTTCTAGAGTCTCTAAGAGAGCAGGAAATGTGAGTGTGCTGAGAACAAAAGAACGGTGTTTTCTACACATACGGACCATATCTAGTCCAAATCTGCTTCTGAAACTGTTGCAAAGCACTGGTCCTCTAACATCCAATGCTTATCAGTTAAGATGAGAAACTTGTGAGCTTCGTGAACGATGTAGTTCCTTTGAGCTGAAAAGTGACTGCCCTTATCTGAAACGAAGTCTTTCTTGTAGGAAGTCTCAGAGCCTGGGATTTAACTCCATTTCTGAAGTGAGACACACAGCAGAGTTCTCATATATAGATCACACTCTGATATAGAGCAAGAAGCACGCTCTTGGTTCCTGGAATCTCTAATACATAAGGAAACTTGAGTGAGATCAGAACAAAAGAATGGTGTTTCCTACACATATGGACCATCTATAGTCCAACTCTGCTTCTGAAATTGATACAAAGCACAGGTCCTCTAACATCCAATGCTTGTCATTTAAGATGAAAAAAGTGTGAGCTTCGTGAATGATGTAGTTCGTTTGAGCAGAAAAGTGACTGCCCTTACATGTAATGAAGTAGTGCTTGTAGGAAGACACAGAGCCTGGGATTTAACTCCATTTCTGAAGAGAAACACACAGCATAGTTCTCATCCATTGATCCCACTCTGCTTTAGAGCAAGAAGCATGCTCTAGCTTCTAGATTCGCTAATACAGCAGGAAACTTGAGTCAGCTCAGAACTAAAGAACGGTGTTTCTTACACATACAGACCATATCTAGTTCATCTCTGCTTCTGAAACTGAAACAAACCACACGTCCTCTAACATCCAATGCTTGTCAGTTAAGATGAGAAACGTGTGAGCTTCCTGAACGATGTAGTTCGTTTGAGCTGAAAAGTGACTGCCCTTGCTTGAAATGAAGTCTTGCTTGTAGGAAGACACAGAGCCTGGAATTTAACTCCATTTCTGAAGGAAACACACAGCATAGTTTTCATGCATGGATCACACTGTGCTTTAGAGCAAGAAGCACGCACTTGCTTTCTAGAGTCTCTAATACAGCAGGAAACGTGAGTGTGCTGAGAACAAAAGACCGGTGTTTCCTACACATACGGACCATATCTAGTCCAATTCTGCTTCTGAATCTGATACAAAGCACTGGTCCTCTAACATCCAATGCTTGTCAGTTAAGATGAGAAACATGTGAGCTTCGTGAACGATGTAATTCCGTTTTAGCTGAAAAGTGCCTGCCCTTACCTGAAACGAAGTAGTGCTTGTAGGAAGACACAGAGCCTGGGACTTAACTCCATTTCTGAAGGGAAACACACAGCATAGTTCTGATCCATGGATCACACTCTGCTTTAGAGCAAGAAGCACGCTCAAGCTTTCTAGAGTCTCTAAGACAGCAGGAAAGTGAGTGTCCTGAGAACAAAAGAATGGTGTTTCCTGCACATAGGGACCATATCTAGTCCAACTCTGCTTGAAATTGATACAAAGCAAAGGTCCTCTATCATCCAATGCTTGTCAGTTTAGATGAGAAACGTGTTAGTCGTGAACGATATAGTTCTTTGAGCTGTAAAATATCTGCCCTTACCTGAAAAGAAGTCTTTCTTGTAGGAAGTCTCAGAGCCTGGGATTTAACTCCATTTCTGAAGGGAGACACACAGCAGAGTTCTCATATATAGATCACACTCTGATTTAGAGCAAGAAGCATCCTCTTGGTTCCTGGATTGTCTAATAGAGAAGGAAACTTGAGTGAGCTCAGAAAAAAAGAACGGTGTTTCCTACACATACGGACCATATATAGTCCAACTCTGCTTCTGAAATTGATACAAAGCACAGGTCCTCTAACATCCAATGCTTGTCATTTAAGATGAAAAAAGTGTGAGCTTCGTGAATGATGTAGTTCTTTTTGCAGAAAAGTGACTGCCCTTACATGTAACGAAGTAGTGCTTGTAGGAAGACACAGAGCCTGGGATTTAACTCCATTTCTGAAGAGAAACACACAGCATAGTTCTCATCCATTGATCCCACTCTGCTTTAGAGCAAGAAGCATGCTCTAGCTTCTAGATTCTATAATACAGCAGGAAACTTGAGTCAGCTCAGAAGTAAAGAACGGTGTTTCTTACATATACAGACCATATCTAGTTCATCTCTGCTTCTGAAAATGAAACAAACCACACGTCCTCTAACATCCAATGCTTGTCAGTTAAGATGAGAAACGTGTGAGCTTCGTGAACGACGTAGTTCGTTTGAGCTGAAAAGTGACTGCCCTTACCTGAAACAAAGTAGTGCTTGTAGAAAGACACAGAGCCTGGGATTTAACTCCATTTCTGAAGGGAAACCCACAGCATTGTTCTCATCCATGGATCACACTCTGCTTTAGAGCAAGAAGCACGCTCAAGCTTTCTAGAGTCTCTAAGACAGCAGGAAACGTGAGTGTGCTGAGAACAAAAGAACGGTGTTTCCTACAAATAGGGACCATATCTAGTCCAACTCTGCTTGAAATTGATTCAAAGCAAAGGTCCTCTAACATCCAATACTTGTCAGTTAAGATGAGAAACGTGGGAGCTTCATGACCAATGTTGTTCATTTGAGCTGAAAAGTGACTGCCCTTACCTGAAACGAATTCTTGCTTGTAGGAAGTCTCAGAGCCTGGGATTTAACTCCATTTCTGAAGTGAGACACACAGCAGAGTTCTCATATATAGATCACACTCTGATTTGGAGCAAGAAGCACGCTCTTGGTTCCTGGAATCTCTAATACAGAAGGAAACTTGAGTGAGCTCAGCACAAAAGTACGGTGTTTCCTACACATACGGAAAATATCTAGTCCAACTCTTCTTCTGAAATTGATACAAAGCACAGGTCCTCTAACATCCAATGATTGTTATTTAAGATGAAAAAAGTGTGAGCTTCGTGAAGGATGTAGTTCGTTTGAGCTGAAAAGTGACTGCCCTTACCTGAAAAAAAGTAGTGCTTGTAGGAAGACACAGAGCCTGGGATTTAACTCCATTTATGAAGGGAAACACACAGCATAGTTCTCATCCATGGATCACACTCTGCTTTAGAACAAGAAGCACGCTCTTGATTCTAGATTCTCTTATACAGCAGGAAACTTGATTGAGCTCAGAACAAATGAACGGTGTTTCCTACACATACGGTCCACATCTAGTCCAACTCTGCTTCTGACAGTGAAACAAAGCACTGGTCCTCTAATATTCAATGCTTGTCAGTTAAGATGAGAAACGTGTGAGCTTCGTGACCGATGTAGTTCATTTGAGCTGAAAAGTGACTGCCCTTACCTGAAACGAAGTCTTGCTTGTAGGAAGTCTCAGAGCCTGGGACTTAACTCCATTTCTGAAGGGAAACACACAGCATAGTTCTGATCCATGAATCACACTGTGCTTTAGAGCAAGAAGCACGCTCAAGCTTTCTAGAGTCTCTAAGACAGCAGGAAACATGAGTGTGCTGAGAACAAAAGAATGGTGTTTCCTACACATAGGGACCATATCTAGTCCAACTCTGCCTGAAATTGATACAAAGCAAAGGTCCTCTATCATCCAATGCTTGTCAGTTTAGATGAGAAATGTGTTAGTCGTGAACGATATGGTTCGTTTGAGCTGTAAAATAACTGCCCTTACCTGAAAAGAAGTCTTGCTTGTAGGAAGACTCAGAGCCTGGGATTTATGTCCATTTCTGAAGTGAAACACACAGAAGAGTTCTTATCCATTGCTCACACTCTGCTTTAGAGAAAGAAGCACACTCTGGCTGTCTAGAGTCTCAAAGACAGCAAGAAACGTGAGTGTGCTGAGAACCAAGAACGGTGTTTCCTACACATACGGACCATATCTAGTCCAACTCTGCTTCTGAAACTGATACAAAGCACTGGTCCACTAACATCCAATGCTTGGTAGTTAAGAAGGGAAACTTGTAAGCTTCATGAACGATGTATTTCGTTCCAACTAAAAAGTGACTGCCCTTACCTGAAACGAAGTCTTGCTTGTAGGAAGACACAGAGCCTGGGATTTAACTCCATTTTTGAAGGGAAACACACAACAAAGTTCTCATCCTTGGATCACACTCTGCTTTAGAGCAAGAAGCACGCTCTAGCTTTCTAGAGTCTCTAAAACAGCAGGAAACGTGAGTGTGCTGAAGACAAAAGTACGGAGTTTCCTACACATACGGACCATATCTAGTCCAACTCTGCTTCTGAAACTGGTACAAAGCACTGGTCCTCTAACATCCAATGCTTGTCAGTTGAGATGAGAAACGTGTGAGCTTCGTGAACGATGTAGTTCCTTTGAGGTGAAAAGTGACTGCCCCTACCTGAAACGAAGTCTTGCTTGTAGGAAGACTCAGAGCCAGGGATTTAACTCCATTTCTGAAGTGAAACACACAACAGAGTTCTCATCCATTGTTCACACTCTGCTTTACAGCAAGAAACACACTCTTGCTTTCTAGAGACTCAAAGAAAGCAGGAAACTTGAGTGTGCTCAGAACAAAAGAACGGTGTTTCCTACACATACGGTCCATATCTAGTCCAACTCTGCTTCTGAAATTGATACAAAGCCCAGGTCCTCTAACATCCAATGCTTGTCATTTAAGATGAAAACTTGTGAGCTTCGTGAACGATGTAGTTCGTGTGAGCTGAAAAGTGACTGCCCTTACCTGAAACAAAGTAGTGCTTGTAGGAAGACACAGAGCCTGGGATTTAACTCCATTTCTGAAGGGAAACACACAGTAGAGTTCTCATCCATGGATCACACTCTGCTTTAGAGCAAGAAGCACGCTCAAGCTTTCTAGAGTCTCTAAGACAGCAAGAAAAGTGAGAGTGCTGAGAACAAAACTACTGTGTTTCCTACATATACGGACCATATCTAGTCCAACTCTGCTTCTGAAACTGATACAAAGCACTGGTCCTCTAACATCCAATGCTTGTCATTCAAGATGAAAAAAGTGTGAGCTTCGTGAATGATGTAGTTCGTTTGAGCAGAGAAGTGACTGCCCTTACATGTAACGAAGTAGTGCTTGTAGGAAGACACAGAGCCTGGGATTTAACTCCATTTCTGAAGAGAAACACACAGCATAGTTCTCATCCATTGATCACACTCTGCTTTAGAGCAAGAAGCACGCTCTAGCTTCTAGATTCTCTAATACAGCAGGAAACTTGAGTCAGCTCAGAACTAAAGAACGGTGTTTCTTACACATACAGACCATATCTAGTTCATCTCTGCTTCTGAAACTGAAACAAACCACACGTCCTCGAACATCCAATGCTTGTCAGTTAAGATGAGAAACGAGTGAGCTTCGTGAACGATGTAGTTCCTTTGAGCTGAAAAGTGACTGCCCTTACTTGAAATGAAGTCTTGCTTGTAGGAAGACACAGAGCCTGGGATTTGACTCCATTTCTGAAGTTTAACACACAGCAGAGTTCTCATCCATTGATAACACTCTGCTTTAGAGCAAGAAGCACGCTCTAGCTTTCCAGAGTCTCTAAGACAGCAGGACACTTGACTGTGCTGAGAACAAATGAACGGTGTTTCCTACAGATAAGGACCATATCTTGTCGAACTCTGCTTCTGAAATTGATACAAAGCACAGGTCCTCTAACATCCAATGCTTGTCATGTAAGATGAAAAAAGTGTGAGCTTCGTGAACGATGTAGTTCATTTGAGCTGAAAAGTGACTGCCCCTACCTGAAACGAAGTCTTGCTTGTAGCAAGACACAGAGCTTGGGATTTAACTCCATTTGTGAAGGGAAACACACAACACAGTTCTCATCCATGGATCACACTCTGCTTTAGAGCAAGAAGCACTCTCTTGCTTTCTAGAGTCTCTAATACAGCAGGAAACATGAGTGTACTGAGAAGAAAAGAACGGTGTTTCCTATACATACGGTCCATATCTAATTCAAGTCTGCTTGAAATTGATACAAAGCAAAGTTCCTCTAACATCCAATACTTGTCAGTTAAGATGAGAAACGTGTGAGCTTCGTGACCAATGTAGTTCATTTGAGCTGAAAAGTGACTGCCCTTATCTGAAACGAAGTCTTTCTTGTAGGAAGTCTCAGAGCCTGGGATTTAACTCCATTTCTGAAGTGAGACACACAGCAGAGTTCTCATATATAGATCACACTCTGATATAGAGCAAGAAGCACGCTCTTGGTTCCTGGAATCTCTAATACAGAAGGAAACTTGAGTGAGATCAGAACAAAAGAATGGTGTTTCCTACACATACGGACCATCTATAGTCCAACTCTGCTTCTGAAATTGATACAAAGCACAGGTCCTCTAACATCCAATGCTTGTCATTTAAGATGAAAAAAGTGTGAGCTTCGTGAATGATGTAGTTCGTTTGAGCAGAAAAGTGACTGCCCTTACATGTAATGAAGTAGTGCTTGTAGGAAGACACAGAGCCTGGGATTTAACTCCATTTCTGAAGAGAAACACACAGCATAGTTCTCATCCATTGATCCCACTCTGCTTTAGAGCAAGAAGCATGCTCTAGCTTCTAGATTCGCTAATACAGCAGGAAACTTGAGTCAGCTCAGAACTAAAGAACGGTGTTTCTTACACATACAGACCATATCTAGTTCATCTCTGCTTCTGAAACTGAAACAAACCACATGTCCTCTAACATCCAATGCTTGTCAGTTAAGATGAGAAACGTGTGAGCTTCCTGAACGATGTAGTTCGTTTGAGCTGAAAAGTGACTGCCCTTGCTTGAAATGAAGTCTTGCTTGTAGGAAGACACAGAGCCTGGAATTTAACTCCATTTCTGAAGGAAACACACAGCATAGTTTTCATGCATGGATCACACTGTGCTTTAGAGCAAGAAGCACGCACTTGCTTTCTAGAGTCTCTAATACAGCAGGAAACGTGAGTGTGCTGAGAACAAAAGACCGGTGTTTCCTACACATACGGACCATATCTAGTCCAATTCTGCTTCTGAATCTGATACAAAGCACTGGTCCTCTAACATCCAATGCTTGTCAGTTAAGATGAGAAACATGTGAGCTTCGTGAACGATGTAATTCCGTTTTAGCTGAAAAGTGCCTGCCCTTACCTGAAACGAAGTAGTGCTTGTAGGAAGACACAGAGCCTGGGACTTAACTCCATTTCTGAAGGGAAACACACAGCATAGTTCTGATCCATGGATCACACTCTGCTTTAGAGCAAGAAGCACGCTCAAGCTTTCTAGAGTCTCTAAGACAGCAGGAAAGTGAGTGTCCTGAGAACAAAAGAATGGTGTTTCCTGCACATAGGGACCATATCTAGTCCAACTCTGCTTGAAATTGATACAAAGCAAAGGTCCTCTATCATCCAATGCTTGTCAGTTTAGATGAGAAACGTGTTAGTCGTGAACGATATAGTTCTTTGAGCTGTAAAATATCTGCCCTTACCTGAAAAGAAGTCTTTCTTGTAGGAAGTCTCAGAGCCTGGGATTTAACTCCATTTCTGAAGGGAGACACACAGCAGAGTTCTCATATATAGATCACACTCTGATTTAGAGCAAGAAGCATCCTCTTGGTTCCTGGATTGTCTAATAGAGAAGGAAACTTGAGTGAGCTCAGAAAAAAAGAACGGTGTTTCCTACACATACGGACCATATATAGTCCAACTCTGCTTCTGAAATTGATACAAAGCACAGGTCCTCTAACATCCAATGCTTGTCATTTAAGATGAAAAAAGTGTGAGCTTCGTGAATGATGTAGTTCTTTTTGCAGAAAAGTGACTGCCCTTACATGTAACGAAGTAGTGCTTGTAGGAAGACACAGAGCCTGGGATTTAACTCCATTTCTGAAGAGAAACACACAGCATAGTTCTCATCCATTGATCCCACTCTGCTTTAGAGCAAGAAGCATGCTCTAGCTTCTAGATTCTATAATACAGCAGGAAACTTGAGTCAGCTCAGAAGTAAAGAACGGTGTTTCTTACATATACAGACCATATCTAGTTCATCTCTGCTTCTGAAAATGAAACAAACCACACGTCCTCTAACATCCAATGCTTGTCAGTTAAGATGAGAAACGTGTGAGCTTCGTGAACGACGTAGTTCGTTTGAGCTGAAAAGTGACTGCCCTTACCTGAAACAAAGTAGTGCTTGTAGAAAGACACAGAGCCTGGGATTTAACTCCATTTCTGAAGGGAAACCCACAGCATTGTTCTCATCCATGGATCACACTCTGCTTTAGAGCAAGAAGCACGCTCAAGCTTTCTAGAGTCTCTAAGACAGCAGGAAACGTGAGTGTGCTGAGAACAAAAGAACGGTGTTTCCTACAAATAGGGACCATATCTAGTCCAACTCTGCTTGAAATTGATTCAAAGCAAAGGTCCTCTAACATCCAATACTTGTCAGTTAAGATGAGAAACGTGGGAGCTTCATGACCAATGTTGTTCATTTGAGCTGAAAAGTGACTGCCCTTACCTGAAACGAATTCTTGCTTGTAGGAAGTCTCAGAGCCTGGGATTTAACTCCATTTCTGAAGTGAGACACACAGCAGAGTTCTCATATATAGATCACACTCTGATTTGGAGCAAGAAGCACGCTCTTGGTTCCTGGAATCTCTAATACAGAAGGAAACTTGAGTGAGCTCAGCACAAAAGTACGGTGTTTCCTACACATACGGAAAATATCTAGTCCAACTCTTCTTCTGAAATTGATACAAAGCACAGGTCCTCTAACATCCAATGATTGTTATTTAAGATGAAAAAAGTGTGAGCTTCGTGAAGGATGTAGTTCGTTTGAGCTGAAAAGTGACTGCCCTTACCTGAAAAAAAGTAGTGCTTGTAGGAAGACACAGAGCCTGGGACTTAACTCCATTTCTGAAGGGAAACACACAGCATAGTTCTGATCCATGGATCACACTCTGCTTTAGAGCAAGAAGCACGCTCAAGCTTTCTAGAGTCTCTAAGACAGCAGGAAAGTGAGTGTCCTGAGAACAAAAGAATGGTGTTTCCTGCACATAGGGACCATATCTAGTCCAACTCTGCTTGAAATTGATACAAAGCAAAGGTCCTCTATCATCCAATGCTTGTCAGTTTAGATGAGAAACGTGTTAGTCGTGAACGATATAGTTCTTTGAGCTGTAAAATATCTGCCCTTACCTGAAAAGAAGTCTTTCTTGTAGGAAGTCTCAGAGCCTGGGATTTAACTCCATTTCTGAAGGGAGACACACAGCAGAGTTCTCATATATAGATCACACTCTGATTTAGAGCAAGAAGCATCCTCTTGGTTCCTGGATTGTCTAATAGAGAAGGAAACTTGAGTGAGCTCAGAAAAAAAGAACGGTGTTTCCTACACATACGGACCATATATAGTCCAACTCTGCTTCTGAAATTGATACAAAGCACAGGTCCTCTAACATCCAATGCTTGTCATTTAAGATGAAAAAAGTGTGAGCTTCGTGAATGATGTAGTTCTTTTTGCAGAAAAGTGACTGCCCTTACATGTAACGAAGTAGTGCTTGTAGGAAGACACAGAGCCTGGGATTTAACTCCATTTCTGAAGAGAAACACACAGCATAGTTCTCATCCATTGATCCCACTCTGCTTTAGAGCAAGAAGCATGCTCTAGCTTCTAGATTCTATAATACAGCAGGAAACTTGAGTCAGCTCAGAAGTAAAGAACGGTGTTTCTTACATATACAGACCATATCTAGTTCATCTCTGCTTCTGAAAATGAAACAAACCACACGTCCTCTAACATCCAATGCTTGTCAGTTAAGATGAGAAACGTGTGAGCTTCGTGAACGACGTAGTTCGTTTGAGCTGAAAAGTGACTGCCCTTACCTGAAACAAAGTAGTGCTTGTAGAAAGACACAGAGCCTGGGATTTAACTCCATTTCTGAAGGGAAACCCACAGCATTGTTCTCATCCATGGATCACACTCTGCTTTAGAGCAAGAAGCACGCTCAAGCTTTCTAGAGTCTCTAAGACAGCAGGAAACGTGAGTGTGCTGAGAACAAAAGAACGGTGTTTCCTACAAATAGGGACCATATCTAGTCCAACTCTGCTTGAAATTGATTCAAAGCAAAGGTCCTCTAACATCCAATACTTGTCAGTTAAGATGAGAAACGTGGGAGCTTCATGACCAATGTTGTTCATTTGAGCTGAAAAGTGACTGCCCTTACCTGAAACGAATTCTTGCTTGTAGGAAGTCTCAGAGCCTGGGATTTAACTCCATTTCTGAAGTGAGACACACAGCAGAGTTCTCATATATAGATCACACTCTGATTTGGAGCAAGAAGCACGCTCTTGGTTCCTGGAATCTCTAATACAGAAGGAAACTTGAGTGAGCTCAGCACAAAAGTACGGTGTTTCCTACACATACGGAAAATATCTAGTCCAACTCTTCTTCTGAAATTGATACAAAGCACAGGTCCTCTAACATCCAATGATTGTTATTTAAGATGAAAAAAGTGTGAGCTTCGTGAAGGATGTAGTTCGTTTGAGCTGAAAAGTGACTGCCCTTACCTGAAAAAAAGTAGTGCTTGTAGGAAGACACAGAGCCTGGGATTTAACTCCATTTATGAAGGGAAACACACAGCATAGTTCTCATCCATGGATCACACTCTGCTTTAGAACAAGAAGCACGCTCTTGATTCTAGATTCTCTTATACAGCAGGAAACTTGAGTGAGCTCAGAAAAAATGAACGGTGTTTCCTACACATACGGTCCACATCTAGTCCAACTCTGCTTCTGACAGTGAAACAAAGCACTGGTCCTCTAATATTCAATGCTTGTCAGTTAAGATGAGAAACGTGTGAGCTTCGTGACCGATGTAGTTCATTTGAGCTGAAAAGTGACTGCCCTTACCTGAAACGAAGTCTTGCTTGTAGGAAGTCTCAGAGCCTGGGACTTAACTCCATTTCTGAAGGGAAACACACAGCATAGTTCTGATCCATGAATCACACTGTGCTTTAGAGCAAGAAGCACGCTCAAGCTTTCTAGAGTCTCTAAGACAGCAGGAAACATGAGTGTGCTGAGAACAAAAGAATGGTGTTTCCTACACATAGGGACCATATCTAGTCCAACTCTGCCTGAAATTGATACAAAGCAAAGGTCCTCTATCATCCAATGCTTGTCAGTTTAGATGAGAAATGTGTTAGTCGTGAACGATATGGTTCGTTTGAGCTGTAAAATAACTGCCCTTACCTGAAAAGAAGTCTTGCTTGTAGGAAGACTCAGAGCCTGGGATTTATGTCCATTTCTGAAGTGAAACACACAGAAGAGTTCTTATCCATTGCTCACACTCTGCTTTAGAGAAAGAAGCACACTCTGGCTGTCTAGAGTCTCAAAGACAGCAAGAAACGTGAGTGTGCTGAGAACCAAGAACGGTGTTTCCTACACATACGGACCATATCTAGTCCAACTCTGCTTCTGAAACTGATACAAAGCACTGGTCCACTAACATCCAATGCTTGGTAGTTAAGAAGGGAAACTTGTAAGCTTCATGAACGATGTATTTCGTTCCAACTAAAAAGTGACTGCCCTTACCTGAAACGAAGTCTTGCTTGTAGGAAGACACAGAGCCTGGGATTTAACTCCATTTTTGAAGGGAAACACACAACAAAGTTCTCATCCTTGGATCACACTCTGCTTTAGAGCAAGAAGCACGCTCTAGCTTTCTAGAGTCTCTAAAACAGCAGGAAACGTGAGTGTGCTGAAGACAAAAGTACGGAGTTTCCTACACATACGGACCATATCTAGTCCAACTCTGCTTCTGAAACTGGTACAAAGCACTGGTCCTCTAACATCCAATGCTTGTCAGTTGAGATGAGAAACGTGTGAGCTTCGTGAACGATGTAGTTCCTTTGAGGTGAAAAGTGACTGCCCCTACCTGAAACGAAGTCTTGCTTGTAGGAAGACTCAGAGCCAGGGATTTAACTCCATTTCTGAAGTGAAACACACAACAGAGTTCTCATCCATTGTTCACACTCTGCTTTACAGCAAGAAACACACTCTTGCTTTCTAGAGACTCAAAGAAAGCAGGAAACTTGAGTGTGCTCAGAACAAAAGAACGGTGTTTCCTACACATACGGTCCATATCTAGTCCAACTCTGCTTCTGAAATTGATACAAAGCCCAGGTCCTCTAACATCCAATGCTTGTCATTTAAGATGAAAACTTGTGAGCTTCGTGAACGATGTAGTTCGTGTGAGCTGAAAAGTGACTGCCCTTACCTGAAACAAAGTAGTGCTTGTAGGAAGACACAGAGCCTGGGATTTAACTCCATTTCTGAAGGGAAACACACAGTAGAGTTCTCATCCATGGATCACACTCTGCTTTAGAGCAAGAAGCACGCTCAAGCTTTCTAGAGTCTCTAAGACAGCAGGAAATATGAGTGTGCTGAGAACAAAAGAACAGTGTTTTCTACACATACGGACCATATCTAGTCCAAATCTGCTTCTGAAACTGATACAAAGCACTGGTCCTCTAACATCCAATGCTTATCAGTTAAGATGAGAAACTTGTTAGCTTCGTGAACGATGTAGTCCCTTTGAGCTGAAAAGTGACTGCCCATACCTGAAAAGAAGACTTGCTTGTAGCAAGACACAGAGCCTGGGATTTAACTCCATTTCTGAATGGAAACACACAACACAGTTCTGATCCATGGATCACACTCTGCTTTAGAGCAAGAAGCACGCTAATGCTTTCTAGAGTCTCTAAGACAGCAGGAAATGTGAGTGTGCTGAGAACAAAAGAACGGTGTTTCCTACACATACGGACCATATCTAGTCCAACTCTGCTTCTGAAACTGTTACAAAGCACTGGTCCTCTAACATCCAATGCTTATCAGTTAAGATGAGAAACTTGTGAGCTTCGTGAACGATGTAGTTCCTTTGAGCTGAAAAGTGACTGCCCATACCTGAAAAGAAGACTTGCTTGTAGCAAGACACAGAGCCTGGGATTTAACTCCTTTTCTGAAGGGAAACACACAACACAGTTCTGATCCATGGATCACACTCTGCTTTAGAGCAAGAAGCACGCTCACGCTTTCTAGAGTCTCTAAGACAGCAGGAAATGTGAGTGTGCTGAGAACCAAGAACGGTGTTTCCTACAGATACGGATCATATCTAGTCCAACTCTGCTTCTGAAACTGATACAAAGCACTGGTCCTCTAACATTCAATGCTTGTCAGTTAAGATGAGAAACGTGTGAGCTTCGTGACCGATGTAGTTCATTTGAGCTGAAAAGTGACTGCCCTTACCTGAAACGAAGTCTTGCTTGTAGGAAGTCTCAGAGCCTGGGATTTAACTCCATTTCTGAAGTGAAACACACAGTAGAGTTCTCATATATAGATCACACTCTGATTTGGAGCAAGAAGCACGCTCTTGGTTCCTGGAATCTCTAATACAGAAGGAAACTTGAGTGAGCTCAGCACAAAAGAATGGTGTTTCCTACACATACGGACCATATCTAGTCCAACTCTTCTTCTGAAATTGATAAAAAGCACAGGTCCTCTAACATCCAATGCTTGTTATTTAAGATGAAAAAAGTGTGAGCTTCGTGAACGATTTAGTTCGTTTGAGCTGAAAAGTGACTGCCCTTACCTGAAAAAAGTTGTGCTTGTAGGAAGACACAGAGCCTGGGATTTAACTCCATTTATGAAGGGTAACACACAGCATAGTTCTCATCCATGGATCACACTCTGCTTTAGAGCAAGAAGCACGCTCTTGATTCTAGATTCTCTTATACAGCAGGAAACTTGAGTGAGCTCAGAACAAAAGAACGGTGTTTCCTACACATACGGTCCATATCTAGTCCAACTCTGCTTCTGACACTGATACAAAGCACTGGTGCTCTAACATTCAATGCTTGTCAGTTAAGATGAGAAACGTGTGAGCTTCGTGACCGATGTAGTTCATTTGAGCTGAAAAGTGACTGCCCTTACCTGAAACGAAGTCTTTCTTGTAGGAAGACTCAGAGCCTGTGACTTAACTACATTTCTGAAGGGAAATACACTGCATAGTTCTGATCCATGGATCACACTCTGCTTTAGAGGAGGAAGCACGCTCAAGCTTTCTAGAGTCTCTAAGACAGCAGGAAATTTGAGTGTGCTGAGAACAAAAGAACGGTGTTTCCTACACATACAGACCATATCTAGTCCAACTCTGCTTCTGAAACTGATACAAAGCACTGGTCCTCTAACATCCAATGCCTGTCAGTTAAGATGGGAAACTTGTTAGCTTCGTGAAAGATGTAGTTGCTTTGAGCTGAAAAGTGACTGCCCTTACCTCAAACGCCATCCAGCTTGTAGGAAGACACAGAGCCTGGGATTTAACTCCATCTCTGAAGGGAATCACACTGCAGAGTTCTCATCCATGGATCACACTCTGCTTTAGAGCAAGAAGCACGCTCTTGCTTTCTAGAGTCTCTAATACAGCAGGAAACCTGAGTGTGCTGAGAAGAAAAGAACAGTGTTTCCTATACCTACAGACCATATCCAGTTCAACTCTGTTTGAAATTGATACAAAGCAAAGGTTCTCGAAATCCAATTCTTCTCAGTTAACATGAGAAATATGTGAGCTTCGTGAACGAAGTAGTTCGTTGGAGCTGAAAAGTGACTGCCCTTACCTGAAATGAAGTAGTGCTTGTAGGAAGACACAGAGCCTGGGATTTGACTCCATTTCTGAAGTGAAACACACAGCAGAGTTCTCATCCATTGAACACACTCTACTTTAGAGCAAGAAGCATGCTCTAGCTTTCTAGAGTATCTAAGACAACAGGAAACTTGAGTGGTCTGAGAAGAAAAGAACGGAGTTTCCTATACATACGGACCATATCTAGTTCAACTCTGCTTGAAATTGATACAAAGCAAAGGTCCTCTAACATCCAATACTTGTCAGTTATGATGAGAAACGTGTGAGCTTCATGAACGATGTAGTTCGTTTGAGGTGAAAAGTGACTGCCCCTACCTGAAACGAAGTCTTGCTTGTAGGAAGACTCAGAGCCAGGGATTTAACTCCATTTCTGAAGTGAAACACACAACAGAGTTCTCATCCATTGTTCACACTCTGCTTTAGAGCAAGAAGCACGCTCAAGCTTTCTAGAGTCTCTAAGAGAGCAGGAAATGTGAGTGTGCTGAGAACAAAAGAACGGTGTTTTCTACACATACGGACCATATCTAGTCCAAATCTGCTTCTGAAACTGTTGCAAAGCACTGGTCCTCTAACATCCAATGCTTATCAGTTAAGATGAGAAACTTGTGAGCTTCGTGAACGATGTAGTTCCTTTGAGCTGAAAAGTGACTGCCCATACCTGAAAAGAAGACTTGCTTGTAGCAAGACACAGAGCCTGGGATTTAACTCCTTTTCTGAAGGGAAACACACAGCACAGTTCTGATCCATGGATCACACTCTGCTTTAGAGCAAGAAGCATGCTCACGCTTTCTAGAGTCTCTAAGACAGCAGGAAATGTGAGTGTGCTGAGAAACAAGAACGGTGTTTCCTACACATACGGATCATATCTAGTCCAACTCTGCTTCTGAAACTGATACAAAGCACTGGTCCTCTAACATTCAATGCTTGTCAGTTAAGATGAGAAACGTGTGAGCTTCGTGACCGATGTAGTTCATTTGAGCTGAAAAGTGACTGCCCTTACCTGAAACGAAGTCTTGCTTGTAGAAAGTCTCAGATCCTGCGATTTAACTCCATTTCTGAAGTGAAACACACAGTAGAGTTCTCATATATAGATCACACTCTGATTTAGAGCAAGAAGCACGCTCTTGGTTCCTGGAATCTCTAATACACAAGGAAACTTGAGTGAGCTCAGCACAAAAGAATGGTGTTTCCTACACATACGGACCATATCTAGTCCAACTCTGCTTCTGAAACTGATACAAAGCACTGGTCCTCTAACATCCAATGCTTGTCAGTTAAGATGGGAAACTTGTTAGCTTCGTGAAAGATGTAGTTGCTTTGAGCTGAAAAGTGACTGCCCTTACCTCAAACGCCATCCAGCTTGTAGGAAGACACAGAGCCTGGGATTTAACTCCATCTCTGAAGGGAATCACACAGCAGAGTTCTCATCCATGGATCACACTCTGCTTTAGAGCAAGAAGCACGCTCAAGCTTTCTAGAGTCTCTAAGACAGCAGGAAATGTGAGTGTGCTGAGAACAAAAGAACGGTGTTTTCTACACATACGGACCAAATCTAGTCCAACTCTGCTTCTGAAACTGATACAAAGCACTGGTCCTCTAACATCCAATGCTTATCAGTTAAGATGAGAAACTTGTGAGCTTCGTGAACGATGTAGTTCCTTTGAGCTGAAAAGTGACTGCCCATACCTGAAAAGAAGACTTGCTTGTAGCAAGACACAGAGCCTGGGATTTAACTCCATTTCTGAAGGGAAACACACAACACAGTTCTGATCCATGGATCACACTCTGCTTTAGAGCAAGAAGCACGCTCTTGCTTTCTAGAGTCTCTAAGACAGCAGGAAATGTGAGGGTGCTCAGAACAAAAGAACGGTGTTTCCTACACATACGGACCATATATAGTCCAACTCTGCTTCTGAAATTGATACAAAGCACAGGTTCTCTAACATCCAATGCTTGTCATTTAAGATGAAAAACGTGTGATCTTCGTGAACGATGTAGTTCGTGGGAGCTGAAAAGTGACTGCCCTTACCTGAAACAAAGTAGTGCTTGTAGGAAGACACAGAGCCTGGGATTTAACTCCCTTTCGGAAGGGAAACACACAGTAGAGTTCTCATCCATGGATCATACTCTGCTTTAGAGCAAGAAGCACGCTCTTGCTTCTAGATTCTCTAATACAGCAGCCAACTTGAGTGTGCTCAGAACAAAAGAACGGTGTTTCCTACACATACAGACCATATCCAGTTCAACTCTGCTTGAAATTGATACAAAGCAAAGGTTCTCTAACATCCAATGCTTCTCAGTTAAGATGAGAAACATGTGAGTTTCGTGAACGATGTAGTTCGTTTGAGCTGAAAAGTGACTGCCCTTACCTGAAACGAAGTAGTGATTGTAGGAAGACACACAGCCTGGGACTTAACTCCATTTCTGAAGGGAAACACACAGCATAGTTCTCATCCATGGATCACACTCTGCTTTAGAGCAAGAAGCACGCTCAAGCTTTCTAGAGTCTCTAAGACAGCAGGAGTTGTGAGTGAGCTGAGATCAAAAGAACGGTGTTTTCTACACATACGGACCATATCTAGTCCAACTCTGCTTCTGAAACTGATACAAAGCACTGGTCCTCTAACATCCAATGCTTGTCATTTAAGATGAAAACTTGTGAGCTTCGTGAACGATGTAGTTCGTGTGAGCTGAAAAGTGACTGCCCTTACCTGAAACAAAGTAGTGCTTGTAGGAAGACACAGAGCCTGGGATTTAACTCCATTTCTGAAGGGAAACACACAGTAGAGTTCTCATCCATGGATCACACTCTGCTTTAGAGCAAGAAGCACGCTCAAGCTTTCTAGAGTCTCTAAGACAGCAAGAAAAGTGAGAGTGCTGAGAACAAAACTACTGTGTTTCCTACATATACGGACCATATCTAGTCCAACTCTGCTTCTGAAACTGATACAAAGCACTGGTCCTCTAACATCCAATGCTTGTCATTCAAGATGAAAAAAGTGTGAGCTTCGTGAATGATGTAGTTCGTTTGAGCAGAGAAGTGACTGCCCTTACATGTAACGAAGTAGTGCTTGTAGGAAGACACAGAGCCTGGGATTTAACTCCATTTCTGAAGAGAAACACACAGCATAGTTCTCATCCATTGATCACACTCTGCTTTAGAGCAAGAAGCACGCTCTAGCTTCTAGATTCTCTAATACAGCAGGAAACTTGAGTCAGCTCAGAACTAAAGAACGGTGTTTCTTACACATACAGACCATATCTAGTTCATCTCTGCTTCTGAAACTGAAACAAACCACACGTCCTCGAACATCCAATGCTTGTCAGTTAAGATGAGAAACGAGTGAGCTTCGTGAACGATGTAGTTCCTTTGAGCTGAAAAGTGACTGCCCTTACTTGAAATGAAGTCTTGCTTGTAGGAAGACACAGAGCCTGGGATTTGACTCCATTTCTGAAGTTTAACACACAGCAGAGTTCTCATCCATTGATAACACTCTGCTTTAGAGCAAGAAGCACGCTCTAGCTTTCCAGAGTCTCTAAGACAGCAGGACACTTGACTGTGCTGAGAACAAATGAACGGTGTTTCCTACAGATAAGGACCATATCTTGTCGAACTCTGCTTCTGAAATTGATACAAAGCACAGGTCCTCTAACATCCAATGCTTGTCATGTAAGATGAAAAAAGTGTGAGCTTCGTGAACGATGTAGTTCATTTGAGCTGAAAAGTGACTGCCCCTACCTGAAACGAAGTCTTGCTTGTAGCAAGACACAGAGCTTGGGATTTAACTCCATTTGTGAAGGGAAACACACAACACAGTTCTCATCCATGGATCACACTCTGCTTTAGAGCAAGAAGCACTCTCTTGCTTTCTAGAGTCTCTAATACAGCAGGAAACATGAGTGTACTGAGAAGAAAAGAACGGTGTTTCCTATACATACGGTCCATATCTAATTCAAGTCTGCTTGAAATTGATACAAAGCAAAGTTCCTCTAACATCCAATACTTGTCAGTTAAGATGAGAAACGTGTGAGCTTCGTGACCAATGTAGTTCATTTGAGCTGAAAAGTGACTGCCCTTATCTGAAACGAAGTCTTTCTTGTAGGAAGTCTCAGAGCCTGGGATTTAACTCCATTTCTGAAGTGAGACACACAGCAGAGTTCTCATATATAGATCACACTCTGATATAGAGCAAGAAGCACGCTCTTGGTTCCTGGAATCTCTAATACAGAAGGAAACTTGAGTGAGATCAGAACAAAAGAATGGTGTTTCCTACACATACGGACCATCTATAGTCCAACTCTGCTTCTGAAATTGATACAAAGCACAGGTCCTCTAACATCCAATGCTTGTCATTTAAGATGAAAAAAGTGTGAGCTTCGTGAATGATGTAGTTCGTTTGAGCAGAAAAGTGACTGCCCTTACATGTAATGAAGTAGTGCTTGTAGGAAGACACAGAGCCTGGGATTTAACTCCATTTCTGAAGAGAAACACACAGCATAGTTCTCATCCATTGATCCCACTCTGCTTTAGAGCAAGAAGCATGCTCTAGCTTCTAGATTCGCTAATACAGCAGGAAACTTGAGTCAGCTCAGAACTAAAGAACGGTGTTTCTTACACATACAGACCATATCTAGTTCATCTCTGCTTCTGAAACTGAAACAAACCACATGTCCTCTAACATCCAATGCTTGTCAGTTAAGATGAGAAACGTGTGAGCTTCCTGAACGATGTAGTTCGTTTGAGCTGAAAAGTGACTGCCCTTGCTTGAAATGAAGTCTTGCTTGTAGGAAGACACAGAGCCTGGAATTTAACTCCATTTCTGAAGGAAACACACAGCATAGTTTTCATGCATGGATCACACTGTGCTTTAGAGCAAGAAGCACGCACTTGCTTTCTAGAGTCTCTAATACAGCAGGAAACGTGAGTGTGCTGAGAACAAAAGACCGGTGTTTCCTACACATACGGACCATATCTAGTCCAATTCTGCTTCTGAATCTGATACAAAGCACTGGTCCTCTAACATCCAATGCTTGTCAGTTAAGATGAGAAACATGTGAGCTTCGTGAACGATGTAATTCCGTTTTAGCTGAAAAGTGCCTGCCCTTACCTGAAACGAAGTAGTGCTTGTAGGAAGACACAGAGCCTGGGACTTAACTCCATTTCTGAAGGGAAACACACAGCATAGTTCTGATCCATGGATCACACTCTGCTTTAGAGCAAGAAGCACGCTCAAGCTTTCTAGAGTCTCTAAGACAGCAGGAAAGTGAGTGTCCTGAGAACAAAAGAATGGTGTTTCCTGCACATAGGGACCATATCTAGTCCAACTCTGCTTGAAATTGATACAAAGCAAAGGTCCTCTATCATCCAATGCTTGTCAGTTTAGATGAGAAACGTGTTAGTCGTGAACGATATAGTTCTTTGAGCTGTAAAATATCTGCCCTTACCTGAAAAGAAGTCTTTCTTGTAGGAAGTCTCAGAGCCTGGGATTTAACTCCATTTCTGAAGGGAGACACACAGCAGAGTTCTCATATATAGATCACACTCTGATTTAGAGCAAGAAGCATCCTCTTGGTTCCTGGATTGTCTAATAGAGAAGGAAACTTGAGTGAGCTCAGAAAAAAAGAACGGTGTTTCCTACACATACGGACCATATATAGTCCAACTCTGCTTCTGAAATTGATACAAAGCACAGGTCCTCTAACATCCAATGCTTGTCATTTAAGATGAAAAAAGTGTGAGCTTCGTGAATGATGTAGTTCTTTTTGCAGAAAAGTGACTGCCCTTACATGTAACGAAGTAGTGCTTGTAGGAAGACACAGAGCCTGGGATTTAACTCCATTTCTGAAGAGAAACACACAGCATAGTTCTCATCCATTGATCCCACTCTGCTTTAGAGCAAGAAGCATGCTCTAGCTTCTAGATTCTATAATACAGCAGGAAACTTGAGTCAGCTCAGAAGTAAAGAACGGTGTTTCTTACATATACAGACCATATCTAGTTCATCTCTGCTTCTGAAAATGAAACAAACCACACGTCCTCTAACATCCAATGCTTGTCAGTTAAGATGAGAAACGTGTGAGCTTCGTGAACGACGTAGTTCGTTTGAGCTGAAAAGTGACTGCCCTTACCTGAAACAAAGTAGTGCTTGTAGAAAGACACAGAGCCTGGGATTTAACTCCATTTCTGAAGGGAAACCCACAGCATTGTTCTCATCCATGGATCACACTCTGCTTTAGAGCAAGAAGCACGCTCAAGCTTTCTAGAGTCTCTAAGACAGCAGGAAACGTGAGTGTGCTGAGAAAAAAAGAACGGTGTTTCCTACAAATAGGGACCATATCTAGTCCAACTCTGCTTGAAATTGATTCAAAGCAAAGGTCCTCTAACATCCAATACTTGTCAGTTAAGATGAGAAACGTGGGAGCTTCATGACCAATGTTGTTCATTTGAGCTGAAAAGTGACTGCCCTTACCTGAAACGAATTCTTGCTTGTAGGAAGTCTCAGAGCCTGGGATTTAACTCCATTTCTGAAGTGAGACACACAGCAGAGTTCTCATATATAGATCACACTCTGATTTGGAGCAAGAAGCACGCTCTTGGTTCCTGGAATCTCTAATACAGAAGGAAACTTGAGTGAGCTCAGCACAAAAGTACGGTGTTTCCTACACATACGGAAAATATCTAGTCCAACTCTTCTTCTGAAATTGATACAAAGCACAGGTCCTCTAACATCCAATGATTGTTATTTAAGATGAAAAAAGTGTGAGCTTCGTGAAGGATGTAGTTCGTTTGAGCTGAAAAGTGACTGCCCTTACCTGAAAAAAAGTAGTGCTTGTAGGAAGACACAGAGCCTGGGATTTAACTCCATTTATGAAGGGAAACACACAGCATAGTTCTCATCCATGGATCACACTCTGCTTTAGAACAAGAAGCACGCTCTTGATTCTAGATTCTCTTATACAGCAGGAAACTTGAGTGAGCTCAGAACAAATGAACGGTGTTTCCTACACATACGGTCCACATCTAGTCCAACTCTGCTTCTGACAGTGAAACAAAGCACTGGTCCTCTAATATTCAATGCTTGTCAGTTAAGATGAGAAACGTGTGAGCTTCGTGACCGATGTAGTTCATTTGAGCTGAAAAGTGACTGCCCTTACCTGAAACGAAGTCTTGCTTGTAGGAAGTCTCAGAGCCTGGGACTTAACTCCATTTCTGAAGGGAAACACACAGCATAGTTCTGATCCATGAATCACACTGTGCTTTAGAGCAAGAAGCACGCTCAAGCTTTCTAGAGTCTCTAAGACAGCAGGAAACATGAGTGTGCTGAGAACAAAAGAATGGTGTTTCCTACACATAGGGACCATATCTAGTCCAACTCTGCCTGAAATTGATACAAAGCAAAGGTCCTCTATCATCCAATGCTTGTCAGTTTAGATGAGAAATGTGTTAGTCGTGAACGATATGGTTCGTTTGAGCTGTAAAATAACTGCCCTTACCTGAAAAGAAGTCTTGCTTGTAGGAAGACTCAGAGCCTGGGATTTATGTCCATTTCTGAAGTGAAACACACAGAAGAGTTCTTATCCATGGATCACACTCTGCTTTAGAGCAAGAAGCACGCTCAAGCTTTCTAGAGTCTCTAAGACAGCAGGAAATATGAGTGTGCTGAGAACAAAAGAACAGTGTTTTCTACACATACGGACCATATCTAGTCCAAATCTGCTTCTGAAACTGATACAAAGCACTGGTCCTCTAACATCCAATGCTTATCAGTTAAGATGAGAAACTTGTTAGCTTCGTGAACGATGTAGTCCCTTTGAGCTGAAAAGTGACTGCCCATACCTGAAAAGAAGACTTGCTTGTAGCAAGACACAGAGCCTGGGATTTAACTCCATTTCTGAATGGAAACACACAACACAGTTCTGATCCATGGATCACACTCTGCTTTAGAGCAAGAAGCACGCTAATGCTTTCTAGAGTCTCTAAGACAGCAGGAAATGTGAGTGTGCTGAGAACAAAAGAACGGTGTTTCCTACACATACGGACCATATCTAGTCCAACTCTGCTTCTGAAACTGTTACAAAGCACTGGTCCTCTAACATCCAATGCTTATCAGTTAAGATGAGAAACTTGTGAGCTTCGTGAACGATGTAGTTCCTTTGAGCTGAAAAGTGACTGCCCATACCTGAAAAGAAGACTTGCTTGTAGCAAGACACAGAGCCTGGGATTTAACTCCTTTTCTGAAGGGAAACACACAACACAGTTCTGATCCATGGATCACACTCTGCTTTAGAGCAAGAAGCACGCTCACGCTTTCTAGAGTCTCTAAGACAGCAGGAAATGTGAGTGTGCTGAGAACCAAGAACGGTGTTTCCTACAGATACGGATCATATCTAGTCCAACTCTGCTTCTGAAACTGATACAAAGCACTGGTCCTCTAACATTCAATGCTTGTCAGTTAAGATGAGAAACGTGTGAGCTTCGTGACCGATGTAGTTCATTTGAGCTGAAAAGTGACTGCCCTTACCTGAAACGAAGTCTTGCTTGTAGGAAGTCTCAGAGCCTGGGATTTAACTCCATTTCTGAAGTGAAACACACAGTAGAGTTCTCATATATAGATCACACTCTGATTTGGAGCAAGAAGCACGCTCTTGGTTCCTGGAATCTCTAATACAGAAGGAAACTTGAGTGAGCTCAGCACAAAAGAATGGTGTTTCCTACACATACGGACCATATCTAGTCCAACTCTTCTTCTGAAATTGATAAAAAGCACAGGTCCTCTAACATCCAATGCTTGTTATTTAAGATGAAAAAAGTGTGAGCTTCGTGAACGATTTAGTTCGTTTGAGCTGAAAAGTGACTGCCCTTACCTGAAAAAAGTTGTGCTTGTAGGAAGACACAGAGCCTGGGATTTAACTCCATTTATGAAGGGTAACACACAGCATAGTTCTCATCCATGGATCACACTCTGCTTTAGAGCAAGAAGCACGCTCTTGATTCTAGATTCTCTTATACAGCAGGGAACTTGAGTGAGCTCAGAACAAAAGAACGGTGTTTCCTACACATACGGTCCATATCTAGTCCAACTCTGCTTCTGACACTGATACAAAGCACTGGTGCTCTAACATTCAATGCTTGTCAGTTAAGATGAGAAACGTGTGAGCTTCGTGACCGATGTAGTTCATTTGAGCTGAAAAGTGACTGCCCTTACCTGAAACGAAGTCTTTCTTGTAGGAAGACTCAGAGCCTGTGACTTAACTACATTTCTGAAGGGAAATACACTGCATAGTTCTGATCCATGGATCACACTCTGCTTTAGAGGAGGAAGCACGCTCAAGCTTTCTAGAGTCTCTAAGACAGCAGGAAATTTGAGTGTGCTGAGAACAAAAGAACGGTGTTTCCTACACATACAGACCATATCTAGTCCAACTCTGCTTCTGAAACTGATACAAAGCACTGGTCCTCTAACATCCAATGCCTGTCAGTTAAGATGGGAAACTTGTTAGCTTCGTGAAAGATGTAGTTGCTTTGAGCTGAAAAGTGACTGCCCTTACCTCAAACGCCATCCAGCTTGTAGGAAGACACAGAGCCTGGGATTTAACTCCATCTCTGAAGGGAATCACACAGCAGAGTTCTCATCCATGGATCACACTCTGCTTTAGAGCAAGAAGCACGCTCTTGCTTTCTAGAGTCTCTAATACAGCAGGAAACCTGAGTGTGCTGAGAAGAAAAGAACAGTGTTTCCTATACCTACAGACCATATCCAGTTCAACTCTGTTTGAAATTGATACAAAGCAAAGGTTCTCGAAATCCAATTCTTCTCAGTTAAGATGAGAAATATGTGAGCTTCGTGAACGAAGTAGTTCGTTGGAGCTGAAAAGTGACTGCCCTTACCTGAAATGAAGTAGTGCTTGTAGGAAGACACAGAGCCTGGGATTTGACTCCATTTCTGAAGTGAAACACACAGCAGAGTTCTCATCCATTGAACACACTCTACTTTAGAGCAAGAAGCATGCTCTAGCTTTCTAGAGTATCTAAGACAACAGGAAACTTGAGTGGTCTGAGAAGAAAAGAACGGAGTTTCCTATACATACGGACCATATCTAGTTCAACTCTGCTTGAAATTGATACAAAGCAAAGGTCCTCTAACATCCAATACTTGTCAGTTATGATGAGAAACGTGTGAGCTTCATGAACGATGTAGTTCGTTTGAGGTGAAAAGTGACTGCCCCTACCTGAAACGAAGTCTTGCTTGTAGGAAGACTCAGAGCCAGGGATTTAACTCCATTTCTGAAGTGAAACACACAACAGAGTTCTCATCCATTGTTCACACTCTGCTTTAGAGCAAGAAGCACGCTCAAGCTTTCTAGAGTCTCTAAGAGAGCAGGAAATGTGAGTGTGCTGAGAACAAAAGAACGGTGTTTTCTACACATACGGACCATATCTAGTCCAAATCTGCTTCTGAAACTGTTGCAAAGCACTGGTCCTCTAACATCCAATGCTTATCAGTTAAGATGAGAAACTTGTGAGCTTCGTGAACGATGTAGTTCCTTTGAGCTGAAAAGTGACTGCCCATACCTGAAAAGAAGACTTGCTTGTAGCAAGACACAGAGCCTGGGATTTAACTCCTTTTCTGAAGGGAAACACACAGCACAGTTCTGATCCATGGATCACACTCTGCTTTAGAGCAAGAAGCATGCTCACGCTTTCTAGAGTCTCTAAGACAGCAGGAAATGTGAGTGTGCTGAGAAACAAGAACGGTGTTTCCTACACATACGGATCATATCTAGTCCAACTCTGCTTCTGAAACTGATACAAAGCACTGGTCCTCTAACATTCAATGCTTGTCAGTTAAGATGAGAAACGTGTGAGCTTCGTGACCGATGTAGTTCATTTGAGCTGAAAAGTGACTGCCCTTACCTGAAACGAAGTCTTGCTTGTAGAAAGTCTCAGATCCTGCGATTTAACTCCATTTCTGAAGTGAAACACACAGTAGAGTTCTCATATATAGATCACACTCTGATTTAGAGCAAGAAGCACGCTCTTGGTTCCTGGAATCTCTAATACACAAGGAAACTTGAGTGAGCTCAGCACAAAAGAATGGTGTTTCCTACACATACGGACCATATCTAGTCCAACTCTGCTTCTGAAACTGATACAAAGCACTGGTCCTCTAACATCCAATGCTTGTCAGTTAAGATGGGAAACTTGTTAGCTTCGTGAAAGATGTAGTTGCTTTGAGCTGAAAAGTGACTGCCCTTACCTCAAACGCCATCCAGCTTTTAGGAAGACACAGAGCCTGGGATTTAACTCCATCTCTGAAGGGAATCACACAGCAGAGTTCTCATCCATGGATCACACTCTGCTTTAGAGCAAGAAGCACGCTCAAGCTTTCTAGAGTCTCTAAGACAGCAGGAAATGTGAGTGTGCTGAGAACAAAAGAACGGTGTTTTCTACACATACGGACCAAATCTAGTCCAACTCTGCTTCTGAAACTGATACAAAGCACTGGTCCTCTAACATCCAATGCTTATCAGTTAAGATGAGAAACTTGTGAGCTTCGTGAACGATGTAGTTCCTTTGAGCTGAAAAGTGACTGCCCATACCTGAAAAGAAGACTTGCTTGTAGCAAGACACAGAGCCTGGGATTTAACTCCATTTCTGAAGGGAAACACACAACACAGTTCTGATCCATGGATCACACTCTGCTTTAGAGCAAGAAGCACGCTCTTGCTTTCTAGAGTCTCTAAGACAGCAGGAAATGTGAGGGTGCTCAGAACAAAAGAACGGTGTTTCCTACACATACGGACCATATATAGTCCAACTCTGCTTCTGAAATTGATACAAAGCACAGGTTCTCTAACATCCAATGCTTGTCATTTAAGATGAAAAACGTGTGATCTTCGTGAACGATGTAGTTCGTGGGAGCTGAAAAGTGACTGCCCTTACCTGAAACAAAGTAGTGCTTGTAGGAAGACACAGAGCCTGGGATTTAACTCCCTTTCGGAAGGGAAACACACAGTAGAGTTCTCATCCATGGATCATACTCTGCTTTAGAGCAAGAAGCACGCTCTTGCTTCTAGATTCTCTAATACAGCAGCCAACTTGAGTGTGCTCAGAACAAAAGAACGGTGTTTCCTACACATACAGACCATATCCAGTTCAACTCTGCTTGAAATTGATACAAAGCAAAGGTTCTCTAACATCCAATGCTTCTCAGTTAAGATGAGAAACATGTGAGTTTCGTGAACGATGTAGTTCGTTTGAGCTGAAAAGTGACTGCCCTTACCTGAAACGAAGTAGTGATTGTAGGAAGACACACAGCCTGGGACTTAACTCCATTTCTGAAGGGAAACACACAGCATAGTTCTCATCCATGGATCACACTCTGCTTTAGAGCAAGAAGCACGCTCAAGCTTTCTAGAGTCTCTAAGACAGCAGGAGTTGTGAGTGAGCTGAGATCAAAAGAACGGTGTTTTCTACACATACGGACCATATCTAGTCCAACTCTGCTTCTGAAACTGATACAAAGCACTGGTCCTCTAATATCCAATGCTTATCACTTAAGATGAGAAACGTGTGAGCTTCGTGAACGATGTAGTACCTTTGAGCTGAAAATTGACTGCCCCTACCTTAAACGAACTCTTGCTGTAGCAAGACACGGAGCCTGGGATTTAACTCCATTTCTGAAGGGAAACACACAACACAGTTCTCATCCATGGATCACACTCTGCTCTAGAGCAAGAAGCACTCTCTTGCTTTCTAGAGTCTCTAATACAGCAGGAAACGTGAGTGTGCTGAGAAGCAAAGAACGGTGTTTCCTATACATAGGGACTTTATCTAATTCAACTCTGCTTGAAATTGATACAATGCAAAGGTCCTCTAACATCCAATGCTTGTCAGTTTAGATGAGACCGTGTGAGTCCTGAACGATATAGTTCCTTTGAGCTGTAAAGTAACTGCCCTTACCAGAAAAAAATTAGTGCTTGTAGGAAGACACAGAACCTGGGATTTAACTCCATTTCTGAAGGGAAACACACAGCATAGTTCTCATCCATGGATCACACTCTGCTTTAGAGGAAGAAGCACGCTCTTGCTTCTAGATTCTCTTATACAGCAGGAAACTTGTGTGAGCTCAGAACAAAAGAACGGTGTTTCCTACACATACGGTCCATATCTAGTCCAACTCTGCTTCTGAAACTGATACAAAGCCCTGGTCCTCTAACATCCAATGCTTGTCAGTTAAGATGGGAAACTTGTTAGCTTCGTGAAAGATGTAGTTCCTTTGCGCTGAAAAGTGACTGCCTTTACCTCAAACGCCATCCAGCTTGTAGGAAGACACAGAGCCTGGGATTTAACTCCATTTCTGAAGGGAAACACACAGCAGAGTTCTCATCCATGGGTCACACTCTGCTTTAGAGCAAGAAGCACGCTCTTGCTTTCTAGAGTCTCTAATACAGCAGGAAACCTGAGTGTGCTGAGAAGAAAAGAACGGTGTTTCCTACACATAGGGACCATATCTAGTTCAACTCTGCTTGAAATTGATACAATGCAAAGGTCCTCTAACATCCAATGCTTGTCAGTTTATATGAGAAACGTGTGAGTCGTGAACGATATAGTTCCTTTGAGCTGTAAAGTAACTGCCCTTACCAGAAAAGAAGTCTTGCTTGTAGGAAGACTCAGAGCCTAGGATTTAAGTTCATTTCTGAAGTGAAACACACAGCAGAGTTCTTATCCATTGCTCACACTCTGCTTTAGAGAAAGAAGCACACTCTGGCAGTCTAGAGTCTCAAAGACAGCAAGAAAAGTGAGAGTGCTGAGAACAAAAGTACTGTGTTTCCTACATATACGGACCATATCTAGTCCAACTCTGCTTCTGAAACTGATACAAAGCACTGGTCCTCTAACATCCAATGCTTGTCATTCAAGATGAAAAAAGTGTGAGCTTCGTGAATGATGTAGTTCGTTTGAGCAGAGAAGTGACTGCCCTTACATGTAACGAAGTAGTGCTTGTAGGAAGACACAGAGCCTGGGATTTAACTCCATTTCTGAAGAGAAACACACAGCATAGTTCTCATCCATTGATCACACTCTGCTTTAGAGCAAGAAGCACGCTCTAGCTTCTAGATTCTCTAATACAGCAGGAAACTTGAGTCAGCTCAGAACTAAAGAACGGTGTTTCTTACACATACAGACCATATCTAGTTCATCTCTGCTTCTGAAACTGAAACAAACCACACGTCCTCGAACATCCAATGCTTGTCAGTTAAGATGAGAAACGAGTGAGCTTCGTGAACGATGTAGTTCCTTTGAGCTGAAAAGTGACTGCCCTTACTTGAAATGAAGTCTTGCTTGTAGGAAGACACAGAGCCTGGGATTTGACTCCATTTCTGAAGTTTAACACACAGCAGAGTTCTCATCCATTGATAACACTCTGCTTTAGAGCAAGAAGCACGCTCTAGCTTTCCAGAGTCTCTAAGACAGCAGGACACTTGACTGTGCTGAGAACAAATGAACGGTGTTTCCTACAGATAAGGACCATATCTTGTCGAACTCTGCTTCTGAAATTGATACAAAGCACAGGTCCTCTAACATCCAATGCTTGTCATGTAAGATGAAAAAAGTGTGAGCTTCGTGAACGATGTAGTTCATTTGAGCTGAAAAGTGACTGCCCCTACCTGAAACGAAGTCTTGCTTGTAGCAAGACACAGAGCTTGGGATTTAACTCCATTTGTGAAGGGAAACACACAACACAGTTCTCATCCATGGATCACACTCTGCTTTAGAGCAAGAAGCACTCTCTTGCTTTCTAGAGTCTCTAATACAGCAGGAAACATGAGTGTACTGAGAAGAAAAGAACGGTGTTTCCTATACATACGGTCCATATCTAATTCAAGTCTGCTTGAAATTGATACAAAGCAAAGTTCCTCTAACATCCAATACTTGTCAGTTAAGATGAGAAACGTGTGAGCTTCGTGACCAATGTAGTTCATTTGAGCTGAAAAGTGACTGCCCTTATCTGAAACGAAGTCTTTCTTGTAGGAAGTCTCAGAGCCTGGGATTTAACTCCATTTCTGAAGTGAGACACACAGCAGAGTTCTCATATATAGATCACACTCTGATATAGAGCAAGAAGCACGCTCTTGGTTCCTGGAATCTCTAATACATAAGGAAACTTGAGTGAGATCAGAACAAAAGAATGGTGTTTCCTACACATACGGACCATCTATAGTCCAACTCTGCTTCTGAAATTGATACAAAGCACAGGTCCTCTAACATCCAATGCTTGTCATTTAAGATGAAAAAAGTGTGAGCTTCGTGAATGATGTAGTTCGTTTGAGCAGAAAAGTGACTGCCCTTACATGTAATGAAGTAGTGCTTGTAGGAAGACACAGAGCCTGGGATTTAACTCCATTTCTGAAGAGAAACACACAGCATAGTTCTCATCCATTGATCCCACTCTGCTTTAGAGCAAGAAGCATGCTCTAGCTTCTAGATTCGCTAATACAGCAGGAAACTTGAGTCAGCTCAGAACTAAAGAACGGTGTTTCTTACACATACAGACCATATCTAGTTCATCTCTGCTTCTGAAACTGAAACAAACCACACGTCCTCTAACATCCAATGCTTGTCAGTTAAGATGAGAAACGTGTGAGCTTCCTGAACGATGTAGTTCGTTTGAGCTGAAAAGTGACTGCCCTTGCTTGAAATGAAGTCTTGCTTGTAGGAAGACACAGAGCCTGGAATTTAACTCCATTTCTGAAGGAAACACACAGCATAGTTTTCATGCATGGATCACACTGTGCTTTAGAGCAAGAAGCACGCACTTGCTTTCTAGAGTCTCTAATACAGCAGGAAACGTGAGTGTGCTGAGAACAAAAGACCGGTGTTTCCTACACATACGGACCATATCTAGTCCAATTCTGCTTCTGAATCTGATACAAAGCACTGGTCCTCTAACATCCAATGCTTGTCAGTTAAGATGAGAAACATGTGAGCTTCGTGAACGATGTAATTCCGTTTTAGCTGAAAAGTGCCTGCCCTTACCTGAAACGAAGTAGTGCTTGTAGGAAGACACAGAGCCTGGGACTTAACTCCATTTCTGAAGGGAAACACACAGCATAGTTCTGATCCATGGATCACACTCTGCTTTAGAGCAAGAAGCACGCTCAAGCTTTCTAGAGTCTCTAAGACAGCAGGAAAGTGAGTGTCCTGAGAACAAAAGAATGGTGTTTCCTGCACATAGGGACCATATCTAGTCCAACTCTGCTTGAAATTGATACAAAGCAAAGGTCCTCTATCATCCAATGCTTGTCAGTTTAGATGAGAAACGTGTTAGTCGTGAACGATATAGTTCTTTGAGCTGTAAAATATCTGCCCTTACCTGAAAAGAAGTCTTTCTTGTAGGAAGTCTCAGAGCCTGGGATTTAACTCCATTTCTGAAGGGAGACACACAGCAGAGTTCTCATATATAGATCACACTCTGATTTAGAGCAAGAAGCATCCTCTTGGTTCCTGGATTGTCTAATAGAGAAGGAAACTTGAGTGAGCTCAGAAAAAAAGAACGGTGTTTCCTACACATACGGACCATATATAGTCCAACTCTGCTTCTGAAATTGATACAAAGCACAGGTCCTCTAACATCCAATGCTTGTCATTTAAGATGAAAAAAGTGTGAGCTTCGTGAATGATGTAGTTCTTTTTGCAGAAAAGTGACTGCCCTTACATGTAACGAAGTAGTGCTTGTAGGAAGACACAGAGCCTGGGATTTAACTCCATTTCTGAAGAGAAACACACAGCATAGTTCTCATCCATTGATCCCACTCTGCTTTAGAGCAAGAAGCATGCTCTAGCTTCTAGATTCTATAATACAGCAGGAAACTTGAGTCAGCTCAGAAGTAAAGAACGGTGTTTCTTACATATACAGACCATATCTAGTTCATCTCTGCTTCTGAAAATGAAACAAACCACACGTCCTCTAACATCCAATGCTTGTCAGTTAAGATGAGAAACGTGTGAGCTTCGTGAACGACGTAGTTCGTTTGAGCTGAAAAGTGACTGCCCTTACCTGAAACAAAGTAGTGCTTGTAGAAAGACACAGAGCCTGGGATTTAACTCCATTTCTGAAGGGAAACCCACAGCATTGTTCTCATCCATGGATCACACTCTGCTTTAGAGCAAGAAGCACGCTCAAGCTTTCTAGAGTCTCTAAGACAGCAGGAAACGTGAGTGTGCTGAGAACAAAAGAACGGTGTTTCCTACAAATAGGGACCATATCTAGTCCAACTCTGCTTGAAATTGATTCAAAGCAAAGGTCCTCTAACATCCAATACTTGTCAGTTAAGATGAGAAACGTGGGAGCTTCATGACCAATGTTGTTCATTTGAGCTGAAAAGTGACTGCCCTTACCTGAAACGAATTCTTGCTTGTAGGAAGTCTCAGAGCCTGGGATTTAACTCCATTTCTGAAGTGAGACACACAGCAGAGTTCTCATATATAGATCACACTCTGATTTGGAGCAAGAAGCACGCTCTTGGTTCCTGGAATCTCTAATACAGAAGGAAACTTGAGTGAGCTCAGCACAAAAGTACGGTGTTTCCTACACATACGGAAAATATCTAGTCCAACTCTTCTTCTGAAATTGATACAAAGCACAGGTCCTCTAACATCCAATGATTGTTATTTAAGATGAAAAAAGTGTGAGCTTCGTGAAGGATGTAGTTCGTTTGAGCTGAAAAGTGACTGCCCTTACCTGAAAAAAAGTAGTGCTTGTAGGAAGACACAGAGCCTGGGATTTAACTCCATTTATGAAGGGAAACACACAGCATAGTTCTCATCCATGGATCACACTCTGCTTTAGAACAAGAAGCACGCTCTTGATTCTAGATTCTCTTATACAGCAGGAAACTTGATTGAGCTCAGAACAAATGAACGGTGTTTCCTACACATACGGTCCACATCTAGTCCAACTCTGCTTCTGACAGTGAAACAAAGCACTGGTCCTCTAATATTCAATGCTTGTCAGTTAAGATGAGAAACGTGTGAGCTTCGTGACCGATGTAGTTCATTTGAGCTGAAAAGTGACTGCCCTTACCTGAAACGAAGTCTTGCTTGTAGGAAGTCTCAGAGCCTGGGACTTAACTCCATTTCTGAAGGGAAACACACAGCATAGTTCTGATCCATGAATCACACTGTGCTTTAGAGCAAGAAGCACGCTCAAGCTTTCTAGAGTCTCTAAGACAGCAGGAAACATGAGTGTGCTGAGAACAAAAGAATGGTGTTTCCTACACATAGGGACCATATCTAGTCCAACTCTGCCTGAAATTGATACAAAGCAAAGGTCCTCTATCATCCAATGCTTGTCAGTTTAGATGAGAAATGTGTTAGTCGTGAACGATATGGTTCGTTTGAGCTGTAAAATAACTACCCTTACCTGAAAAGAAGTCTTGCTTGTAGGAAGACTCAGAGCCTGGGATTTATGTCCATTTCTGAAGTGAAACACATAGAAGAGTTCTTATCCATTGCTCACACTCTGCTTTAGAGAAAGAAGCACACTCTGGCTGTCTAGAGTCTCAAAGACAGCAAGAAACGTGAGTGTGCTGAGAACCAAGAACGGTGTTTCCTACACATACGGACCATATCTAGTCCAACTCTGCTTCTGAAACTGATACAAAGCACTGGTCCACTAACATCCAATGCTTGGTAGTTAAGAAGGGAAACTTGTAAGCTTCATGAACGATGTATTTCGTTCCAACTAAAAAGTGACTGCCCTTACCTGAAACGAAGTCTTGCTTGTAGGAAGACACAGAGCCTGGGATTTAACTCCATTTTTGAAGGGAAACACACAACAAAGTTCTCATCCTTGGATCACACTCTGCTTTAGAGCAAGAAGCACGCTCTAGCTTTCTAGAGTCTCTAAAACAGCAGGAAACGTGAGTGTGCTGAAGACAAAAGTACGGAGTTTCCTACACATACGGACCATATCTAGTCCAACTCTGCTTCTGAAACTGGTACAAAGCACTGGTCCTCTAACATCCAATGCTTGTCAGTTGAGATGAGAAACGTGTGAGCTTCGTGAACGATGTAGTTCCTTTGAGGTGAAAAGTGACTGCCCCTACCTGAAACGAAGTCTTGCTTGTAGGAAGACTCAGAGCCAGGGATTTAACTCCATTTCTGAAGTGAAACACACAACAGAGTTCTCATCCATTGTTCACACTCTGCTTTACAGCAAGAAACACACTCTTGCTTTCTAGAGACTCAAAGAAAGCAGGAAACTTGAGTGTGCTCAGAACAAAAGAACGGTGTTTCCTACACATACGGTCCATATCTAGTCCAACTCTGCTTCTGAAATTGATACAAAGCCCAGGTCCTCTAACATCCAATGCTTGTCATTTAAGATGAAAACTTGTGAGCTTCGTGAACGATGTAGTTCGTGTGAGCTGAAAAGTGACTGCCCTTACCTGAAACAAAGTAGTGCTTGTAGGAAGACACAGAGCCTGGGATTTAACTCCATTTCTGAAGGGAAACACACAGTAGAGTTCTCATCCATGGATCACACTCTGCTTTAGAGCAAGAAGCACGCTCAAGCTTTCTAGAGTCTCTAAGACAGCAGGAAATATGAGTGTGCTGAGAACAAAAGAACAGTGTTTTCTACACATACGGACCATATCTAGTCCAAATCTGCTTCTGAAACTGATACAAAGCACTGGTCCTCTAACATCCAATGCTTATCAGTTAAGATGAGAAACTTGTTAGCTTCGTGAACGATGTAGTCCCTTTGAGCTGAAAAGTGACTGCCCATACCTGAAAAGAAGACTTGCTTGTAGCAAGACACAGAGCCTGGGATTTAACTCCATTTCTGAATGGAAACACACAACACAGTTCTGATCCATGGATCACACTCTGCTTTAGAGCAAGAAGCACGCTAATGCTTTCTAGAGTCTCTAAGACAGCAGGAAATGTGAGTGTGCTGAGAACAAAAGAACGGTGTTTCCTACACATACGGACCATATCTAGTCCAACTCTGCTTCTAAAACTGTTACAAAGCACTGGTCCTCTAACATCCAATGCTTATCAGTTAAGATGAGAAACTTGTGAGCTTCGTGAACGATGTAGTTCCTTTGAGCTGAAAAGTGACTGCCCATACCTGAAAAGAAGACTTGCTTGTAGCAAGACACAGAGCCTGGGATTTAACTCCTTTTCTGAAGGGAAACACACAACACAGTTCTGATCCATGGATCACACTCTGCTTTAGAGCAAGAAGCACGCTCACGCTTTCTAGAGTCTCTAAGACAGCAGGAAATGTGAGTGTGCTGAGAACCAAGAACGGTGTTTCCTACAGATACGGATCATATCTAGTCCAACTCTGCTTCTGAAACTGATACAAAGCACTGGTCCTCTAACATTCAATGCTTGTCAGTTAAGATGAGAAACGTGTGAGCTTCGTGACCGATGTAGTTCATTTGAGCTGAAAAGTGACTGCCCTTACCTGAAACGAAGTCTTGCTTGTAGGAAGTCTCAGAGCCTGGGATTTAACTCCATTTCTGAAGTGAAACACACAGTAGAGTTCTCATATATAGATCACACTCTGATTTGGAGCAAGAAGCACGCTCTTGGTTCCTGGAATCTCTAATACAGAAGGAAACTTGAGTGAGCTCAGCACAAAAGAATGGTGTTTCCTACACATACGGACCATATCTAGTCCAACTCTTCTTCTGAAATTGATACAAAGCACAGGTCCTCTAACATCCAATGCTTGTTATTTAAGATGAAAAAAGTGTGAGCTTCGTGAACGATTTAGTTCGTTTGAGCTGAAAAGTGACTGCCCTTACCTGAAAAAAGTTGTGCTTGTAGGAAGACACAGAGCCTGGGATTTAACTCCATTTATGAAGGGTAACACACAGCATAGTTCTCATCCATGGATCACACTCTGCTTTAGAGCAAGAAGCACGCTCTTGATTCTAGATTCTCTTATACAGCAGGAAACTTGAGTGAGCTCAGAACAAAAGAGCGGTGTTTCCTACACATACGGTCCATATCTAGTCCAACTCTGCTTCTGACACTGATACAAAGCACTGGTGCTCTAACATTCAATGCTTGTCAGTTAAGATGAGAAACGTGTGAGCTTCGTGACCGATGTAGTTCATTTGAGCTGAAAAGTGACTGCCCTTACCTGAAACGAAGTCTTTCTTGTAGGAAGACTCAGAGCCTGTGACTTAACTACATTTCTGAAGGGAAATACACTGCATAGTTCTGATCCATGGATCACACTCTGCTTTAGAGGAGGAAGCACGCTCAAGCTTTCTAGAGTCTCTAAGACAGCAGGAAATTTGAGTGTGCTGAGAACAAAAGAACGGTGTTTCCTACACATACAGACCATATCTAGTCCAACTCTGCTTCTGAAACTGATACAAAGCACTGGTCCTCTAACATCCAATGCCTGTCAGTTAAGATGGGAAACTTGTTAGCTTCGTGAAAGATGTAGTTGCTTTGAGCTGAAAAGTGACTGCCCTTACCTCAAACGCCATCCAGCTTGTAGGAAGACACAGAGCCTGGGATTTAACTCCATCTCTGAAGGGAATCACACAGCAGAGTTCTCATCCATGGATCACACTCTGCTTTAGAGCAAGAAGCACGCTCTTGCTTTCTAGAGTCTCTAATACAGCAGGAAACCTGAGTGTGCTGAGAAGAAAAGAACAGTGTTTCCTATACCTACAGACCATATCCAGTTCAACTCTGTTTGAAATTGATACAAAGCAAAGGTTCTCGAAATCCAATTCTTCTCAGTTAAGATGAGAAATATGTGAGCTTCGTGAACGAAGTAGTTCGTTGGAGCTGAAAAGTGACTGCCCTTACCTGAAATGAAGTAGTGCTTGTAGGAAGACACAGAGCCTGGGATTTGACTCCATTTCTGAAGTGAAACACACAGCAGAGTTCTCATCCATTGAACACACTCTACTTTAGAGCAAGAAGCATGCTCTAGCTTTCTAGAGTATCTAAGACAACAGGAAACTTGAGTGGTCTGAGAAGAAAAGAACGGAGTTTCCTATACATACGGACCATATCTAGTTCAACTCTGCTTGAAATTGATACAAAGCAAAGGTCCTCTAACATCCAATACTTGTCAGTTATGATGAGAAACGTGTGAGCTTCATGAACGATGTAGTTCGTTTGAGGTGAAAAGTGACTGCCCCTACCTGAAACGAAGTCTTGCTTGTAGGAAGACTCAGAGCCAGGGATTTAACTCCATTTCTGAAGTGAAACACACAACAGAGTTCTCATCCATTGTTCACACTCTGCTTTAGAGCAAGAAGCACGCTCAAGCTTTCTAGAGTCTCTAAGAGAGCAGGAAATGTGAGTGTGCTGAGAACAAAAGAACGGTGTTTTCTACACATACGGACCATATCTAGTCCAAATCTGCTTCTGAAACTGTTGCAAAGCACTGGTCCTCTAACATCCAATGCTTATCAGTTAAGATGAGAAACTTGTGAGCTTCGTGAACGATGTAGTTCCTTTGAGCTGAAAAGTGACTGCCCATACCTGAAAAGAAGACTTGCTTGTAGCAAGACACAGAGCCTGGGATTTAACTCCTTTTCTGAAGGGAAACACACAGCACAGTTCTGATCCATGGATCACACTCTGCTTTAGAGCAAGAAGCATGCTCACGCTTTCTAGAGTCTCTAAGACAGCAGGAAATGTGAGTGTGCTGAGAAACAAGAACGGTGTTTCCTACACATACGGATCATATCTAGTCCAACTCTGCTTCTGAAACTGATACAAAGCACTGGTCCTCTAACATTCAATGCTTGTCAGTTAAGATGAGAAACGTGTGAGCTTCGTGACCGATGTAGTTCATTTGAGCTGAAAAGTGACTGCCCTTACCTGAAACGAAGTCTTGCTTGTAGAAAGTCTCAGATCCTGCGATTTAACTCCATTTCTGAAGTGAAACACACAGTAGAGTTCTCATATATAGATCACACTCTGATTTAGAGCAAGAAGCACGCTCTTGGTTCCTGGAATCTCTAATACACAAGGAAACTTGAGTGAGCTCAGCACAAAAGAATGGTGTTTCCTACACATACGGACCATATCTAGTCCAACTCTGCTTCTGAAACTGATACAAAGCACTGGTCCTCTAACATCCAATGCTTGTCAGTTAAGATGGGAAACTTGTTAGCTTCGTGAAAGATGTAGTTGCTTTGAGCTGAAAAGTGACTGCCCTTACCTCAAACGCCATCCAGCTTGTAGGAAGACACAGAGCCTGGGATTTAACTCCATCTCTGAAGGGAATCACACAGCAGAGTTCTCATCCATGGATCACCCTCTGCTTTAGAGCAAGAAGCACGCTCTTGCTTTCTAGAGTCTCTAATACAGCAGGAAACCTGAGTGTGCTGAGAAGAAAAGAACGGTGTTTCCTATACATACAGACCATATCCAGTTCAACTCTGCTTGAAATTGATACAAAGCAAAGGTTTCTAACATCCAATTCTTCTCAGTTAAGATGAGAAACATGTGAGCTTCCTGAACAATGTAGTTTTTTTGAGCTGAAAAGTGACTGCCCTTACCTGAAACGAAGTAGTGCTTGTAGGAAGACACATAGCCTGGGACTTAACACCATTTCTGAAGGGAAACACACAGCATAGTTCTGATCCATGGATCACACTGTGCTTTAGAGCAAGAAGCATGCTCAAGCTTTCTAGACTCTCTAAGACAGCAGGAAACGTGAGTGTGCTGAGAACAAAAGAATGGTGTTTCCTACACATAGGGACCATATCTAGTCCAACTCTGCCTGAAATTGATACAAAGCAAAGGTCCTCTATCATCCAATGCTTGTCAGTTTAGATGAGAAACGTGTTAGTCGTGAACGATATGGTTCGTTTGAGCTGTAAAATAACTGCCCTTACCTGAAAAGAAGTCTTGCTTGTAGGAAGACTCAGAGCCTGGGATTTAAGTCCATTTCTGAAGTGAAACACACAGAAGAGTTCTTATCCATTGCTCACACTCTGCTTTAGAGAAAGAAGCACACTCTGGCTGTCTAGAGTCTCAAAGACAGCAAGAAACGTGAGTGTGCTGAGAACCAAGAACGGTGTTTCCTACACATACGAACCATATCTAGTCCAACTCTGCTTCTGAAACTGATACAAAGCACTGGTCCACTAACATCCAATGCTTGGTAGTTAAGAAGGGAAACTTGTAAGCTTCATGAACGATGTTTTTTGTTTCAACTAAAAAGTGACTGCCCTTACCTGAAACAAAGTCTTGCTTGTAGGAAGACACAGAGCCTGGGATTTAACTCCATTTTTGAAGGGAAACACACAACACAGTTCTCATCCTTGGATCACACTCTGCTTTAGAGCAAGAAGCACGCTCTTGATTCTAGATTCTCTTATACAGCAGGAAACTTGAGTGAGCTCAGAACAAAAGAACGGTGAATCCTACACATACGGTCCATATCTAGTCCAACTCTGCTTCTGAAACTGATACAAAGCACTGGTCCTCTAACATCCAATGCTTGTCAGTTGAGATGAGAAACGTGTGAGCTTTGTGAACGATATAGTTCCTTTAACGTGAAAAGTGACTGCCCCTACCTAAAACGAAGTCTTGCTCGTAGCAAGACACAGAGCCTGGGATTTGACTCCATTTCTGAAGTGAAACACACAGCAGAGTTCTCATCCATTGAACACACTCTACTTTAGAGTAAGAAGCACGCTCTAGCTTTCTAGAGTATCTAAGACAACAGGAAACTTGAGTGTGCTGAGAAGAAAAGAACGGAGTTTCCTATACATACGGACCATATCTAGTTCAACTCTGCTTGAAATTGATACAAAGCAAAGGTCCTCTAACATCCAATACTTGTCAGTTATGATGAGAAACCTGTGAGCTTCATGAACGATGTAGTTCGTTTGAGCTGTAAAGTAACGGCCCTTACCTAAAACGATGTCTTGCTTGTAGGAAGACTCAGAGCCAGGGATTTATCTCCATTTCTGAAGGGAAACACACAGCAGAGTTCTCATCCATGGATCACACTCTGCTTTAGAGCAAGAAGCACGCTCTTGATTCTAGATTCTCTTATACAGCGGGAAACTTGAGTTTGCTCAGAACAAAAGAACGGTGTTTCCTACACATACGGTCCATATCTAGTCCAACTCTGCTTCGGACACTGATACAAAGCCCTGGTCCTCTAACATCCAATGCTTGGCAGTTAAGATGGGAAACATGTTAGCTTCGTGAACGATGTAGTTCGTTTGAGCTGAAAAGTGACTGTCCTTACCTGAAACGAAGTTTTCTTGTAGGATGACACAGAGCCTGGGCCTTAACTCCATTTCTGAAGGGAAACACACAGCATAGTTCTCATCCATGGATCACACTCTGCTTTAGAGCAAGAAGCACGCTCAAGCTTTCTAGAGTCTCTAAGACAGCAGGAAATGTGAGTGTGCTGAGAACAAAAGAACGGTGTTTTCTACACATACGGACCAAATCTAGTCCAACTCTGCTTCTGAAACTGATACAAAGCACTGGTCCTCTAACATCCAATGCTTATCAGTTAAGATGAGAAACTTGTGAGCTTCGTGAACGATGTAGTTCCTTTGAGCTGAAAAGTGACTGCCCATACCTGAAAAGAAGACTTGCTTGTAGCAAGACACAGAGCCTGGGATTTAACTCCATTTCTGAAGGGAAACACACAACACAGTTCTGATCCATGGATCACACTCTGCTTTAGAGCAAGAAGCACGCTCTTGCTTTCTAGAGTCTCTAAGACAGCAGGAAATGTGAGTGTGCTCAGAACAAAAGAACGGTGTTTCCTACACATACGGACCATATATAGTCCAACTCTGCTTCTGAAACTGATACAAAGCACAGGTTCTCTAACATCCAATGCTTGTCATTTAAGATGAAAAACGTGTGAGCTTCGTGAACGATGTAGTTCGTGGGAGCTGAAAAGTGACTGCCCTTACCTGAAACAAAGTAGTGCTTGTAGGAAGACACAGAGCCTGGGATTTAACTCCCTTTCGGAAGGGAAACACACAGTAGAGTTCTCATCCATGGATCATACTCTGCTTTAGAGCAAGAAGCACGCTCTTGCTTCTAGATTCTCTAATACAGCAGCCAACTTGAGTGTGCTCAGAACAAAAGAACGGTGTTTCCTACACATACAGACCATATCCAGTTCAACTCTGCTTGAAATTGATACAAAGCAAAGGTTCTCTAACATCCAATGCTTCTCAGTTAAGATGAGAAACATGTGAGTTTCGTGAACGATGTAGTTCGTTTGAGCTGAAAAGTGACTGCCCTTACCTGAAACGAAGTAGTGATTGTAGGAAGACACACAGCCTGGGACTTAACTCCATTTCTGAAGGGAAACACACAGCATAGTTCTCATCCATGGATCACACTCTGCTTTAGAGCAAGAAGCACGCTCAAGCTTTCTAGAGTCTCTAAGACAGCAGGAAATATGAGTGTGCTGAGAACAAAAGAACAGTGTTTTCTACACATACGGACCATATCTAGTCCAAATCTGCTTCTGAAACTGATACAAAGCACTGGTCCTCTAACATCCAATGCTTATCAGTTAAGATGAGAAACTTGTTAGCTTCGTGAACGATGTAGTCCCTTTGAGCTGAAAATTGACTGCCCCTACCTTAAACGAACTCTTGCTGTAGCAAGACACGGAGCCTGGGATTTAACTCCATTTCTGAAGGGAAACACACAACACAGTTCTCATCCATGGATCACACTCTGCTCTAGAGCAAGAAGCACTCTCTTGCTTTCTAGACTCTCTAATACAGCAGGAAACGTGAGTGTGCTGAGAAGCAAAGAACGGTGTTTCCTATACATAGGGACTTTATCTAATTCAACTCTGCTTGAAATTGATACAATGCAAAGGTCCTCTAACATCCAATGCTTGTCAGTTTAGATGAGACCGTGTGAGTCCTGAACGATATAGTTCCTTTGAGCTGTAAAGTAACTGCCCTTACCAGAAAAAAATTAGTGCTTGTAGGAAGACACAGAACCTGGGATTTAACTCCATTTCTGAAGGGAAACACACAGCATAGTTCTCATCCATGGATCACACTCTGCTTTAGAGGAAGAAGCACGCTCTTGCTTCTAGATTCTCTTATACAGCAGGAAACTTGTGTGAGCTCAGAACAAAAGAACGGTGTTTCCTACACATACGGTCCATATCTAGTCCAACTCTGCTTCTGAAACTGATACAAAGCCCTGGTCCTCTAACATCCAATGCTTGTCAGTTAAGATGGGAAACTTGTTAGCTTCGTGAAAGATGTAGTTCCTTTGCGCTGAAAAGTGACTGCCCTTACCTCAAACGCCATCCAGCTTGTAGGAAGACACAGAGCCTGGGATTTAACTCCATTTCTGAAGGGAAACACACAGCAGAGTTCTCATCCATGGGTCACACTCTCCTTTAGAGCAAGAAGCACGCTCTTGCTTTCTAGAGTCTCTAATACAGCAGGAAACCTGAGTGTGCTGAGAAGAAAAGAACGGTGTTTCCTACACATAGGGACCATATCTAGTTCAACTCTGCTTGAAATTGATACAATGCAAAGGTCCTCTAACATCCAATGCTTGTCAGTTTAGATGAGAAACGTGTGAGTCGTGAACGATATAGTTCCTTTGAGCTGTAAAGTAACTGCCCTTACCAGAAAAGAAGTCTTGCTTGTAGGAAGACTCAGAGCCTAGGATTTAAGTTCATTTCTGAAGTGAAACACACAGCAGAGTTCTTATCCATTGCTCACACTCTGCTTTAGAGAAAGAAGCACACTCTGGCAGTCTAGAGTCTCAAAGACAGCAAGAAAAGTGAGAGTGCTGAGAACAAAAGTACTGTGTTTCCTACATATACGGACCATATCTAGTCCAACTCTGCTTCTGAAACTGATACAAGGCACTGGTCCTCAAACATCCAATGCTTGTCATTCAAGATGAAAAAAGTGTGAGCTTCGTGAATGATGTAGTTCGTTTGAGCAGAGAAGTGACTGCCCTTACATGTAACGAAGTAGTGCTTGTAGGAAGACACAGAGCCTGGGATTTAACTCCATTTCTGAAGAGAAACACACAGCATAGTTCTCATCCATTGATCACACTCTGCTTTAGAGCAAGAAGCACGCTCTAGCTTCTAGATTCTCTAATACAGCAGGAAACTTGAGTCAGCTCAGAACTAAAGAACGGTGTTTCTTACACATACGGACCATATCTAGTTCATCTCTGCTTCTGAAACTGAAACAAACCACACGTCCTCGAACATCCAATGCTTGTCAGTTAAGATGAGAAACGAGTGAGCTTCGTGAACGATGTAGTTCCTTTGAGCTGAAAAGTGACTGCCCTTACTTGAAATGAAGTCTTGCTTGTAGGAAGACACAGAGCCTGGGATTTGACTCCATTTCTGAAGTTTAACACACAGCAGAGTTCTCATCCATTGATAACACTCTGCTTTAGAGCAAGAAGCACGCTCTAGCTTTCCAGAGTCTCTAAGACAGCAGGACACTTGACTGTGCTGAGAACAAATGAACGGTGTTTCCTACAGATAAGGACCATATCTTGTCGAACTCTGCTTCTGAAATTGAAACAAAGCACAGGTCCTCTAACATCCAATGCTTGTCATGTAAGATGAAAAAAGTGTGAGCTTCGTGAACGATGTAGTTCGTTTGAGCTGAAAAGTGACTGCCCCTACCTGAAACGAAGTCTTGCTTGTAGCAAGACACAGAGCTTGGGATTTAACTCCATTTGTGAAGGGAAACACACAACACAGTTCTCATCCATGGATCACACTCTGCTTTAGAGCAAGAAGCACTCTCTTGCTTTCTAGAGTCTCTAATACAGCAGGAAACATGAGTGTACTGAGAAGAAAAGAACGGTGTTTCCTATACATACGGTCCATATCTAATTCAAGTCTGCTTGAAATTGATACAAAGCAAAGGTCCTCTAACATCCAATACTTGTCAGTTAAGATGAGAAACGTGTGAGCTTCGTGACCAATGTAGTTCATTTGAGCTGAAAAGTGACTGCCCTTATCTGAAACGAAGTCTTTCTTGTAGGAAGTCTCAGAGCCTGGGATTTAACTCCATTTCTGAAGTGAGACACACAGCAGAGTTCTCATATATAGATCACACTCTGATATAGAGCAAGAAGCACGCTCTTGGTTCCTGGAATCTCTAATACATAAGGAAACTTGAGTGAGATCAGAACAAAAGAATGGTGTTTCCTACACATACGGACCATCTATAGTCCAACTCTGCTTCTGAAATTGATACAAAGCACAGGTCCTCTAACATCCAATGCTTGTCATTTAAGATGAAAAAAGTGTGAGCTTCGTGAATGATGTAGTTCGTTTGAGCAGAAAAGTGACTGCCCTTACATGTAATGAAGTAGTGCTTGTAGGAAGACACAGAGCCTGGGATTTAACTCCATTTCTGAAGAGAAACACACAGCATAGTTCTCATCCATTGATCCCACTCTGCTTTAGAGCAAGAAGCATGCTCTAGCTTCTAGATTCGCTAATACAGCAGGAAACTTGAGTCAGCTCAGAACTAAAGAACGGTGTTTCTTACACATACAGACCATATCTAGTTCATCTCTGCTTCTGAAACTGAAACAAACCACACGTCCTCTAACATCCAATGCTTGTCAGTTAAGATGAGAAACGTGTGAGCTTCCTCAACGATGTAGTTCGTTTGAGCTGAAAAGTGACTGCCCTTGCTTGAAATGAAGTCTTGCTTGTAGGAAGACACAGAGCCTGGAATTTAACTCCATTTCTGAAGGAAACACACAGCATAGTTTTCATGCATGGATCACACTGTGCTTTAGAGCAAGAAGCACGCACTTGCTTTCTAGAGTCTCTAATACAGCAGGAAACGTGAGTGTGCTGAGAACAAAAGACCGGTGTTTCCTACACATACGGACCATATCTAGTCCAATTCTGCTTCTGAATCTGATACAAAGCACTGGTCCTCTAACATCCAATGCTTGTCAGTTAAGATGAGAAACATGTGAGCTTCGTGAACGATGTAATTCCGTTTTAGCTGAAAAGTGCCTGCCCTTACCTGAAACGAAGTAGTGCTTGTAGGAAGACACAGAGCCTGGGACTTAACTCCATTTCTGAAGGGAAACACACAGCATAGTTCTGATCCATGGATCACAGTCTGCTTTAGAGCAAGAAGCACGCTCAAGCTTTCTAGAGTCTCTAAGACAGCAGGAAAGTGAGTGTCCTGAGAACAAAAGAATGGTGTTTCCTGCACATAGGGACCATATCTAGTCCAACTCTGCTTGAAATTGATACAAAGCAAAGGTCCTCTATCATCCAATGCTTGTCAGTTTAGATGAGAAACGTGTTAGTCGTGAACGATATAGTTCTTTGAGCTGTAAAATATCTGCCCTTACCTGAAAAGAAGTCTTTCTTGTAGGAAGTCTCAGAGCCTGGGATTTAACTCCATTTCTGAAGGGAGACACACAGCAGAGTTCTCATATATAGATCACACTCTGATTTAGAGCAAGAAGCATCCTGTTGGTTCCTGGATTGTCTAATAGAGAAGGAAACTTGAGTGAGCTCAGAAAAAAAGAACGGTGTTTCCTACACATACGGACCATATATAGTCCAACTCTGCTTCTGAAATTGATACAAAGTACAGGTCCTCTAACATCCAATGCTTGTCATTTAAGATGAAAAAAGTGTGAGCTTCGTGAATGATGTAGTTCTTTTGAGCAGAAAAGTGACTGCCCTTACATGTAACGAAGTAGTGCTTGTAGGAAGACACAGAGCCTGGGATTTCACTCCATTTCTGAAGAGAAACACACAGCATAGTTCTCATCCATTGATCCCATTCTGCTTTAGAGCAAGAAGCATGCTCTAGCTTCTAGATTCTATAATAGAGCAGGAAACTTTAGTCAGCTCAGAAGTAAAGAACGGTGTTTCTTACATATACAGACCATATCTAGTTCATCTCTGCTTCTGAAACTGAAACAAACCACAAGTCCTCTAACATCCAATGCTTGTCAGTTAAGATGAGAAACGTGTGAGCTTCGTGAACGACGTAGTTCGTTTGAGCTGAAAAGTGACTGCCCTTACCTGAAACAAAGTAGTGCTTGTAGAAAGACACAGAGCCTGGGATTTAACTCCATTTCTGAAGGGAAACCCACAGCATTGTTCTCATCCATGGATCACACTCTGCTTTAGAGCAAGAAGCATGCTCAAGCTTTCTAGAGTCTCTAAGACAGCAGGAAACGTGAGTGTGCTGAGAACAAAAGAACGGTGTTTCCTACAAATAGGGACCATATCTAGTCCAACTCTGCTTGAAATTGATTCAAAGCAAAGGTCCTCTAACATCCAATACTTGTCAGTTAAGATGAGAAACGTGGGAGCTTCATGACCAATGTTGTTCATTTGAGCTGAAAAGTGACTGCCCTTACCTGAAACGAATTCTTGCTTGTAGGAAGTCTCAGAGCCTGGGATTTAACTCCATTTCTGAAGTGAGACACACAGCAGAGTTATCATATATAGATCACACTCTGATTTAGAGCAAGAAGCACGCTCTTGGTTCCTGGAATCTCTAATACAGAAGGAAACTTGAGTGAGCTCAGAACAAAAGAATGGTGTTTCCTACACATACGGACCATCTATAGTCCAACTCTGCTTCTGAAATTGATACAAAGCACAGGTCCTCTAACATCCAATGCTTGTCATTTAAGATGAAAAAAGTGTGAGCTTCGTGAATGATGTAGTTCGTTTGAGCAGAAAAGTGACTGCCCTTACATGTAATGAAGTAGTGCTTGTAGGAAGACACAGAGCCTGGGATTTAACTCCATTTCTGAAGAGAAACACACAGCATAGTTCTCATCCATTGATCCCACTCTGCTTTAGAGCAAGAAGCATGCTCTAGCTTCTAGATTCGCTAATACAGCAGGAAACTTGAGTCAGCTCAGAACTAAAGAACGGTGTTTCTTACACATACAGACCATATCTAGTTCATCTCTGCTTCTGAAACTGAAACAAACCACACGTCCTCTAACATCCAATGCTTGTCAGTTAAGATGAGAAACGTGTGAGCTTCCTCAACGATGTAGTTCGTTTGAGCTGAAAAGTGACTGCCCTTGCTTGAAATGAAGTCTTGCTTGTAGGAAGACACAGAGCCTGGAATTTAACTCCATTTCTGAAGGAAACACACAGCATAGTTTTCATGCATGGATCACACTGTGCTTTAGAGCAAGAAGCACGCACTTGCTTTCTAGAGTCTCTAATACAGCAGGAAACGTGAGTGTGCTGAGAACAAAAGACCGGTGTTTCCTACACATACGGACCATATCTAGTCCAATTCTGCTTCTGAATCTGATACAAAGCACTGGTCCTCTAACATCCAATGCTTGTCAGTTAAGATGAGAAACATGTGAGCTTCGTGAACGATGTAATTCCGTTTTAGCTGAAAAGTGCCTGCCCTTACCTGAAACGAAGTAGTGCTTGTAGGAAGACACAGAGCCTGGGACTTAACTCCATTTCTGAAGGGAAACACACAGCATAGTTCTGATCCATGGATCACACTCTGCTTTAGAGCAAGAAGCACGCTCAAGCTTTCTAGAGTCTCTAAGACAGCAGGAAAGTGAGTGTCCTGAGAACAAAAGAATGGTGTTTCCTGCACATAGGGACCATATCTAGTCCAACTCTGCTTGAAATTGATACAAAGCAAAGGTCCTCTATCATCCAATGCTTGTCAGTTTAGATGAGAAACGTGTTAGTCGTGAACGATATAGTTCTTTGAGCTGTAAAATATCTGCCCTTACCTGAAAAGAAGTCTTTCTTGTAGGAAGTCTCAGAGCCTGGGATTTAACTCCATTTCTGAAGGGAGACACACAGCAGAGTTCTCATATATAGATCACACTCTGATTTAGAGCAAGAAGCATCCTCTTGGTTCCTGGATTGTCTAATAGAGAAGGAAACTTGAGTGAGCTCAGAAAAAAAGAACGGTGTTTCCTACACATACGGACCATATATAGTCCAACTCTGCTTCTGAAATTGATACAAAGTACAGGTCCTCTAACATCCAATGCTTGTCATTTAAGATGAAAAAAGTGTGAGCTTCGTGAATGATGTAGTTCTTTTGAGCAGAAAAGTGACTGCCCTTACATGTAACGAAGTAGTGCTTGTAGGAAGACACAGAGCCTGGGATTTCACTCCATTTCTGAAGAGAAACACACAGCATAGTTCTCATCCATTGATCCCATTCTGCTTTAGAGCAAGAAGCATGCTCTAGCTTCTAGATTCTATAATAGAGCAGGAAACTTTAGTCAGCTCAGAAGTAAAGAACGGTGTTTCTTACATATACAGACCATATCTAGTTCATCTCTGCTTCTGAAACTGAAACAAACCACAAGTCCTCTAACATCCAATGCTTGTCAGTTAAGATGAGAAACGTGTGAGCTTCGTGAACGACGTAGTTCGTTTGAGCTGAAAAGTGACTGCCCTTACCTGAAACAAAGTAGTGCTTGTAGAAAGACACAGAGCCTGGGATTTAACTCCATTTCTGAAGGGAAACCCACAGCATTGTTCTCATCCATGGATCACACTCTGCTTTAGAGCAAGAAGCATGCTCAAGCTTTCTAGAGTCTCTAAGACAGCAGGAAACGTGAGTGTGCTGAGAACAAAAGAACGGTGTTTCCTACAAATAGGGACCATATCTAGTCCAACTCTGCTTGAAATTGATTCAAAGCAAAGGTCCTCTAACATCCAATACTTGTCAGTTAAGATGAGAAACGTGGGAGCTTCATGACCAATGTTGTTCATTTGAGCTGAAAAGTGACTGCCCTTACCTGAAACGAATTCTTGCTTGTAGGAAGTCTCAGAGCGTGGGATTTAACTCCATTTCTGAAGTGAGACACACAGCAGAGTTATCATATATAGATCACACTCTGATTTAGAGCAAGAAGCACGCTCTTGGTTCCTGGAATCTCTAATACAGAAGGAAACTTGAGTGAGCTCAGAACAAAAGAATGGTGTTTCCTACACATACGGACCATCTATAGTCCAACTCTGCTTCTGAAATTGATACAAAGCACAGGTCCTCTAACATCCAATGCTTGTCATTTAAGATGAAAAAAGTGTGAGCTTCGTGAATGATGTAGTTCGTTTGAGCAGAAAAGTGACTGCCCTTACATGTAATGAAGTAGTGCTTGTAGGAAGACACAGAGCCTGGGATTTAACTCCATTTCTGAAGAGAAACACACAGCATAGTTCTCATCCATTGATCCCACTCTGCTTTAGAGCAAGAAGCATGCTCTAGCTTCTAGATTCGCTAATACAGCAGGAAACTTGAGTCAGCTCAGAACTAAAGAACGGTGTTTCTTACACATACAGACCATATCTAGTTCATCTCTGCTTCTGAAACTGAAACAAACCACACGTCCTCTAACATCCAATGCTTGTCAGTTAAGATGAGAAACGTGTGAGCTTCCTCAACGATGTAGTTCGTTTGAGCTGAAAAGTGACTGCCCTTGCTTGAAATGAAGTCTTGCTTGTAGGAAGACACAGAGCCTGGAATTTAACTCCATTTCTGAAGGAAACACACAGCATAGTTTTCATGCATGGATCACACTGTGCTTTAGAGCAAGAAGCACGCACTTGCTTTCTAGAGTCTCTAATACAGCAGGAAACGTGAGTGTGCTGAGAACAAAAGACCGGTGTTTCCTACACATACGGACCATATCTAGTCCAATTCTGCTTCTGAATCTGATACAAAGCACTGGTCCTCTAACATCCAATGCTTGTCAGTTAAGATGGGAAACATGTGAGCTTCGTGAACGATGTAATTCCGTTTTAGCTGAAAAGTGCCTGCCCTTACCTGAAACGAAGTAGTGCTTGTAGGAAGACACAGAGCCTGGGACTTAACTCCATTTCTGAAGGGAAACACACAGCATAGTTCTGATCCATGGATCACACTCTGCTTTAGAGCAAGAAGCACGCTCAAGCTTTCTAGAGTCTCTAAGACAGCAGGAAAGTGAGTGTCCTGAGAACAAAAGAATGGTGTTTCCTGCACATAGGGACCATATCTAGTCCAACTCTGCTTGAAATTGATACAAAGCAAAGGTCCTCTATCATCCAATGCTTGTCAGTTTAGATGAGAAACGTGTTAGTCGTGAACGATATAGTTCTTTGAGCTGTAAAATATCTGCCCTTACCTGAAAAGAAGTCTTTCTTGTAGGAAGTCTCAGAGCCTGGGATTTAACTCCATTTCTGAAGGGAGACACACAGCAGAGTTCTCATATATAGATCACACTCTGATTTAGAGCAAGAAGCATCCTCTTGGTTCCTGGATTGTCTAATAGAGAAGGAAACTTGAGTGAGCTCAGAAAAAAAGAACGGTGTTTCCTACACATACGGACCATATATAGTCCAACTCTGCTTCTGAAATTGATACAAAGTACAGGTCCTCTAACATCCAATGCTTGTCATTTAAGATGAAAAAAGTGTGAGCTTCGTGAATGATGTAGTTCTTTTGAGCAGAAAAGTGACTGCCCTTACATGTAACGAAGTAGTGCTTGTAGGAAGACACAGAGCCTGGGATTTCACTCCATTTCTGAAGAGAAACACACAGCATAGTTCTCATCCATTGATCCCATTCTGCTTTAGAGCAAGAAGCATGCTCTAGCTTCTAGATTCTATAATAGAGCAGGAAACTTTAGTCAGCTCAGAAGTAAAGAACGGTGTTTCTTACATATACAGACCATATCTAGTTCATCTCTGCTTCTGAAACTGAAACAAACCACAAGTCCTCTAACATCCAATGCTTGTCAGTTAAGATGAGAAACGTGTGAGCTTCGTGAACGACGTAGTTCGTTTGAGCTGAAAAGTGACTGCCCTTACCTGAAACAAAGTAGTGCTTGTAGAAAGACACAGAGCCTGGGATTTAACTCCATTTCTGAAGGGAAACCCACAGCATTGTTCTCATCCATGGATCACACTCTGCTTTAGAGCAAGAAGCATGCTCAAGCTTTCTAGAGTCTCTAAGACAGCAGGAAACGTGAGTGTGCTGAGAACAAAAGAACGGTGTTTCCTACAAATAGGGACCATATCTAGTCCAACTCTGCTTGAAATTGATTCAAAGCAAAGGTCCTCTAACATCCAATACTTGTCAGTTAAGATGAGAAACGTGGGAGCTTCATGACCAATGTTGTTCATTTGAGCTGAAAAGTGACTGCCCTTACCTGAAACGAATTCTTGCTTGTAGGAAGTCTCAGAGCGTGGGATTTAACTCCATTTCTGAAGTGAGACACACAGCAGAGTTATCATATATAGATCACACTCTGATTTAGAGCAAGAAGCACGCTCTTGGTTCCTGGAATCTCTAATACAGAAGGAAACTTGAGTGAGCTCAGAACAAAAGAATGGTGTTTCCTACACATACGGACCATCTATAGTCCAACTCTGCTTCTGAAATTGATACAAAGCACAGGTCCTCTAACATCCAATGCTTGTCATTTAAGATGAAAAAAGTGTGAGCTTCGTGAATGATGTAGTTCGTTTGAGCAGAAAAGTGACTGCCCTTACATGTAATGAAGTAGTGCTTGTAGGAAGACACAGAGCCTGGGATTTAACTCCATTTCTGAAGAGAAACACACAGCATAGTTCTCATCCATTGATCCCACTCTGCTTTAGAGCAAGAAGCATGCTCTAGCTTCTAGATTCGCTAATACAGCAGGAAACTTGAGTCAGCTCAGAACTAAAGAACGGTGTTTCTTACACATACAGACCATATCTAGTTCATCTCTGCTTCTGAAACTGAAACAAACCACACGTCCTCTAACATCCAATGCTTGTCAGTTAAGATGAGAAACGTGTGAGCTTCCTCAACGATGTAGTTCGTTTGAGCTGAAAAGTGACTGCCCTTGCTTGAAATGAAGTCTTGCTTGTAGGAAGACACAGAGCCTGGAATTTAACTCCATTTCTGAAGGAAACAAACAGCATAGTTTTCATGCATGGATCACACTGTGCTTTAGAGCAAGAAGCACGCACTTGCTTTCTAGAGTCTGTAATACAGCAGGAAACGTGAGTGTGCTGAGAACAAAAGACCGGTGTTTCCTACACATACGGACCATATCTAGTCCAATTCTGCTTCTGAATCTGATACAAAGCACTGGTCCTCTAACATCCAATGCTTGTCAGTTAAGATGAGAAACATGTGAGCTTCGTGAACGATGTAATTCCGTTTTAGCTGAAAAGTGCCTGCCCTTACCTGAAACGAAGTAGTGCTTGTAGGAAGACACAGAGCCTGGGACTTAACTCCATTTCTGAAGGGAAACACACAGCATAGTTCTGATCCATGGATCACACTCTGCTTTAGAGCAAGAAGCACGCTCAAGCTTTCTAGAGTCTCTAAGACAGCAGGAAAGTGAGTGTGCTGAGAACAAAAGAATGGTGTTTCCTGCACATAGGGACCATATCTAGTCCAACTCTGCTTGTAATTGAAACAAAGCAAAGGTCCTCTATCATCCAATGCTTGTCAGTTTAGATGAGAAACGTGTTAGTCATGAACGATATAGTTCTTTGAGCTGTAAAATAACTGCCCTTACCTGAAAAGAAGTCTTTCTTGTAGGAAGTCTCAGAGCCTGGGATTTAACTCCATTTCTGAAGGGAGACACACAGCAGAGTTCTCATATATAGATCACACTCTGATTTAGAGCAAGAAGCATCCTGTTGGTTCCTGGATTGTCTAATAGAGAAGGAAACTTGAGTGAGCTCAGAAAAAAAGAACGGTGTTTCCTACACATACGGACCATATATAGTCCAACTCTGCTTCTGAAATTGATACAAAGCACAGGTCCTCTAACATCCAATGCTTGTCATTTAAGATGAAAAAAGTGTGAGCTTCGTGAATAATGTAGTTCTTTTGAGCAGAAAAGTGACTGCCCTTACATGTAACGAAGTAGTGCTTGTAGGAAGACACAGAGCCTGGGATTTAACTCCATTTCTGAAGAGAAACACACAGCATAGTTCTCATCCATTGATCCCATTCTGCTTTAGAGCAAGAAGCATGCTCTAGCTTCTAGATTCTAAAATACAGCAGGAAACTTGAGTCAGCTCAGAAGTAAAGAACGGTGTTTCTTACATATACAGACCATATCTAGTTCATCTCTGCTTCTGAAAATGAAACAAACCACACGTCCTCTAACATCCAATGCTTGTCAGTTAAGATGAGAAACGTGTGAGCTTTGTGAACGACGTAGTTCGTTTGAGCTGAAAAGTGACTGCCCTTACCTGAAACAAAGTAGTGCTTGTAGAAAGACACAGAGCCTGGGATTTAACTCCATTTCTGAAGGGAAACCCACAGCATTGTTCTCATCCATGGATCACACTCTGCTTTAGATCAAGAAGCACGCTCAAGCTTTCTAGAGTCTCTAAGACAGCAGGAAACGTGAGTGTGCTGAGAACAAAAGAACGGTGTTTCCTACAAATAGGGACCATATCTAGTCCAACTCTGCTTGAAATTGATTCAAAGCAAAGGTCCTCTAACATCCAATACTTGTCAGTTAAGATGAGAAACGTGGGAGCTTCATGACCAATGTTGTTCATTTGAGCTGAAAAGTGACTGCCCTTACCTGAAACGAATTCTTGCTTGTAGGAAGTCTCAGAGCGTGGGATTTAACTCCATTTCTGAAGTGAGACACACAGCAGAGTTATCATATATAGATCACACTCTGATTTAGAGCAAGAAGCACGCTCTTGGTTCCTGGAATCTCTAATACAGAAGGAAACTTGAGTGAGCTCAGAACAAAAGAATGGTGTTTCCTACACATACGGACCATCTATAGTCCAACTCTGCTTCTGAAATTGATACAAAGCACAGGTCCTCTAACATCCAATGCTTGTCATTTAAGATGAAAAAAGTGTGAGCTTCGTGAATGATGTAGTTCGTTTGAGCAGAAAAGTGACTGCCCTTACATGTAATGAAGTAGTGCTTGTAGGAAGACACAGAGCCTGGGATTTAACTCCATTTCTGAAGAGAAACACACAGCATAGTTCTCATCCATTGATCCCACTCTGCTTTAGAGCAAGAAGCATGCTCTAGCTTCTAGATTCGCTAATACAGCAGGAAACTTGAGTCAGCTCAGAACTAAAGAACGGTGTTTCTTACACATACAGACCATATCTAGTTCATCTCTGCTTCTGAAACTGAAACAAACCACACGTCCTCTAACATCCAATGCTTGTCAGTTAAGATGAGAAACGTGTGAGCTTCCTCAACGATGTAGTTCGTTTGAGCTGAAAAGTGACTGCCCTTGCTTGAAATGAAGTCTTGCTTGTAGGAAGACACAGAGCCTGGAATTTAACTCCATTTCTGAAGGAAACACACAGCATAGTTTTCATGCATGGATCACACTGTGCTTTAGAGCAAGAAGCACGCACTTGCTTTCTAGAGTCTCTAATACAGCAGGAAACGTGAGTGTGCTGAGAACAAAAGACCGGTGTTTCCTACACATACGGACCATATCTAGTCCAATTCTGCTTCTGAATCTGATACAAAGCACTGGTCCTCTAACATCCAATGCTTGTCAGTTAAGATGAGAAACATGTGAGCTTCAAGAACGATGTAATTCCGTTTTAGCTGAAAAGTGCCTGCCCTTACCTGAAACGAAGTAGTGCTTGTAGGAAGACACAGAGCCTGGGACTTAACTCCATTTCTGAAGGGAAACACACAGCATAGTTCTGATCCATGGATCACACTCTGCTTTAGAGCAAGAAGCACACTCAAGCTTTCTAGAGTCTCTAAGACAGCAGGAAAGTGAGTGTGCTGAGAACAAAAGAATGGTGTTTCCTGCACATAGGGACCATATCTAGTCCAACTCTGCTTGAAATTGATACAAAGCAAAGGTCCTCTATCATCCAATGCTTGTCAGTTTAGATGAGAAACATGTTAGTCGTGAACGATATAGTTCGTTTGAGCTGTAAAATAACTGCCCTTACCTGAAAAGAAGTCTTGCTTGTAGGAAGACTCAGAGCCTGGGATTTAAGTCCATTTCTGAAGTGAAACACACAGCAGAGTTCTCATATATAGATCACACTCTGATTTAGAGCAAGAAGCATCCTCTTGGTTCCTGGATTGTCTTATAGAGAAGGAAACTTGAGTGAGCTCAGAAAAAAAAGAACGGTGTTTCCTACACATACGGACCATATATAGTCCAACTCTGCTTCTGAAAGTGATACAAACCACAGGTCCTCTAACATCCAATGCTTGTCATTTAAGATGAAAAAAGTGTGAGCTTCGTGAATGATGTAGTTCTTTTGAGCAGAAAAGTGACTGCCCTTACATGTAACGAAGTAGTGCTTGTAGGAAGACACAGAGCCTGGGATTTAACTCCATTTCTGAAGAGAAACACACAGCATAGTTCTCATCCATTGATCCCACTCTGCTTTAGAGCAAGAAGCATGCTCTAGCTTCTAGATTCTATAATACAGCAGGAAACTTGAGTCAGCTCAGAACTAAAGAACGGTGTTTCTTACATATACAGACCATATCTAGTTCATCTCTGCTTCTGAAACTGAAACAAACCACATGTCCTCTAACATCCAATGCTTGTCAGTTAAGATGAGAAACGTGTGAGCTTCGTGAACGACGTAGTTCGTTTGAGCTGAAAAGTGACTGCCCTTACCTGAAACAAAGTAGTGCTTGTACAAAGACACAGAGCCTGGGATTTAACTCCATTTCTGAAGGGAAACCCACAGCACTGTTCTCATCCATGGATCACACTCTGCTTTAGAGCAAGAAGCACGCTAAAGCTTTCTAGAGTCTCTAAGACAGCAGGAAACCTGAGTGTGCTGAGAACAAAAGAACGGTGTTTCCTACACATAGGGACCATATCTAGTCCAACTCTGCTTGAAATTGATACAAAGCAAAGGTCCTCTATCATCCAATGCTTGTCAGTTTAGATGAGAAACGTGTTAGTCGTGAACGATATAGTTCGTTTGAGCTGTAAAATAACTGCCCTTACCTGAAAAGAAGTCTTGCTTGTAGGAAGACTCAGAGCCTGGGATTTAAGTCCATTTCTGAAGTGAAACACACAGAAGAGTTCTTATCCATTGCTCACACTCTGCTTTAGAGAAAGAAGCACACTCTGGCTGTCTAGAGTCTCAAAGACAGCAAGAAACGTGAGTGTGCTGCGAACCAAGAACGGTGTTACCTACACATACAGACCATATCTAGTCCAACTCTCCATCTGAAACTGATACAAAGCACTGGTCCTCTAACGTCCAATGCTTGTCAGTTAAGATGAGAAACGTGTGAGCTTCGTGAACGATGTAGTTCCTTTGAGCTTAAAAGTGACTGCCCGTACCTGAAACGAAGTCTTGCTTGTAGCAAGAGACAGAGCCTGGGATTTAACTCCATTTCTGAAGGGAAACATACAACACAGGTTTTCATCCATGGATCACACTCTGCTTTAGAGCAAGAGGCACTCTCTTGCTTTCTAGATTCTCTAATACAGCAGGAAATGTGAGTGTGCTCAGAAGAAAAGAACGGTGTTTCCTATACATACGTACCATATCTAGTTCAAATCTGCTTGAAATTGATTCAAAGCGTAGGTCCTCTAACATCCAATGCTTGTCAGTTAAGATGAGAAACGTGTGAGCTTCCTGAACGATGTAGTTCGTTTGAGCTGAAAAGTGACTGCCCTTGCTTGAAATGAAGTCTTGCTTGTAGGAAGACACAGAGCCTGGGATTTGACTCCATTTCTGAAGTGAAACACACAGCAGAGTTCTCATCTATTGATCACACTCTGCTTTAGAGCAAGAAGCATGCCCTAGCTTTCCAGAGTCTCTAAGACAGCAGGACACTTGAGTGTGTTTAGAACAAATGAACGGTGTTTCCTACACATACCGACGATATGTAGTCCAACTCTGCTTCTGAAATTGATACAAAGCACAGGTCCTCTAACATCCAATGCTTGCCATTTAAGATGAAAAAAGTGTGAGCTTCGTGAACGATGTAGTTCGTTTGATCTGAAAAGTGACTGCCCTTACCTGAAACAAAGTAGTGCTTGTAGGAAGACAGAGAGCCTGGGATTTAACACCATTTCTGAAGGGAAACACACAGCATAGTTCTCATCCATGGAACACACTCTGCTTTAGAGCAAGAAGCACGCTCTTGCTTCTAGATTCTCTTATACAGCAGGAAACTTGAGTGAGCTCAGAACAAAAGAACAGTGTTTCCTACGCATACGGTCTATATCTAGTCCAACTCTGCTTCTGAAACTGATACAAAGCACTGGTCCTCTAACATCCAATGCTTGTCAGTTAAGATGGGAAACTTGTTAGCTTCGTGAACGATGTAGTTCCTTTGAGCTTAAAAGTGACTGCCCTTCCTCAAACGCCATCCAGCCTGTAGGAAGACACAGAGCCTGGGATTTAACTCCATTTCTGAAGGGAAACACACAGCCTAGTTCTCATCCATGGATCACACTCTGCTTCAGAGCAAGAAGCACGCTCTTGCTTTCTAGAGTCTCTAATACAGCAGGAAACGTGAGTGTGCTCAGAAGAAAAGAACGGCGTTTCCTATACATACAGACCATATCCAGTTCAACTCTGCTTGAAATTGATACAAAGCAAAGGTTCAATAACATCCAATGCTTCTCAGTTAAGATGAGAAACATGTGAGCTGGGTGAACGATGTAGTTCGTTTGAGCTGAAAAGTGACTGCCCTTACCTGAAACGAAGTAGTGCTTGTAGGAAGACACAGAGCCTGTGACTTAACTCCATTTCTGAAGGGAAACACACAGCATAGTTCTGATCCATGGATCACACTCTGCTTTAGAGCAAGAAGCACGCTCAACCTTTCTAGAGTCTCTAAGACAGCAGGAAACGTGAGTGTGCTGAGAACAAAACAACGGTGTTTCCTACACATAGGGACCATATCTAGTCCAACTCTGCTTGAAATTGATACAAAGCAAAGGTCCTCTATCATCCAATGTTTGTCAGTTTAGATGAGAAACGTGTTAGTCATGAACGATATAGTTCGTTTGAGCTGTAAAGTAACCGCCCTTACCTGAAAAGAAGTCTTGCTTGTAGGAAGACTCATAGCCTGGGATTTAAGTCCATTTCTGAAGTGAAACACACAGCAGAGTTCTTATCCATTGCTCACACTCTGCTTTAGAGAAAGAAGCACACTCTGGCTGTCCAGAGTCTCAAAGACAGCAAGAAACGTGAGTGTGCTGAGAACCAAGAACGCAGTTTCCTACACATACGGACCATATCTAGTCCAATTCTGCTTCTGAAACTGATACAAATCACTGGTCCTCTAACATCCAATGCTTGTCAGTTAAGATGAGAAACGTGTGAGCTTCGTGAACGATGTAGTTCCTTTGAGCTGAAAAGTGACTGCCCCTACCTGAAACGAAGTCTTGCTTGGAGCAAGACACAGAGCCTGGGATTTAACACCATTTCTGAAGGGAAACACACAGCACACTTGTCGTCCATGAAACACCCTCTACTTTACAGCAAAAAGCACGCTCTTGCTTTCTAGAATCTCTAAGACAGCAGGAAACGTTAGTGTGCTCAGAACAAAAGAATGGTGTTACCTACACATACAGACCATATGTAGTTCAACTCTTCTGCTGAAACTGATACAAACTAAAGGTCCTCTAACATCCAATGCTTGTCACTTAACAAGAGAAATGTATGAGCTTAATGAACGGGGTAGGTCCTTTGAGCTGAAAAGTGACTACCCTTACCTGAAACGAGGTCTTGCTTGTAGGAAGGCACAGAGCCTGGGATTTAACTCCATTTCTGAAGGGAAACACACTGCACAGTTGTCATCCATGAGACAAACTCTGCTTTAGAGGAAAAAGCACGCTCTTGCATTCTAGAATCTCTAAGACAGCAGGAAATGTGAGTGTGCTCAGAACAAAATAACTGTGTTTCCTACACAAACGGAACATATCTAGTTCAACTCTACTTCTGAAACTGATACAAACCACAGGTCTTTTAACATCCAAGGTTTTCAGTTAAGAGCGCAAAACATGTGAGCTTCGTGAACAATGTTGCTTCATTTGAGCTGAAAAGTGACAGCATTTACCTGAAGCGAAGTCTTGCTTGTAGGAAGACAAAAACCCTGGGATTTAACTCCGTTTCTGAAGCGAAACACAGAGCACAGTTCTCATGCATGAAACACACTCTGCTTTAGAGCAAGAAGCACACTCTTGCTTTCTGAAGTCTCTAATACAACAGCAAACGTGAGTGTGTTCAAAACAAAAGAACATTGTTTCCTATACACGCACCATATCTAGCTCAACTCTGCTTCTGAAACTGATACAAACCACAGGTCCTCTAAAATCCAATGATTTTCAGTTAAGAGCGAGAAACGTGTAAACTTTGTGTATGATGTAGCTTAGTTTGAGCTAAAATGTGAGGGGGTTTACTTGAAACGAAGTCTTGCCTTAAGGAAGACACAGAGCCTGGGATTTAACTCCGTTTCTGAAGGGAAACACACAGCACAGTTCTCATCCATGAAACACACTCTGCTTTAGAGCAAGAAGCACACACCTGCTTTCTGTAGTGTCAAAAACAACAGCAAACGTGAGTTTGCTCAAAACAAAAGAACTTTGTTTCTGACATTCACGGACCATATCTAGTTCAACTCTGCTTCTGAAACTGATACAAACCACAGGTCTTTTAACATCCAATGGTTTTCAGTTAAGAGCGAGAGACATGTGAGCTTTGTGAACAATGTTCCTTCGTTCGAGCTGAAAAGTGAATGCGTTTACCTAAAGCAAAGTCTTGCTTGTAGGAAGACATGGAGTCTGGGATTTAACTTCCTTTCTGAAGGGAAACACACAGCACAGTTCTCATCCATGAAACACACTCTGCTTTAGAGCAAGAAGCACGCTCTTGCTTTCTAGAGTCTCTAAGACAGCAGGAAACATGATTGTGATGAGAACAAAAGAACGGTGTTTCATACACATACGGACCATATCTAATTCAACTCTGCTTCTGAAACTGATACAAAGCACTGGTCCTCTAACATCCAATGCTTGTCAGTTAAGATGAGAAACGTGTGAGCTTCGTGAACGACATAGTTCGTTTGAGATATAAAGTAAATGCCCTTACCTGAAACGAAGACAGGCTTGTAGGAAGACTCAGAGCCTGGGATTTAACTACATTTCTGAAGTGAAACACACAACAGAGTTCTCATCCATTGATCACACTCTGCTTTAGAGCAAGAAGCACGCTCTAGCTTTCTAGATTCTCTAAGACAGCAGGAAACTTGAGTGTGCTGAGAAAAAATGTACGGTGTTTGATACACATACGGATCATATCTAGTCCAACTCTGCTTCTGAAACTGATACAAAGCACTGGTCGTATAACATCCAATGCTTGTCAGTTAAGATGAGAAACGTGTGAGCTTTGTGAACGATGTAGTTTGTTTGAGCTGTAAAGTAACTTCCCTTACCTGAAACGATTTCTTGCTTGTAGGAAGACTCAGAGCCAGGATTTACCTCCATTTCTGAAGTGAAACACACAACAGAGTTCTAATCCATTGATCACACTCTGCTTCGAGCAAGAAGCACGCTCTAGCTTTCTAGAATCTCTAAGACAGCAGGAAACATGAGTGTGCTGATAAAAAATGAATGGTGTTTCCTACACATACGGATCATATCTAGTCCAACTCTGCTTCTGAATCTGATACAAAGCACTGGTCCTCTAACATCCAATGCTTGTCACTTAGGATGAGAAACGTGTGAGCTTCGTGAACAATGTAGTTTGTTTGAGCTGAAAAGTGACTGCCCTTACCTGAAACGAAGTCTTGCTTGTTGGAAGACATAGAGCCTGGGATTTAACTCCTTTTCTGAAGGGAAACACACAAGAGAGTTCTCATCCATGGATCACACTCTGCTTTAGAGCAAGAAGCATGCTCTTGTTTCTAGAGTCTCTAAAACAGCAGGAAACGTGAGTGAGCACCGAAGAAAAGAACCGTGTTTACTATACATACAGACCATATCTACTTCAACTCTGTTTGTAATTGATACAAACCAAAGTTCCTCTAACATCCAATGAATCTCAGTTAAGTTGAGAAACATGTGAGCTTCGTGAACGATATAGTTCATTTGAGTTGTAAAGTAAATGCCCTTACCTGAAACGAATTATTGCTTGTAGGAAGACTCAGAGCCAGGATTTAACTCCATTTCTGAAGTTTAACACACAACAGAGTTCTAATCCATTGATCACACTCTGCTTTCGAGCAAGAAGCACGCTCTAGCTTTCTAGAGTCTCTAAGACAGCAGGAAACTTGAGTGTGCTGAGAAGAAATGAACGGTGTTTCCTACACATACGATCATATCTAGTCCAACTCTCCTTCTGAAACTGATACAAAGCACTGGTCCTCTAACATCCAATGCTTGTCAGTTAAGATGAGAAACGTGTGAGCTTTGTGAACGATGTAGTTTGTTTGAGCTGTAAAGTAACTTCCCTTACCTGAAACGAAGTCTTGCTTGTAGGAAGACTCAGAGCCATGATTTAACTCCATTTCTGAAGTGAAACACACAACAGAGTTCTCATCCATTGATCACACTCTGCTTTTGAGCAAGAAGCACGCTCTTGCTTTCTAGAGTCTCTAAGACAGCAGGAAACATGATTGTGATGAGAACAAAAGAACGGTGTTTCATACACATACGGACCATATCTAATTCAACTCTGCTTCTGAAACTGACACAAAGCACTGGTCCTCTAACATCCAATGCTTGTCAGTTAAGATGAGAAACGTGTGAGCTTCGTGAACGACATAGTTCGTTTGAGATATAAAGTAAATGCCCCTACCTGAAACGAAGACAGGCTTGTAGGAAGACTCAGAGCCTGGGATTTAACTCCATTTCTGAAGTGAAACACACAACAGAGTTCTCATCCATTGATCACACTCTGCTTTAGAGCAAGAAGCACGCTCTAGCTTTCTAGATTCTCTAAGACAGCAGGAAAATTGAGTGTGCTGAGAACAAATGTACGGTGTTTCCTACACATACGGATCATATCTAGTCCAACTATGCTTCTGAAACTGATACAAAGCACTGGTCGTCTAACATCCAATGCTTGTCAGTTAAGATGAGAAACGTGTGAGCTTTGTGAACGATGTAGTTTGTTTGAGCTGTGAAGTAACTTCCCTTACCTGAAACGAATTCTTTCTTGTAGGAAGACTCAGAGCCAGGATTTACCTCCATTTCTGAAGTGAAACACACAACAGAGTTCTCATCCATTGATCACACTCTTCTTTTGAGCAAAAAGCATGTTCTAGCTTTCTAGAGTCTCTAAGACAGCAGGAAACATGAGTGTGATGAGAACAAATGAATGGTGTTTCCTACACATACGGATCATATCTAGAACAACTCTGCTTCTGAAACTGATACAAAGCACTGGTCCTCTAACAACCAATGCTTGTCAGTTAAGATGAGAAACATGTGAGCTTCGTGAAGGATGTAGTTTGATTGAGCTGAAAAGTGACTGCCCTTATATGAAACGAAGTCTTGCTTGTCGGAAGACGCAGAGCCTGGGAATTAACTCCTTTTCTGAAGTGAAACACACAGGCGTGTAATCATCCATGGATCACACTCTGCTTTAGAGCAAGAAGCACGCTCTTGCTTTCTAGAGTCTCTAAGACAGCAGGAAACATGATTGTGATGAGAACAAAAGAACGGTGTTTCATACACATACAGACCATATCTAATTCAACTCTGCTTCTGAAACTGATACAAAGCACTGGTCCTCTAACATCCAATGCTTGGCAGTTAAGATGAGAAACGTGTGAGCTTCGTGAACGACATAGTTCGTTTGAGATATAAAGTAAATGCCCTTACCTGAAACGAAGACAGGCTTGTAGGAAGACTCAGAGCCAGGGATTTAATTCCATTTCTGAAGTGAAACACACAACAGAGTTCTCATCCATTGATCACACTCTGCTTTAGAGCAAGAAGCACGCTCTAGCTTTCTAGATTCTCTAAGACAGCAGGAATCATAAGTGTGCTGAGAACAAATGAACGGTGTTTCCTACAAATACGGATCATATCTAGTCCAACTCTGCTTCTGAAACTGATAAAATGCACTGGTCCTCTAACATCCAATGCTTGTCTGTTAAGATGAGAAACGTGTGAGCTTTGGGAACGATGTAGTTTGTTTGAGCTGTAAAGTAAATTCCCTTACCTGAAACGAAGTCTTGCTTGTAGGAAGACTCATAGCCAGGATTTAACCCCATTTCTGAAGTGAAACACAGAACAGAGTTCTAATCCATTGATCACACTCTGCTTTCGAGCAAGAAGCACGCTCTAGCTTTCTAGATTCTCTAAGACAGCAGGAAACATGAGTGTGCTGAGAAAAAATGAACGGTGTTTCCTATACATACGTATCATATCTAGTCCAACTCTGCCTCTGAAACTGATACAAAGCTCTGGTCCTCTAACATCCAATGCTTGTCAGTTAAGATAAGAAACGTTTGAGCTTCGAGAACAATGTAGTTTGTTTCTGCTGAAAAGTGACTGCCCTTACTTGAAACGAAGTCTTGCTTGTAGGAAGACTCAGAGCCTGGGATTTAACTCCATTTCTGAAGTGAAACACACAGCAGAATTCTCATCCATTGATCACACTCTGCTTTAGAGCAAGAAGCACGCTCTAGCTTTCTAGAGTCTCTAAGACAGCAGGAAACTTGAGTGTGCTGACAATAAATGAACAGTGTTACCTACACATACAGGTCATATCTAGTCCAACTCTACTTCTGAACCTGATACAAAGCACTGGTCCTCTAACATCCAATGCTTCTCAGTTAAGAGGAGAAACGTGTGAGCTTCGTGAAAGATATAGTTCGTTTGAGCTGTAAAGTAAATGCCCTTACCTGAAACGAAGTCATGCTTGTAGGAAGACTCAGAGCCAGGGATTTAACTCCATTTCTGAAGTGAAACACACAGCAGAGTTCTCATCCATTGACCACACTCTGCTTTCGAGCAAGAGGCAAGCCCTAGCTTTCTAGAGTCTCTAAGACAGCATGAAACTTGAGGGTGCTGAGAACAAAGGAACGGAGTTTCCTACACATACAGACCATATCTAGTCCAATTCTGCTTCTGAAACTGATACAAAGCACTGGTCCTCTAACATCCAATGATTCTCAGTTAAGATGAGAACAGTGTGAGCTTCAAAAAAGATATAGTTTCTTTGAGCTGTAAAGTAAATGCCCTCACCTGAAACGAAGTCTTGCTTGTAGGGAGACTCAGAGCCAGCGATTTAACTCCATTTCTGAAGTGAAACACACAACAGAGTTCTCATCCATTGATCACACTCTGCTTTAGAGCAAGAAGCCCGCTCTTGCTTTCTAGAGTCTCTAAGAGAGCAGGAAACATGATTGTGATGAGAACAAAGGAACGGTGTTTCATACACATACGGACCATATCTAAATCAACTCTGCTTCTGAAACTGATACAAAGCACTGGTCCTCTAACATCCAATGCTTGTCAGTTAAGATGAGAAACGTGTGAGCTTCGTAAACGACATAGTTCGTTTGAGATATAAAGTAAATGCCCTTACCTGAAACGAAGACAGGCTTGTAGGAAGACTCAGAGCCAGGGATTTAATTCCATTTCTGATGTGAAACACACAACAGGGTTCTCATCCATTGATCGCACTCTGCTTTAGAGCAAGAAGCACGCTCTAGCTTTCTAGATTCTCTAAGACAGCAGGAAACATGAGTGTGCTGAGAAAAAATGAACGGTGTTTCCTACAAATACGGATCATATCTAGTCCAACTCTGCTTCTGAAACTGATACAAAGCACTGGTCCTCTAACATCCAATGCTTGTCAGTTAAGATGAGAAACGTGTGAGCTTTGTGAACGATGTAGTTTGTTTGGGCTGTAAAGTAAATTCCCTTACCTCAAACGAATTCTTGCTTGTAGGAAGACTCAGAGCCAGGATTTACCTCCATTTCTGAAGTGAAACACACAACAGAGTGCTAATCCATTGATCACACTCTGCTTTCGAGCAAGAAGCATGCTCTAGCTTTCTAGAATCTCTAAGAGAGCAGGAAACATGAGTGTGCTGAGAAAAAATGAACGGTGTTTCCTACACATACGGATCCTATCTAGTCCAACTCTGCTTCTGAAACTGATACAAAGCACTGGTCCTCTAACATCCAATGCTTGTCAGTTAGGTTGAGAAACGTGTGAGTTTCGTGAACAATGTAGTTTGTTTGAGCTGAAAAGTGACTGCCCTTACCTGAAACGAAGTCTTGCTTGTTGGAAGACACAGAGCCTGGGATTTAACTCCTTTTCTGAAGGGAAACACACAACAGAGTTCTCATCCAAGGATCACACTCTGCTTTAGAGCAAGAAGCATGCTCTTGCTTTCTAGAGTCTCTAATACAGCAGGAAACGTGAGTGTGCACCAAAGAAAAGAAGCGTGTTTCCTATACATACAGACCATATCTACTTCAACTCTGTTTGAAATTGATACAAACCAAAGGTCCTCTAACATCCAATGCATCTCAGTTAAGATGAGAAACGTGTAAGCTTCGTGAACGATATAGTTCATTTGAGTTGTAAAGTAAATGCCCTTACCTGAAACGAATTCTTGCTTGTAGGAAGACTCAGAGCCAGGATTTAACTCCATTTCTGAAGTGAAACACACAACAGAGTTCTCATCCATTGATCACACTCTGCTTTCTAGCAAGAAGCCCGCTCTAGCTTTGTAGAGTCTCTAAGACAGCAGGAAACATGAGTGTGCTGATAAAAAATGAATGGTGTTTCCTACACATACGGATCATATCTAGTCCAACTCTGCTTCTGAATCTGATACAAAGCACTGGTCCTCTAACATCCAATGCTTGTCACTTAGGATGAGAAACGTGTGAGCTTCGTGAACAATGTAGTTTGTTTGAGCTGAAAAGTGACTGCCCTTACCTGAAACGAAGTCTTGCTTGTTGGAAGACATAGAGCCTGGGATTTAACTCCTTTTCTGAAGGGAAACACACAAGAGAGTTCTCATCCATGGATCACACTCTGCTTTAGAGCAAGAAGCATGCTCTTGTTTCTAGAGTCTCTAAAACAGCAGGAAACGTGAGTGAGCACCGAAGAAAAGAACCGTGTTTACTATACATACAGACCATATCTACTTCAACTCTGTTTGTAATTGATACAAACCAAAGTTCCTCTAACATCCAATGAATCTCAGTTAAGTTGAGAAACATGTGAGCTTCGTGAACGATATAGTTCATTTGAGTTGTAAAGTAAATGCCCTTACCTGAAACGAATTATTGCTTGTAGGAAGACTCAGAGCCAGGATTTAACTCCATTTCTGAAGTTTAACACACAACAGAGTTCTAATCCATTGATCACACTCTGCTTTCGAGCAAGAAGCACGCTCTAGCTTTCTAGAGTCTCTAAGACAGCAGGAAACTTGAGTGTGCTGAGAAGAAATGAACGGTGTTTCCTACACATACGATCATATCTAGTCCAACTCTCCTTCTGAAACTGATACAAAGCACTGGTCCTCTAACATCCAATGCTTGTCAGTTAAGATGAGAAACGTGTGAGCTTTGTGAACGATGTAGTTTGTTTGAGCTGTAAAGTAACTTCCCTTACCTGAAACGAAGTCTTGCTTGTAGGAAGACTCAGAGCCATGATTTAACTCCATTTCTGAAGTGAAACACACAACAGAGTTCTCATCCATTGATCACACTCTGCTTTTGAGCAAGAAGCACGCTCTTGCTTTCTAGAGTCTCTAAGACAGCAGGAAACATGATTGTGATGAGAACAAAAGAACGGTGTTTCATACACATACGGACCATATCTAATTCAACTCTGCTTCTGAAACTGACACAAAGCACTGGTCCTCTAACATCCAATGCTTGTCAGTTAAGATGAGAAACGTGTGAGCTTCGTGAACGACATAGTTCGTTTGAGATATAAAGTAAATGCCCCTACCTGAAACGAAGACAGGCTTGTAGGAAGACTCAGAGCCTGGGATTTAACTCCATTTCTGAAGTGAAACACACAACAGAGTTCTCATCCATTGATCACACTCTGCTTTAGAGCAAGAAGCACGCTCTAGCTTTCTAGATTCTCTAAGACAGCAGGAAAATTGAGTGTGCTGAGAACAAATGTACGGTGTTTCCTACACATACGGATCATATCTAGTCCAACTATGCTTCTGAAACTGATACAAAGCACTGGTCGTCTAACATCCAATGCTTGTCAGTTAAGATGAGAAACGTGTGAGCTTTGTGAACGATGTAGTTTGTTTGAGCTGTGAAGTAACTTCCCTTACCTGAAACGAATTCTTTCTTGTAGGAAGACTCAGAGCCAGGATTTACCTCCATTTCTGAAGTGAAACACACAACAGAGTTCTCATCCATTGATCACACTCTTCTTTTGAGCAAAAAGCATGTTCTAGCTTTCTAGAGTCTCTAAGACAGCAGGAAACATGAGTGTGATGAGAACAAATGAATGGTGTTTCCTACACATACGGATCATATCTAGAACAACTCTGCTTCTGAAACTGATACAAAGCACTGGTCCTCTAACAACCAATGCTTGTCAGTTAAGATGAGAAACATGTGAGCTTCGTGAAGGATGTAGTTTGATTGAGCTGAAAAGTGACTGCCCTTATATGAAACGAAGTCTTGCTTGTCGGAAGACGCAGAGCCTGGGAATTAACTCCTTTTCTGAAGTGAAACACACAGGCGTGTAATCATCCATGGATCACACTCTGCTTTAGAGCAAGAAGCACGCTCTTGCTTTCTAGAGTCTCTAAGACAGCAGGAAACATGATTGTGATGAGAACAAAAGAACGGTGTTTCATACACATACAGACCATATCTAATTCAACTCTGCTTCTGAAACTGATACAAAGCACTGGTCCTCTAACATCCAATGCTTGGCAGTTAAGATGAGAAACGTGTGAGCTTCGTGAACGACATAGTTCGTTTGAGATATAAAGTAAATGCCCTTACCTGAAACGAAGACAGGCTTGTAGGAAGACTCAGAGCCAGGGATTTAATTCCATTTCTGAAGTGAAACACACAACAGAGTTCTCATCCATTGATCACACTCTGCTTTAGAGCAAGAAGCACGCTCTAGCTTTCTAGATTCTCTAAGACAGCAGGAATCATAAGTGTGCTGAGAACAAATGTACGGTGTTTCCTACAAATACGGATCATATCTAGTCCAACTCTGCTTCTGAAACTGATAAAATGCACTGGTCCTCTAACATCCAATGCTTGTCTGTTAAGATGAGAAACGTGTGAGCTTTGGGAACGATGTAGTTTGTTTGAGCTGTAAAGTAAATTCCCTTACCTGAAACGAAGTCTTGCTTGTAGGAAGACTCATAGCCAGGATTTAACCCCATTTCTGAAGTGAAACACAGAACAGAGTTCTAATCCATTGATCACACTCTGCTTTCGAGCAAGAAGCACGCTCTAGCTTTCTAGATTCTCTAAGACAGCAGGAAACATGAGTGTGCTGAGAAAAAATGAACGGTGTTTCCTATACATACGTATCATATCTAGTCCAACTCTGCCTCTGAAACTGATACAAAGCTCTGGTCCTCTAACATCCAATGCTTGTCAGTTAAGATAAGAAACGTTTGAGCTTCGAGAACAATGTAGTTTGTTTCTGCTGAAAAGTGACTGCCCTTACTTGAAACGAAGTCTTGCTTGTAGGAAGACTCAGAGCCTGGGATTTAACTCCATTTCTGAAGTGAAACACACAGCAGAGTTCTCATCCATTGATCACACTCTGCTTTAGAGCAAGAAGCACGCTCTAGCTTTCTAGAGTCTCTAAGACAGCAGGAAACTTGAGTGTGCTGACAATAAATGAACAGTGTTACCTACACATACAGGTCATATCTAGTCCAACTCTACTTCTGAACCTGATACAAAGCACTGGTCCTCTAACATCCAATGCTTCTCAGTTAAGAGGAGAAACGTGTGAGCTTCGTGAAAGATATAGTTCGTTTGAGCTGTAAAGTAAATGCCCTTACCTGAAACGAAGTCATGCTTGTAGGAAGACTCAGAGCCAGGGATTTAACTCCATTTCTGAAGTGAAACACACAGCAGAGTTCTCATCCATTGACCACACTCTGCTTTCGAGCAAGAGGCAAGCCCTAGCTTTCTAGAGTCTCTAAGACAGCATGAAACTTGAGGGTGCTGAGAACAAAGGAACGGAGTTTCCTACACATACAGACCATATCTAGTCCAATTCTGCTTCTGAAACTGATACAAAGCACTGGTCCTCTAACATCCAATGATTCTCAGTTAAGATGAGAACAGTGTGAGCTTCAAAAAAGATATAGTTTCTTTGAGCTGTAAAGTAAATGCCCTCACCTGAAACGAAGTCTTGCTTGTAGGGAGACTCAGAGCCAGCGATTTAACTCCATTTCTGAAGTGAAACACACAACAGAGTTCTCATCCATTGATCACACTCTGCTTTAGAGCAAGAAGCCCGCTCTTGCTTTCTAGAGTCTCTAAGAGAGCAGGAAACATGATTGTGATGAGAACAAAGGAACGGTGTTTCATACACATACGGACCATATCTAAATCAACTCTGCTTCTGAAACTGATACAAAGCACTGGTCCTCTAACATCCAATGCTTGTCAGTTAAGATGAGAAACGTGTGAGCTTCGTAAACGACATAGTTCGTTTGAGATATAAAGTAAATGCCCTTACCTGAAACGAAGACAGGCTTGTAGGAAGACTCAGAGCCAGGGATTTAATTCCATTTCTGATGTGAAACACACAACAGGGTTCTCATCCATTGATCGCACTCTGCTTTAGAGCAAGAAGCACGCTCTAGCTTTCTAGATTCTCTAAGACAGCAGGAAACATGAGTGTGCTGAGAAAAAATGAACGGTGTTTCCTACAAATACGGATCATATCTAGTCCAACTCTTCTTCTGAAACTGATACAAAGCACTGGTCCTCTAACATCCAATGCTTGTCAGTTAAGATGAGAAACGTGTGAGCTTTGTGAACGATGTAGTTTGTTTGGGCTGTAAAGTAAATTCCCTTACCTCAAACGAATTCTTGCTTGTAGGAAGACTCAGAGCCAGGATTTACCTCCATTTCTGAAGTGAAACACACAACAGAGTGCTAATCCATTGATCACACTCTGCTTTCGAGCAAGAAGCATGCTCTAGCTTTCTAGAATCTCTAAGAGAGCAGGAAACATGAGTGTGCTGAGAAAAAATGAACGGTGTTTCCTACACATACGGATCCTATCTAGTCCAACTCTGCTTCTGAAACTGATACAAAGCACTGGTCCTCTAACATCCAATGCTTGTCAGTTAGGTTGAGAAACGTGTGAGTTTCGTGAACAATGTAGTTTGTTTGAGCTGAAAAGTGACTGCCCTTACCTGAAACGAAGTCTTGCTTGTTGGAAGACACAGAGCCTGGGATTTAACTCCTTTTCTGAAGGGAAACACACAACAGAGTTCTCATCCAAGGATCACACTCTGCTTTAGAGCAAGAAGCATGCTCTTGCTTTCTAGAGTCTCTAATACAGCAGGAAACGTGAGTGTGCACCAAAGAAAAGAAGCGTGTTTCCTATACATACAGACCATATCTACTTCAACTCTGTTTGAAATTGATACAAACCAAAGGTCCTCTAACATCCAATGCATCTCAGTTAAGATGAGAAACGTGTAAGCTTCGTGAACGATATAGTTCATTTGAGTTGTAAAGTAAATGCCCTTACCTGAAACGAATTCTTGCTTGTAGGAAGACTCAGAGCCAGGATTTAACTCCATTTCTGAAGTGAAACACACAACAGAGTTCTCATCCATTGATCACACTCTGCTTTCTAGCAAGAAGCCCGCTCTAGCTTTGTAGAGTCTCTAAGACAGCAGGAAACATGAGTGTGCTGAGAAGAAATGAACGGTGTTTCCTACACATACGATCATATCTATTCCAACTCTGCTTCTGAAACTGATACAAAGCACTGGTCCTCTAACATCCAGTGCTGGTCAGTTAAGATGAGAAACGTGTGAGCTTTGTGAACGATGCAGTTTGTTTGAGCTGTAAAGTAACTTCCCTTACCTGAAACGATTTCTTGCTTGTAGGAAGACTCAGAGCCAGGATTTACCTCCATTTCTGAAGTGAAACACACAACAGAGTTCTAATCCATTGATCACACTCTGCTTTGAGCAAGAAGCACGCTCTAGCTTTCTAGAATCTCTAAGACAGCAGGAAACATGAGTGTGCTGATAAAAAATGAACGGTGTTTCCTACACATACGGATCATATCTAGTCCAACTCTGCTTCTGAAACTGATACAAAGCACTGGTCCTCTAACATCCAATGCTTGTCACTTAGGATGAGAAACGTGTGAGCTTCGTGAACAATGTAGTTTGTTTGAGCTGAAAAGTGACTGCCCTTACCTGAAACGAAGTCTTGCTTGTTGGAAGACATAGAGCCTGGGATTTAACTCCTTTTCTGAAGGGAAACACACAACAGAGTTCTCATCCATGGATCACACTCTGCTTTAGAGCAAGAAGCATGCTCTTGTTTCTAGAGTCTCTAAAACAGCAGGAAACGTGAGTGAGCACGGAAGAAAAGAACCGTGTTTACTATACATACAGACCATATCTACTTCAACTCTGTTTGTAATTGATACAAACCAAAGTTCCTCTAACATCCAATGAATCTCAGTTAAGTTGAGAAACATGTGAGCTTCGTGAACGATATAGTTCATTTGAGTTGTAAAGTAAATGCCCTTACCTGAAACGAATTATTGCTTGTAGGAAGACTCAGAGCCAGGATTTAACTCCATTTCTGAAGTTTAACACACAACAGAGTTCTAATCCATTGATCACACTCTGCTTTCGAGCAAGAAGCACGCTCTAGCTTTCTAGAGTCTCTAAGACAGCAGGAAACTTGAGTGTGCTGAGAAGAAATGAACGGTGTTTCCTACACATACGATCATATCTAGTCCAACTCTCCTTCTGAAACTGATACAAAGCACTGGTCGTGTAACATCCAATGCTTGTCAGTTAAGATGAGAAACGTGTGAGCTTTGTGAACGATGTAGTTTGTTTGAGCTGTAAAGTAACTTCCCTTACCTGAAACGAAGTCTTGCTTGTAGGAAGACTCAGAGCCAGGATTTAACTCCATTTCTGAAGTGAAACACACAACAGAGTTCTCATCCATTGATCACACTCTGCTTTTGAGCAAGAAGCACGCTCTTGCTTTCTAGAGTCTCTAAGACAGCAGGAAACATGATTGTGATGAGAACAAAAGAACTGTGTTTCATACACATACGGACCATATCTAATTCAACTCTGCTTCTGAAACTGACACAAAGCACTGGTCCTCTAACATCCAATGCTTGGCATTTAAGATGAGAAACGTGTGAGCATCGTGAACGACATAGTTCGTTTGAGAAATAAAGTAAATGCCCTTACCTGAAACGAAGACAGGCTTGTAGGAAGACTCAGAGCCAGGGATTTAATTCCATTTCTGAAGTGAAACACACAACAGAGTTCTCATCCATTGATCACACTCTGCTTTAGAGCAAGAAGCCCGCTCTTGCTTTCTAGAGTCTCTAAGAGAGCAGGAAACATGATTGTGATGAGAACAAAGGAACGGTGTTTCATACACATACGGACCATATCTAAATCAACTCTGCTTCTGAAACTGATACAAAGCACTGGTCCTCTAACATCCAATGCTTGTCAGTTAAGATGAGAATCGTGTGAGCTTCGTGAACGACATAGTTCGTTTGAGATATAAAGTAAATGCCCTTACCTGAAACGAAGACAGGCTTGTAGGAAGACTCAGAGCCAGGGATTTAATTCCATTTCTGATGTGAAACACACAACAGGGTTCTCATCCATTGATCGCACTCTGCTTTAGAGCAAGAAGCACGCTCTAGCTTTCTAGATTCTCTAAGACAGCAGGAAACATGAGTGTGCTGAGAAAAAATGAACGGTGTTTCCTACAAATACGGATCATATCTAGTCCAACTCTGCTTCTGAAACTGATACAAAGCACTGGTCCTCTAACATCCAATGCTTGTCAGTTAAGATGAGAAACGTGTGAGCTTTGTGAACGATGTAGTTTGTTTGGGCTGTAAAGTAAATTCCCTTACCTCAAACGAATTCTTGCTTGTAGGAAGACTCAGAGCCAGGATTTACCTCCATTTCTGAAGTGAAACACACAACAGAGTTCTAATCCATTGATCACACTCTGCTTTCGAGCAAGAAGCATGCTCTAGCTTTCTAGAATCTCTAAGAGAGCAGGAAACATGAGTGTGCTGAGAAAAAATGAACGGTGTTTCCTACACATACGGATCCTATCTAGTCCAACTCTGCTTCTGAAACTGATACAAAGCACTGGTCCTCTAACATCCAATGCTTGTCAGTTAGGTTGAGAAACGTGTGAGTTTCGTGAACAATGTAGTTTGTTTGAGCTGAAAAGTGACTGCCCTTACCTGAAACGAAGTCTTGCTTGTTGGAAGACACAGAGCCTGGGATTTAACTCCTTTTCTGAAGGGAAACACACAACAGAGTTCTCATCCATTGATCACACTCTGCTTTTGAGCAAGAAGCACGTTCTAGCTTTCTAGAGTCTCTAAGACAGCAGGAATCATGAGTGTGATGAGAACAAATGAATGGTGTTTCCTACACATACAGGTCATATCTAGAACAACTCTGCTTCTGAAACTGATACAAAGCACTGGTCCTCTAACATCCAATGCTTGTCAGTTAAGATGAGAAACGTGTGAGCTTCGTGAACGATGTAGTTTGATTGAGCTGAAAAGTGACTGCCCTTATATGAAACGAATTCTTGCTTGTAGGAAGACTCAGAGCCTGGGAATTAACTCAATTTCTGAAGTGAAACACACAACACAGTTCTCATCCATGGATCACACTCTGCTTTAGAGCAAGAAGCACGCTCTTGCTTTCTAGAGTCTCTAAGACAGCAGGAAACATGATTGTGATGAGAACAAAAGAATGGTGTTTCATACACATACGGACCATATCTAATTCAACTCTGCTTCTGAAACTGATACAAAGCACTGGTCCTCTAACATCCAATGCTTGTCAGTTAAGATGAGAAACGTGTGAGCTTCGTGAACGACATAGTTCGTTTGAGATATAAAGTAAATGCCCTTACCTTAAACGAAGACAGGCTTGTAGGAAGACTCAGAGCCTGGGATTTAACTCCATTTCTGAAGTGAAACACACAACAGAGTTCTCATCCATTGATCACACTCTGCTTTAGAGCAAGAAGCACGCTCTAGCTTTCTAGATTCTCTAAGACAGCAGGAAACTTGAGTGTGCTGAGAACAAATGTACGGTGTTTCCTACACATACGGATCATATCTAGTCCAACTCTGCTTCTGAAACTGATACAAAGCACTGGTCGTCTAACATCCAATGCTTGTCAGTTAAGATGAGAAACGTGTGAGCTTTGTGAATGATGTAGTTTGTTTGAGCTGTGAAGTAACTTCCCTTACCAGAAACGAATTCTTGCTTGTAGGAAGACTCAGAGCCAGGATTTACCTCCATTTCTGAAGTGAAACACACAACAGTGTTCTAATCCATTGATCACACTCTGCTTTCGAGCAAGAAGCACGCTCTAGCTTTCTAGAATCTCTAAGACAGCAGGAAACATGAGTGTGCTGAGAAAAAATGAACGGTGTTTCCTACACATACGGATCATATCTAGTCCAACTCTGCTTCTGAAACTGATACAAAGCACTGGTCCTCTAACATCCAATGCTTGTCAGTTAAGATGAGAAACGTGTGAGCTTCGTGAACAATGTAGTTTGTTTGAGCTGTAAAGTAACTTCCCTTACCTGAAACGAAGTCTTGCTTGTAGGAAGACTCAGAGCCAGGATTTAACCCCATTTCTGAAGTGAAACACACAACAGAGTTCTAATCCATTGATCACATTCTGCTTTCCAGCATGAAGCACGCTCTAGCTTTCTAGAGTCTCTAAGACAGCAGGAAACTTGAGTGTGCTGAGAAGAAATGAACGGTGTTTCCTACACATAAGATCATATCTAGTCCAACTCTGCTTCTGAAACTGATACAAAGCACTGGTCCTCTAACATCCAATGCTTGTCAGTTAAGATGAGAAACATGTGAGCTTTGTGAACGATGTAGTTTGTATGAGCTGTAAAGTAAATGCCCATACTTGAAACGAAGTCTTGCTTGTAGGAAGACTCAGAGCCAGGATTTAACTCCATTTCTGAATTGAAACACACAACAGAGTTCTCATCCATTGATCACACTCTGCTTTTGAGCAAGAAGCACGTTCTAGCTTTCTAGAGTCTCTAAGACAGCAGGAAACATGAGTGTGATGAGAACAAATGAATGGTGTTTCCTACACATACAGGTCATATCTAGAACAACTCTGCTTCTGAAACTGATACAAAGCACTGGTCCTCTAACATCCAATGCTTGTCAGTTAAGATGAGAAACGTGTGAGCTTCGTGATCGATGTAGTTTGATTGAGCTGAAAAGTGACTGCCCTTATATGAAACAAATTCTTGCTTGTAGGAAGACTCAGAGCATGGGAATTAACTCAATTTCTGAAGTGAAACACACAACACAGTTCTCATCCATGGATCACACTCTGCTTTAGAGCAAGAAGCACGCTCTTGCTTTCTAGAGTCTCTAAGACAGCAGGAAACATGATTGTGATGAGAACAAAAGAATGGTGTTTCATACACATACGGACCATATCTAATTCAACTCTGCTTCTGAAACTGATACAAAGCACTGGTCCTCTAACATCCAATGCTTGTCAGTTAAGATGAGAAACGTGTGAGCTTCGTGAACGACATAGTTCGTTTGAGATATAAAGTAAATGCCCTTACCTTAAACGAAGACAGGCTTGTAGGAAGACTCAGAGCCTGGGATTTAACTCCATTTCTGAAGTGAAACACACAACAGAGTTCTCATCCATTGATCACACTCTGCTTTAGAGCAAGAAGCACGCTCTAGCTTTCTAGATTCTCTAAGACAGCAGGAAACTTGAGTATGCTGAGAACAAATGTACGGTGTTTCCTACACATACGGATCATATCTAGTCCAACTCTGCTTCTGAAACTGATACAAAGCACTGGTCGTCTAACATCCAATGCTTGTCAGTTAAGATGAGAAACGTGTGAGCTTTGTGAATGATGTAGTTTGTTTGAGCTGTGAAGTAACTTCCCTTACCTGAAACGAATTCTTGCTTGTAGGAAGACTCAGAGCCAGGATTTACCTCCATTTCTGAAGTGAAACACACAACAGTGTTCTAATCCATTGATCACACTCTGCTTTCGAGCAAGAAGCATGCTCTAGCTTTCTAGAATCTCTAAGACAGCAGGAAACATGAGTGTGCTGAGAAAAAATGAACGGTGTTTCCTACACATACGGATAATATCTAGTCCAAATCTGCTTCTGAAACTGATACAAAGCACTGGTCCTCTAACATCCAATGCTTGTCAGTTAAGATGAGAAACGTGTGAGCTTCGTGAACAATGTAGTTTGTTTGAGCTGTAAAGTAACTTCCCTTACCTGAAACGAAGTCTTGCTTGTAGGAAGACTCAGAGCCAGGATTTAACCCCATTTCTGAAGTGAAACACACAACAGAGTTCTAATCCATTGATCACATTCTGCTTTCCAGCAAGAAGCACGCTCTAGCTTTCTAGAGTCTCTAAGACAGCAGGAAACTTGAGTGTGCTGACAATAAATGAACAGTATTACCTACACATACAGATCATATCTAGTCCAACTCTACTTCTGAAACTGATACAAAGCACTGGTCCTCTAACATCCAATGCTTCTCAGTTAAGATGAGAAACGTGTGAGCTTCGTGAAAGATATAGTTTCTTTGAGCTGTAAAGTAAATGCCCATACTTGAAACGAAGTCTTTCTTGTAGGAAGACTCAGAGCCAGGGATTTAACTCCATTTCTGAAGTGAAACACACAACAGAGTTCTCATCCATTGATCACACTCTTCTTTTGAGCAAAAAGCACGTTCTAGCTTTCTAGAGTCTCTAAGACAGCAGGAAACATGAGTGTGATGAGAACAAATGAATGGTGTTTCCTACACATACGGATCATATCTAGAACAACTCTGCTTCTGAAACTGATACAAAGCACTGGTCCTCTAACAACCAATGCTTGTCAGTTAAGATGAGAAACATGTGAGCTTCGTGAAGGATGTAGTTTGATTGAGCTGAAAAGTGACTGCCCTTATATGAAACGAAGTCTTGCTTGTCGGAAGACGCAGAGCCTGGGAATTAACTCAATTTCTGAAGGGAAACACACAACACAGTTCTCATCCATGGATCACACTCTGCTTTAGAGCAAGAAGCACGCTCTTGCTTTCTAGATTCTCTAAGACAGCAGGAATCATAAGTGTGCTGAGAACAAATGAACGGTGTTTCCTACAAATACGGATCATATCTAGTCCAACTCTGCTTCTGAAACTGATAAAATGCACTGGTCCTCTAACATCCAATGCTTGTCTGTTAAGATGAGAAACGTGTGAGCTTTGGGAACGATGTAGTTTGTTTGAGCTGTAAAGTAAATTCCCTTACCTGAAACGAAGTCTTGCTTGTAGGAAGACTCAGAGCCAGGATTTAACCCCATTTCTGAAGTGAAACACAGAACAGAGTTCTAATCCATTGATCACACTCTGCTTTCGAGCAAGAAGCACGCTCTAGCTTTCTAGATTCTCTAAGACAGCAGGAAACATGAGTGTGCTGAGAAAAAATGAACGGTGTTTCCTATACATACGTATCATATCTAGTCCAACTCTGCCTCTGAAACTGATACAAAGCTCTGGTCCTCTAACATCCAATGCTTGTCAGTTAAGATAAGAAACGTTTGAGCTTCGAGAACAATGTAGTTTGTTTCAGCTGAAAAGTGACTGCCCTTACTTGAAACGAAGTCTTGCTTGTAGGAAGACTCAGAGCCTGGGATTTAACTCCATTTCTGAAGTGAAACACACAGCAGAGTTCTCATCCATTGATCACACTCTGCTTTAGAGCAAGAAGCACGCTCTAGCTTTCTAGAGTCTCTAAGACAGCAGGAAACTTGAGTGTGCTGACAATAAATGAACAGTGTTACCTACACATACAGGTCATATCTAGTCCAACTCTACTTCTGAACCTGATACAAAGCACTGGTCCTCTAACATCCAATGCTTCTCAGTTAAGAGGAGAAACGTGTGAGCTTCATGAAAGATATAGTTCGTTTGAGCTGTAAAGTAAATGCCCTTACCTGAAACGAAGTCATGCTTGTCGGAAGACTCAGAGCCAGGGATTTAACTCCATTTCTGAAGTGAAACACACAGCAGAGTTCTCATCCATTGACCACACTCTGCTTTCGAGCAAGAGGCAAGCCCTAGCTTTCTAGAGTCTCTAAGACAGCATGAAACTTGAGGGTGCTGAGAACAAAGGAACGGAGTTTCCTACACATACAGACCATATCTAGTCCAACTCTGCTTCTGAAACTGATACAAAGCACTGGTCCTCTAACATCCAATGATTCTCAGTTAAGATGAGAACAGTGTGAGCTTCAAAAAAGATATAGTTTCTTTGAGCTGTAAAGTAAATGCCCTTACCTGAAACGAAGTCTTGCTTGTAGGGAGACTCAGAGCCAGCGATTTAACTCCATTTCTGAAGTGAAACACACAACAGAGTTCTCATCCATTGATCACACTCTGCTTTAGAGCAAGAAGCCCGCTCTTGCTTTCTAGAGTCTCTAAGAGAGCAGGAAACATGATTGTGATGAGAACAAAGGAACGGTGTTTCATACACATACGGACCATATCTAAATCAACTCTGCTTCTGAAACTGATACAAAGCACTGGTCCTCTAACATCCAATGCTTGTCAGTTAAGATGAGAAACGTGTGAGCTTCGTGAACGACATAGTTCGTTTGAGATATAAAGTAAATGCCCTTACCTGAAACGAAGACAGGCTTGTAGGAAGACTCAGAGCCAGGGATTTAATTCCATTTCTGATGTGAAACACACAACAGGGTTCTCATCCATTGATCGCACTCTGCTTTAGAGCAAGAAGCACGCTCTAGCTTTCTAGATTCTCTAAGACAGCAGGAAACATGAGTGTGCTGAGAAAAAATGAACGGTGTTTCCTACAAATACGGATCATATCTAGTCCAACTCTGCTTCTGAAACTGATACAAAGCACTGGTCCTCTAACATCCAATGCTTGTCAGTTAAGATGAGAAACGTGTGAGCTTTGTGAACGATGTAGTTTGTTTGGGCTGTAAAGTAAATTCCCTTACCTCAAACGAATTCTTGCTTGTAGGAAGACTCAGAGCCAGGATTTACCTCCATTTCTGAAGTGAAACACACAACAGAGTTCTAATCCATTGATCACACTCTGCTTTCGAGCAAGAAGCATGCTCTAGCTTTCTAGAATCTCTAAGAGAGCAGGAAACATGAGTGTGCTGAGAAAAAATGAACGGTGTTTCCTACACATACGGACCATATTAGTCCATCTCTGCTTCTGAAACTGATACAAAGCTCTGGTCCATTAACATCCAATGCTTGGCAGTTAAGATGGGAAACTTGTTAGCTTCGTGAACGATGTAGTTCGTTTGAGCTGAAAAGTGACTGCCCTTACCTGAAAAGAAGTCTTGCTTGTTGGAAGACCCAGAGCCTGGGATTTAACTCCTTTTCTGAAGGGAAACACACAACAGAGTTCTCATCCAAGGATCACACTCTGCTTTAGAGCAAGAAGCATGCTCTTGCTTTCTAGAGTCTCTAATACAGCAGGAAACGTGAGTGGGCACCAAAGAAAAGAAGCGTGTTTCCTATACATACAGACCATATCTACTTCAACTCTGTTTGAAATTGATACAAACCAAAGGTCCTCTAACATCCAATGCATCTCAGTTAAGATGAGAAACGTGTAAGCTTCGTGAACGATATAGTTCATTTGAGTTGTAAAGTAAATGCCCTTACCTGAAACGAATTCTTGCTTGTAGGAAGACTCAGAGCCAGGATTTAACTCCATTTCTGAAGTGAAACACACAACAGAGTTCTCATCCATTGATCACACTCTGCTTTCTAGCAAGAAGCCCGCTCTAGCTTTGTAGAGTCTCTAAGACAGCAGGAAACTTGAGTGTGCTGAGAAGAAATGAACGGTGTTTCCTACACATACGATCATATCTATTCCAACTCTGCTTCTGAAACTGATACAAAGCTCTGGTCCTCTAACATCCAGTGCTGGTCAGTTAAGATGAGAAACGTGTGAGCTTTGTGAACGATGTAGTTTGTTTGAGCTGTAAAGTAACTTCCCTTACCTGAAACGATTTCTTGCTTGTAGGAAGACTCAGAGCCAGGATTTACCTCCATTTCTGAAGTGAAACACACAACAGAGTTCTAATCCATTGATCACACTCTGCTTTGAGCAAGAAGCACGCTCTAGCTTTCTAGAATCTCTAAGACAGCAGGAAACATGAGTGTGCTGATAAAAAATGAACGGTGTTTCCTACACATACGGACCATATTAGTCCATCTCTGCTTCTGAAACTGATACAAAGCTCTGGTCCATTAACATCCAATGCTTGGCAGTTAAGATGGGAAACTTGTTAGCTTCGTGAACGATGTAGTTCGTTTGAGCTGAAAAGTGACTGCCCTTACCTGAAAAGAAGTCTTGCTTGTTGGAAGACACAGAGCCTGGGATTTAACTCCTTTTCTGAAGGGAAACACACAACAGAGTTCTCATCCAAGGATCACACTCTGCTTTAGAGCAAGAAGCATGCTCTTGCTTTCTAGAGTCTCTAATACAGCAGGAAACGTGAGTGTGCACCAAAGAAAAGAAGCGTGTTTCCTATACATACAGACCATATCTACTTCAACTCTGTTTGAAATTGATACAAACCAAAGGTCCTCTAACATCCAATGCATCTCAGTTAAGATGAGAAACGTGTAAGCTTCGTGAACGATATAGTTCATTTGAGTTGTAAAGTAAATGCCCTTACCTGAAACGAATTCTTGCTTGTAGGAAGACTCAGAGCCAGGATTTAACTCCATTTCTGAAGTGAAACACACAACAGAGTTCTCATCCATTGATCACACTCTGCTTTCTAGCAAGAAGCCCGCTCTAGCTTTGTAGAGTCTCTAAGACAGCAGGAAACTTGAGTGTGCTGAGAAGAAATGAACGGTGTTTCCTACACATACGATCATATCTATTCCAACTCTGCTTCTGAAACTGATACAAAGCACTGGTCCTCTAACATCCAGTGCTGGTCAGTTAAGATGAGAAACGTGTGAGCTTTGTGAACGATGTAGTTTGTTTGAGCTGTAAAGTAACTTCCCTTACCTGAAACGATTTCTTGCTTGTAGGAAGACTCAGAGCCAGGATTTACCTCCATTTCTGAAGTGAAACACACAACAGAGTTCTAATCCATTGATCACACTCTGCTTTGAGCAAGAAGCACGCTCTAGCTTTCTAGAATCTCTAAGACAGCAGGAAACATGAGTGTGCTGATAAAAAATGAACGGTGTTTCCTACACATACGGATCATATCTAGTCCAACTCTCCTTCTGAAACTGATACAAAGCACTGGTCGTGTAACATCCAATGCTTGTCAGTTAAGATGAGAAACGTGTGAGCTTTGTGAACGATGTAGTTTGTTTGAGCTGTAAAGTAACTTCCCTTACCTGAAACGAAGTCTTGCTTGTACGAAGACTCAGAGCCAGGATTTAACTCCATTTCTGAAGTGAAACACACAACAGAGTTCTCATCCATTGATCACACTCTGCTTTTGAGCAAGAAGCACGCTCTTGCTTTCTAGAGTCTCTAAGACAGCAGGAAACATGATTGTGATGAGAACAAAAGAACGGTGTTTCATACACATACGGACCATATCTAATTCATCTCTGCTTCTGAAACTGACACAAAGCACTGGTCCTCTAACATCCAATGCTTGGCATTTAAGATGAGAAACGTGTGAGCATCGTGAACGACATAGTTCGTTTGAGAAATAAAGTAAATGCCCTTACCTGAAACGAAGACAGGCTTGTAGGAAGACTCAGAGCCAGGGATTTAATTCCATTTCTGAAGTGAAACACACAACAGAGTTCTCATCCATTGATCACACTCTGCTTTAGAGCAAGAAGCCCGCTCTTGCTTTCTAGAGTCTCTAAGAGAGCAGGAAACATGATTGTGATGAGAACAAAGGAACGGTGTTTCATACACATACGGACCATATCTAAATCAACTCTGCTTCTGAAACTGATACAAAGCACTGGTCCTCTAACATCCAATGCTTGTCAGTTAAGATGAGAATCGTGTGAGCTTCGTGAACGACATAGTTCGTTTGAGATATAAAGTAAATGCCCTTACCTGAAACGAAGACAGGCTTGTAGGAAGACTCAGAGCCAGGGATTTAATTCCATTTCTGATGTGAAACACACAACAGGGTTCTCATCCATTGATCGCACTCTTCTTTAGAGCAAGAAGCACGCTCTAGCTTTCTAGATTCTCTAAGACAGCAGGAAACATGAGTGTGCTGAGAAAAAATGAACGGTGTTTCCTACAAATACGGATCATATCTAGTCCAACTCTGCTTCTGAAACTGATACAAAGAACTGGTCCTCTAACATCCAATGCTTGTCAGTTAAGATGAGAAACGTGTGAGCTTTGTGAACGATGTAGTTTGTTTGGGCTGTAAAGTAAATTCCCTTACCTCAAACGAATTCTTGCTTGTAGGAAGACTCAGAGCCAGGATTTACCTCCATTTCTGAAGTGAAACACACAACAGAGTTCTAATCCATTGATCACACTCTGCTTTCGAGCAAGAAGCATGCTCTAGCTTTCTAGAATCTCTAAGAGAGCAGGAAACATGAGTGTGCTGAGAAAAAATGAACGGTGTTTCCTACACATACGGATCCTATCTAGTCCAACTCTGCTTCTGAAACTGATACAAAGCACTGGTCCTCTAACATCCAATGCTTGTCAGTTAGGTTGAGAAACGTGTGAGTTTCGTGAACAATGTAGTTTGTTTGAGCTGAAAAGTGACTGCCCTTACCTGAAACGAAGTCTTGCTTGTTGGAAGACACAGAGCCTGGGATTTAACTCCTTTTCTGAAGGGAAACACACAACAGAGTTCTCATCCATTGATCACACTCTGCTTTTGAGCAAGAAGCACGTTCTAGCTTTCTAGAGTCTCTAAGACAGCAGGAAACATGAGTGTGATGAGAACAAATGAATGGTGTTTCCTACACATACAGGTCATATCTAGAACAACTCTGCTTCTGAAACTGATACAAAGCACTGGTCCTCTAACATCCAATGCTTGTCAGTTAAGATGAGAAACGTGTGAGCTTCGTGAACGATGTAGTTTGATTGAGCTGAAAAGTGACTGCCCTTATATGAAACGAATTCTTGCTTGTAGGAAGACTCAGAGCCTGGGAATTAACTCAATTTCTGAAGTGAAACACACAACACAGTTCTCATCCATGGATCACACTCTGCTTTAGAGCAAGAAGCACGCTCTTGCTTTCTAGAGTCTCTAAGACAGCAGGAAACATGATTGTGATGAGAACAAAAGAATGGTGTTTCATACACATACGGACCATATCTAATTCAACTCTGCTTCTGAAACTGATACAAAGCACTGGTCCTCTAACATCCAATGCTTCTCAGTTAAGATGAGAAACGTGTGAGCTTCGTGAACGACATAGTTCGTTTGAGATATAAAGTAAATGCCCTTACCTTAAACGAAGACAGGCTTGTAGGAAGACTCAGAGCCTGGGATTTAACTCCATTTCTGAAGTGAAACACACAACAGAGTTCTCATCCATTGATCACACTCTGCTTTAGAGCAAGAAGCACGCTCTAGCTTTCTAGATTCTCTAAGACAGCAGGAAACTTGAGTGTGCTGAGAACAAATGTACGGTGTTTCCTACACATACGGATCATATCTAGTCCAACTCTGCTTCTGAAACTGATACAAAGCACTGGTCGTCTAACATCCAATGCTTGTCAGTTAAGATGAGAAACGTGTGAGCTTTGTGAATGATGTAGTTTGTTTGAGCTGTGAAGTAACTTCCCTTACCTGAAACGAATTCTTGCTTGTAGGAAGACTCAGAGCCAGGATTTACCTCCATTTCTGAAGTGAAACACACAACAGTGTTCTAATCCATTGATCACACTCTGCTTTTGAGCAAGAAGCACGCTCTAGCTTTCTAGAATCTCTAAGACAGCAGGAAACATGAGTGTGCTGAGAAAAAATGAACGGTGTTTCCTACACATACGGATCATATCTAGTCCAACTCTGCTTCTGAAACTGATACAAAGCACTGGTCCTCTAACATCCAATGCTTGTCAGTTAAGATGAGAAACGTGTGAGCTTCGTGAACAATGTAGTTTGTTTGAGCTGTAAAGTAACTTCCCTTACCTGAAACGAAGTCTTGCTTGTAGGAAGACTCAGAGCCAGGATTTAACCCCATTTCTGAAGTGAAACACACAACAGAGTTCTAATCCATTGATCACATTCTGCTTTCCAGCATGAAGCACGCTCTAGCTTTCTAGAGTCTCTAAGACAGCAGGAAACTTGAGTGTGCTGAGAAGAAATGAACGGTGTTTCCTACACATACGATCATATCTAGTCCAACTCTGCTTCTGAAACTGATACAAAGCACTGGTCCTCTAACATCCAATGCTTGTCAGTTAAGATGAGAAACATGTGAGCTTTGTGAACGATGTAGTTTGTTTGAGCTGTAAAGTAAATGCCCATACTTGAAACGAAGTCTTGCTTGTAGGAAGACTCAGAGCCAGGATTTAACTCCATTTCTGAATTGAAACACACAACAGAGTTCTCATCCATTGATCACACTCTGCTTTTGAGCAAGAAGCACGTTCTAGCTTTCTAGAGTCTCTAAGACAGCAGGAAACATGAGTGTAATGAGAACAAATGAATGGTGTTTCCTACACATACAGGTCATATCTAGAACAACTCTGCTTCTGAAACTGATACAAAGCACTGGTCCTCTAACATCCAATGCTTGTCAGTTAAGATGAGAAACGTGTGAGCTTCGTGAACGATGTAGTTTGATTGAGCTGAAAAGTGACTGCCCTTATATGAAACTAATTCTTGCTTGTAGGAAGACTCAGAGCCTGGGAATTAACTCAATTTCTGAAGTGAAACACACAACACAGTTCTCATCCATGGATCACACTCTGCTTTAGAGCAAGAAGCACGCTCTTGCTTTCTAGAGTCTCTAAGACAGCAGGAAACATGATTGTGATGAGAACAAAAGAATGGTGTTTCATACACATACGGACCATATCTAATTCAACTCTGCTTCTGAAACTGATACAAAGCACTGGTCCTCTAACATCCAATGCTTGTCAGTTAAGATGAGAAACGTGTGAGCTTCGTGAACGACATAGTTCGTTTGAGATATAAAGTAAATGCCCTTACCTTAAACGAAGACAGGCTTGTAGGAAGACTCAGAGCCTGGGATTTAACTCCATTTCTGAAGTGAAACACACAACAGAGTTCTCATCCATTGATCACACTCTGCTTTAGAGCAAGAAGCACGCTCTAGCTTTCTAGATTCTCTAAGACAGCAGGAAACTTGAGTGTGCTGAGAACAAATGTACGGTGTTTCCTACACATACGGATCATATCTAGTCCAACTCTGCTTCTGAAACTGATACAAAGCACTGGTCGTCTAACATCCAATGCTTGTCAGTTAAGATGAGAAACGTGTGAGCTTTGTGAATGATGTAGTTTGTTTGAGCTGTGAAGTAACTTCCCTTACCTGAAACGAATTCTTGCTTGTAGGAAGACTCAGAGCCAGGATTTACCTCCATTTCTGAAGTGAAACACACAACAGTGTTCTAATCCATTGATCACACTCTGCTTTCGAGCAAGAAGCATGCTCTAGCTTTCTAGAATCTCTAAGACAGCAGGAAACATGAGTGTGCTGAGAAAAAATGAACGGTGTTTCCTACACATACGGATAATATCTAGTCCAAATCTGCTTCTGAAACTGATACAAAGCACTGGTCCTCTAACATCCAATGCTTGTCAGTTAAGATGAGAAACGTGTGAGCTTCGTGAACAATGTAGTTTGTTTGAGCTGTAAAGTAACTTCCCTTACCTGAAACGAAGTCTTGCTTGTAGGAAGACTCAGAGCCAGGATTTAACCCCATTTCTGAAGTGAAACACACAACAGAGTTCTAATCCATTGATCACATTCTGCTTTCCAGCAAGAAGCACGCTCTAGCTTTCTAGAGTCTCTAAGACAGCAGGAAACTTGAGTGTGCTGACAATAAATGAACAGTATTACCTACACATACAGATCATATCTAGTCCAACTCTACTTCTGAAACTGATACAAAGCACTGGTCCTCTAACATCCAATGCTTCTCAGTTAAGATGAGAAACGTGTGAGCTTCGTGAAAGATATAGTTTCTTTGAGCTGTAAAGTAAATGCCCATACTTGAAACGAAGTCTTTCTTGTAGGAAGACTCAGAGCCAGGGATTTAACTCCATTTCTGAAGTGAAACACACAACAGAGTTCTCATCCATTGATCACACTCTTCTTTTGAGCAAAAAGCACGTTCTAGCTTTCTAGAGTCTCTAAGACAGCAGGAAACATGAGTGTGATGAGAACAAATGAATGGTGTTTCCTACACATACGGATCATATCTAGAACAACTCTGCTTCTGAAACTGATACAAAGCACTGGTCCTCTAACAACCAATGCTTGTCAGTTAAGATGAGAAACATGTGAGCTTCGTGAAGGATGTAGTTTGATTGAGCTGAAAAGTGACTGCCCTTATATGAAACGAAGTCTTGCTTGTCGGAAGACGCAGAGCCTGGGAATTAACTCAATTTCTGAAGGGAAACACACAACACAGTTCTCATCCATGGATCACACTCTGCTTTAGAGCAAGAAGCACGCTCTTGCTTTCTAGAGTCTCTAAGACAGCAGGAAACATGATTGTGATGAGAACAAAAGAACGGTGTTTCATACACATACAGACCATATCTAATTCAACTCTGCTTCTGAAACTGATACAAAGCACTGGTCCTCTAACATCCAATGCTTGGCAGTTAAGATGAGAAACGTGTGAGCTTCGTGAACGACATAGTTCGTTTGAGATATAAAGTAAATGCCCTTACCTGAAACGAAGACAGGCTTGTAGGAAGACTCAGAGCCAGGGATTTAATTCCATTTCTGAAGTGAAACACACAACAGAGTTCTCATCCATTGATCACACTCTGCTTTAGAGCAAGAAGCACGCTCTAGCTTTCTAGATTCTCTAAGACAGCAGGAATCATAAGTGTGCTGAGAACAAATGAACGGTGTTTCCTACAAATACGGATCATATCTAGTCCAACTCTGCTTCTGAAAGTGATAAAATGCACTGGTCCTCTAACATCCAATGCTTGTCTGTTAAGATGAGAAACGTGTGAGCTTTGGGAACGATGTAGTTTGTTTGAGCTGTAAAGTAAATTCCCTTACCTGAAACGAAGTCTTGCTTGTAGGAAGACTCAGAGCCAGGATTTAACCCCATTTCTGAAGTGAAACACAGAACAGAGTTCTAATCCATTGATCACACTCTGCTTTCGAGCAAGAAGCACGCTCTAGCTTTCTAGATTCTCTAAGACAGCAGGAAACATGAGTGTGCTGAGAAAAAATGAACGGTGTTTCCTATACATACGTATCATATCTAGTCCAACTCTGCCTCTGAAACTGATACAAAGCTCTGGTCCTCTAACATCCAATGCTTGTCAGTTAAGATAAGAAACGTTTGAGCTTCGAGAACAATGTAGTTTGTTTCAGCTGAAAAGTGACTGCCCTTACTTGAAACGAAGTCTTGCTTGTAGGAAGACTCAGAGCCTGGGATTTAACTCCATTTCTGAAGTGAAACACACAGCAGAGTTCTCATCCATTGATCACACTCTGCTTTAGAGCAAGAAGCACGCTCTAGCTTTCTAGAGTCTCTAAGACAGCAGGAAACTTGAGTGTGCTGACAATAAATGAACAGTGTTACCTACACATACAGGTCATATCTAGTCCAACTCTACTTCTGAACCTGATACAAAGCACTGGTCCTCTAACATCCAATGCTTCTCAGTTAAGAGGAGAAACGTGTGAGCTTCATGAAAGATATAGTTCGTTTGAGCTGTAAAGTAAATGCCCTTACCTGAAACGAAGTCATGCTTGTCGGAAGACTCAGAGCCAGGGATTTAACTCCATTTCTGAAGTGAAACACACAGCAGAGTTCTCATCCATTGACCACACTCTGCTTTCGAGCAAGAGGCAAGCCCTAGCTTTCTAGAGTCTCTAAGACAGCATGAAACTTGAGGGTGCTGAGAACAAAGGAACGGAGTTTCCTACACATACAGACCATATCTAGTCCAACTCTGCTTCTGAAACTGATACAAAGCACTGGTCCTCTAACATCCAATGATTCTCAGTTAAGATGAGAACAGTGTGAGCTTCAAAAAAGATATAGTTTCTTTGAGCTGTAAAGTAAATGCCCTTACCTGAAACGAAGTCTTGCTTGTAGGGAGACTCAGAGCCAGCGATTTAACTCCATTTCTGAAGTGAAACACACAACAGAGTTCTCATCCATTGATCACACTCTGCTTTAGAGCAAGAAGCCCGCTCTTGCTTTCTAGAGTCTCTAAGAGAGCAGGAAACATGATTGTGATGAGAACAAAGGAACGGTGTTTCATACACATACGGACCATATCTAAATCAACTCTGCTTCTGAAACTGATACAAAGCACTGGTCCTCTAACATCCAATGCTTGTCAGTTAAGATGAGAAACGTGTGAGCTTCGTGAACGACATAGTTCGTTTGAGATATAAAGTAAATGCCCTTACCTGAAACGAAGACAGGCTTGTAGGAAGACTCAGAGCCAGGGATTTAATTCCATTTCTGATGTGAAACACACAACAGGGTTCTCATCCATTGATCGCACTCTGCTTTAGAGCAAGAAGCACGCTCTAGCTTTCTAGATTCTCTAAGACAGCAGGAAACATGAGTGTGCTGAGAAAAAATGAACGGTGTTTCCTACAAATACGGATCATATCTAGTCCAACTCTGCTTCTGAAACTGATACAAAGCACTGGTCCTCTAACATCCAATGCTTGTCAGTTAAGATGAGAAACGTGTGAGCTTTGTGAACGATGTAGTTTGTTTGGGCTGTAAAGTAAATTCCCTTACCTCAAACGAATTCTTGCTTGTAGGAAGACTCAGAGCCAGGATTTACCTCCATTTCTGAAGTGAAACACACAACAGAGTTCTAATCCATTGATCACACTCTGCTTTCGAGCAAGAAGCATGCTCTAGCTTTCTAGAATCTCTAAGAGAGCAGGAAACATGAGTGTGCTGAGAAAAAATGAACGGTGTTTCCTACACATACGGACCATAATAGTCCATCTCTGCTTCTGAAACTGATACAAAGCTCTGGTCCATTAACATCCAATGCTTGGCAGTTAAGATGGGAAACTTGTTAGCTTCGTGAACGATGTAGTTCGTTTGAGCTGAAAAGTGACTGCCCTTACCTGAAAAGAAGTCTTGCTTGTTGGAAGACACAGAGCCTGGGATTTAACTCCTTTTCTGAAGGGAAACACACAACAGAGTTCTCATCCAAGGATCACACTCTGCTTTAGAGCAAGAAGCATGCTCTTGCTTTCTAGAGTCTCTAATACAGCAGGAAACGTGAGTGTGCACCAAAGAAAAGAAGCGTGTTTCCTATACATACAGACCATATCTACTTCAACTCTGTTTGAAATTGATACAAACCAAAGGTCCTCTAACATCCAATGCATCTCAGTTAAGATGAGAAACGTGTAAGCTTCGTGAACGATATAGTTCATTTGAGTTGTAAAGTAAATGCCCTTACCTGAAACGAATTCTTGCTTGTAGGAAGACTCAGAGCCAGGATTTAACTCCATTTCTGAAGTGAAACACACAACAGAGTTCTCATCCATTGATCACACTCTGCTTTCTAGCAAGAAGCCCGCTCTAGCTTTGTAGAGTCTCTAAGACAGCAGGAAACTTGAGTGTGCTGAGAAGAAATGAACGGTGTTTCCTACACATACGATCATATCTATTCCAACTCTGCTTCTGAAACTGATACAAAGCACTGGTCCTCTAACATCCAGTGCTGGTCAGTTAAGATGAGAAACGTGTGAGCTTTGTGAACGATGTAGTTTGTTTGAGCTGTAAAGTAACTTCCCTTACCTGAAACGATTTCTTGCTTGTAGGAAGACTCAGAGCCAGGATTTACCTCCATTTCTGAAGTGAAACACACAACAGAGTTCTAATCCATTGATCACACTCTGCTTTGAGCAAGAAGCACGCTCTAGCTTTCTAGAATCTCTAAGACAGCAGGAAACATGAGTGTGCTGATAAAAAATGAACGGTGTTTCCTACACATACGGACCATATTAGTCCATCTCTGCTTCTGAAACTGATACAAAGCTCTGGTCCATTAACATCCAATGCTTGGCAGTTAAGATGGGAAACTTGTTAGCTTCGTGAACGATGTAGTTCGTTTGAGCTGAAAAGTGACTGCCCTTACCTGAAAAGAAGTCTTGCTTGTTGGAAGACACAGAGCCTGGGATTTAACTCCTTTTCTGAAGGGAAACACACAACAGAGTTCTCATCCAAGGATCACACTCTGCTTTAGAGCAAGAAGCATGCTCTTGCTTTCTAGAGTCTCTAATACAGCAGGAAACGTGAGTGGGCACCAAAGAAAAGAAGCGTGTTTCCTATACATACAGACCATATCTACTTCAACTCTGTTTGAAATTGATACAAACCAAAGGTCCTCTAACATCCAATGCATCTCAGTTAAGATGAGAAACGTGTAAGCTTCGTGAACGATATAGTTCATTTGAGTTGTAAAGTAAATGCCCTTACCTGAAACGAATTCTTGCTTGTAGGAAGACTCAGAGCCAGGATTTAACTCCATTTCTGAAGTGAAACACACAACAGAGTTCTCATCCATTGATCACACTCTGCTTTCTAGCAAGAAGCCCGCTCTAGCTTTGTAGAGTCTCTAAGACAGCAGGAAACTTGAGTGTGCTGAGAAGAAATGAACGATGTTTCCTACACATACGATCATATCTATTCCAACTCTGCTTCTGAAACTGATACAAAGCACTGGTCCTCTAACATCCAGTGCTGGTCAGTTAAGATGAGAAACGTGTGAGCTTTGTGAACGATGTAGTTTGTTTGAGCTGTAAAGTAACTTCGCTTACCTGAAACGATTTCTTGCTTGTAGGAAGACTCAGAGCCAGGATTTACCTCCATTTCTGAAGTGAAACACACAACAGAGTTCTAATCCATTGATCACACTCTGCTTTGAGCAAGAAGCACGCTCTAGCTTTCTAGAATCTCTAAGACAGCAGGAAACATGAGTGTGCTGATAAAAAATGAACGGTGTTTCCTACACATACGGATCATATCTAGTCCAACTCTGCTTCTGAAACTGATACAAAGCACTGGTCCTCTAACATCCAATGCTTGTCACTTAGGATGAGAAACGTGTGAGCTTCGTGAACAATGTAGTTTGTTTGAGCTGAAAAGTGACTGCCCTTACCTGAAACGAAGTCTTGCTTGTTGGAAGACATAGAGCCTGGGATTTAACTCCTTTTCTGAAGGGAAACACACAACAGAGTTCTCATCCATGGATCACACTCTGCTTTAGAGCAAGAAGCATGCTCTTGTTTCTAGAGTCTCTAAAACAGCAGGAAACGTGAGTGAGCACGGAAGAAAAGAACCGTGTTTACTATACATACAGACCATATCTACTTCAACTCTGTTTGTAATTGATACAAACCAAAGTTCCTCTAACATCCAATGAATCTCAGTTAAGTTGAGAAACATGTGAGCTTCGTGAACGATATAGTTCATTTGAGTTGTAAAGTAAATGCCCTTACCTGAAACGAATTATTGCTTGTAGGAAGACTCAGAGCCAGGATTTAACTCCATTTCTGAAGTTTAACACACAACAGAGTTCTAATCCATTGATCACACTCTGCTTTCGAGCAAGAAGCACGCTCTAGCTTTCTAGAGTCTCTAAGACAGCAGGAAACTTGAGTGTGCTGAGAAGAAATGAACGGTGTTTCCTACACATACGATCATATCTAGTCCAACTCTCCTTCTGAAACTGATACAAAGCACTGGTCGTGTAACATCCAATGCTTGTCAGTTAAGATGAGAAACGTGTGAGCTTTGTGAACGATGTAGTTTGTTTGAGCTGTAAAGTAACTTCCCTTACCTGAAACGAAGTCTTGCTTGTAGGAAGACTCAGAGCCAGGATTTAACTCCATTTCTGAAGTGAAACACACAACAGAGTTCTCATCCATTGATCACACTCTGCTTTTGAGCAAGAAGCACGCTCTTGCTTTCTAGAGTCTCTAAGACAGCAGGAAACATGATTGTGATGAGAACAAAAGAACGGTGTTTCATACACATACGGACCATATCTAATTCATCTCTGCTTCTGAAACTGACACAAAGCACTGGTCCTCTAACATCCAATGCTTGGCATTTAAGATGAGAAACGTGTGAGCATCGTGAACGACATAGTTCGTTTGAGAAATAAAGTAAATGCCCTTACCTGAAACGAAGACAGGCTTGTAGGAAGACTCAGAGCCAGGGATTTAATTCCATTTCTGAAGTGAAACACACAACAGAGTTCTCATCCATTGATCACACTCTGCTTTAGAGCAAGAAGCCCGCTCTTGCTTTCTAGAGTCTCTAAGAGAGCAGGAAACATGATTGTGATGAGAACAAAGGAACGGTGTTTCATACACATACGGACCATATCTAAATCAACTCTGCTTCTGAAACTGATACAAAGCACTGGTCCTCTAACATCCAATGCTTGTCAGTTAAGATGAGAATCGTGTGAGCTTCGTGAACGACATAGTTCGTTTGAGATATAAAGTAAATGCCCTTACCTGAAACGAAGACAGGCTTGTAGGAAGACTCAGAGCCAGGGATTTAATTCCATTTCTGATGTGAAACACACAACAGGGTTCTCATCCATTGATCGCACTCTGCTTTAGAGCAAGAAGCACGCTCTAGCTTTCTAGATTCTCTAAGACAGCAGGAAACATGAGTGTGCTGAGAAAAAATGAACGGTGTTTCCTACAAATACGGATCATATCTAATCCAACTCTGCTTCTGAAACTGATACAAAGCACTGGTCCTCTAACATCCAATGCTTGTCAGTTAAGATGAGAAACGTGTGAGCTTTGTGAACGATGTAGTTTGTTTGGGCTGTAAAGTAAATTCCCTTACCTCAAATGAATTCTTGCTTGTAGGAAGACTCAGAGCCAGGATTTACCTCCATTTCTGAAGTGAAACACACAACAGAGTTCTAATCCATTGATCACACTCTGCTTTCGAGCAAGAAGCATGCTCTAGCTTTCTAGAATCTCTAAGAGAGCAGGAAACATGAGTGTGCTGAGAAAAAATGAACGGTGTTTCCTACACATACGGATCCTATCTAGTCCAACTCTGCTTCTGAAACTGATACAAAGCACTGGTCCTCTAACATCCAATGCTTGTCAGTTAGGTTGAGAAACGTGTGAGTTTCGTGAACAATGTAGTTTGTTTGAGCTGAAAAGTGACTGCCCTTACCTGAAACGAAGTCTTTCTTGTAGGAAGACTCAGAGCCAGGGATTTAACTCCATTTCTGAAGTGAAACACACAACAGAGTTCTCATCCATTGATCACACTCTTCTTTTGAGCAAAAAGCACGTTCTAGCTTTCTAGAGTCTCTAAGACAGCAGGAAACATGAGTGTGATGAGAACAAATGAATGGTGTTTCCTACACATACGGATCATATCTAGAACAACTCTGCTTCTGAAACTGATACAAAGCACTGGTCCTCTAACAACCAATGCTTGTCAGTTAAGATGAGAAACATGTGAGCTTCGTGAAGGATGTAGTTTGATTGAGCTGAAAAGTGACTGCCCTTATATGAAACGAAGTCTTGCTTGTCGGAAGACGCAGAGCCTGGGAATTAACTCAATTTCTGAAGGGAAACACACAACACAGTTCTCATCCATGGATCACACTCTGCTTTAGAGCAAGAAGCACGCTCTTGCTTTCTAGAGTCTCTAAGACAGCAGGAAACATGATTGTGATGAGAACAAAAGAACGGTGTTTCATACACATACAGACCATATCTAATTCAACTCTGCTTCTGAAACTGATACAAAGCACTGGTCCTCTAACATCCAATGCTTGGCAGTTAAGATGAGAAACGTGTGAGCTTCGTGAACGACATAGTTCGTTTGAGATATAAAGTAAATGCCCTTACCTGAAACGAAGACAGGCTTGTAGGAAGACTCAGATCCAGGGATTTAATTCCATTTCTGAAGTGAAACACACAACAGAGTTCTCATCCATTGATCACACTCTGCTTTAGAGCAAGAAGCACGCTCTAGCTTTCTAGATTCTCTAAGACAGCAGGAATCATAAGTGTGCTGAGAACAAATGAACGGTGTTTCCTACAAATACGGATCATATGTAGTCCAACTCTGCTTCTGAAACTGATAAAATGCACTGGTCCTCTAACATCCAATGCTTGTCTGTTAAGAAGAGAAACGTGTGAGCTTTGGGAACGATGTAGTTTGTTTGAGCTGTAAAGTAAATTCCCTTACCTGAAACGAAGTCTTGCTTGTAGGAAGACTCAGAGCCAGGATTTAACCCCATTTCTGAAGTGAAACACAGAACAGAGTTCTAATCCATTGATCTCACTCTGCTTTCGAGCAAGAAGCACGCTCTAGCTTTCTAGATTCTCTAAGACAGCAGGAAACATGAGTGTGCTGAGAAAAAATGAACGGTGTTTCCTATACATACGTATCATATCTAGTCCAACTCTGCCTCTGAAACTGATACAAAGCTCTGGTCCTCTAACATCCAATGCTTGTCAGTTAAGATAAGAAACGTTTGAGCTTTGAGAACAATGTAGTTTGTTTCAGCTGAAAAGTGACTGCCCTTACTTGAAACGAAGTCTTGCTTGTAGGAAGACTCAGAGCCTGGGATTTAACTCCATTTCTGAAGTGAAACACACAGCAGAGTTCTCATCCATTGATCACACTCTGCTTTAGAGCAAGAAGCACGCTCTAGCTTTCTAGAGTCTCTAAGACAGCAGGAAACTTGAGTGTGCTGACAATAAATGAACAGTGTTACCTACACATACAGGTCATATCTAGTCCAACTCTACTTCTGAACCTGATACAAAGCACTGGTCCTCTAACATCCAATGCTTCTCAGTTAAGAGGAGAAACGTGTGAGCTTCGTGAAAGATATAGTTCGTTTGAGCTGTAAAGTAAATGCCCTTACCTGAAACGAAGTCATGCTTGTCGGAAGACTCAGAGCCAGGGATTTAACTCCATTTCTGAAGTGAAACACACAGCAGAGTTCTCATCCATTGACCACACTCTGCTTTCGAGCAAGAGGCAAGCCCTAGCTTTCTAGAGTCTCTAAGACAGCATGAAACTTGAGGGTGCTGAGAACAAAGGAACGGAGTTTCCTACACATACAGACCATATCTAGTCCAACTCTGCTTCTGAAACTGATACAAAGCACTGGTCCTCTAACATCCAATGATTCTCAGTTAAGATGAGAACAGTGTGAGCTTCAAAAAAGATATAGTTTCTTTGAGCTGTAAAGTAAATGCCCTTACCTGAAACGAAGTCTTGCTTGTAGGGAGACTCAGAGCCAGCGATTTAACTCCATTTCTGAAGTGAAACACACAACAGAGTTCTCATCCATTGATCACACTCTGCTTTAGAGCAAGAAGCCCGCTCTTGCTTTCTAGAGTCTCTAAGAGAGCAGGAAACATGATTGTGATGAGAACAAAGGAACGGTGTTTCATACACATACGGACCATATCTAAATCAACTCTGCTTCTGAAACTGATACAAAGCACTGGTCCTCTAACATCCAATGCTTGTCAGTTAAGATGAGAATCGTGTGAGCTTCGTGAACGACATAGTTCGTTTGAGATATAAAGTAAATGCCCTTACCTGAAACGAAGACAGGCTTGTAGGAAGACTCAGAGCCAGGGATTTAATTCCATTTCTGATGTGAAACACACAACAGGGTTCTCATCCATTGATCGCACTCTGCTTTAGAGCAAGAAGCACGCTCTAGCTTTCTAGATTCTCTAAGACAGCAGGAAACATGAGTGTGCTGAGAAAAAATGAACGGTGTTTCCTACAAATACGGATCATATCTAGTCCAACTCTGCTTCTGAAACTGATACAAAGCACTGGTCCTCTAACATCCAATGCTTGTCAGTTAAGATGAGAAACGTGTGAGCTTTGTGAACGATGTAGTTTGTTTGGGCTGTAAAGTAAATTCCCTTACCTCAAACGAATTCTTGCTTGTAGGAAGACTCAGAGCCAGGATTTACCTCCATTTCTGAAGTGAAACACACAACAGAGTTCTAATCCATTGATCACACTCTGCTTTCGAGCAAGAAGCATGCTCTAGCTTTCTAGAATCTCTAAGAGAGCAGGAAACATGAGTGTGCTGAGAAAAAATGAACGGTGTTTCCTACACATACGGATCCTATCTAGTCCAACTCTGCTTCTGAAACTGATACAAAGCACTGGTCCTCTAACATCCAATGCTTGTCAGTTAGGTTGAGAAACGTGTGAGTTTCGTGAACAATGTAGTTTGTTTGAGCTGAAAAGTGACTGCCCTTACCTGAAACGAAGTCTTGCTTGTTGGAAGACACAGAGCCTGGGATTTAACTCCTTTTCTGAAGGGAAACACACAACAGAGTTCTCATCCAAGGATCACACTCTGCTTTAGAGCAAGAAGCATGCTCTTGCTTTCTAGAGTCTCTAATACAGCAGGAAACGTGAGTGTGCACCAAAGAAAAGAAGCGTGTTTCCTATACATACAGACCATATCTACTTCAACTCTGTTTGAAATTGATACAAACCAAAGGTCCTCTAACATCCAATGCATCTCAGTTAAGATGAGAAACGTGTAAGCTTCGTGAACGATATAGTTCATTTGAGTTGTAAAGTAAATGCCCTTACCTGAAACGAATTCTTGCTTGTAGGAAGACTCAGAGCCAGGATTTAACTCCATTTCTGAAGTGAAACACACAACAGAGTTCTCATCCATTGATCACACTCTGCTTTCTAGCAAGAAGCCCGCTCTAGCTTTGTAGAGTCTCTAAGACAGCAGGAAACTTGAGTGTGCTGAGAAGAAATGAACGGTGTTTCCTACACATACGATCATATCTATTCCAACTCTGCTTCTGAAACTGATACAAAGCACTGGTCCTCTAACATCCAGTGCTGGTCAGTTAAGATGAGAAACGTGTGAGCTTTGTGAACGATGTGGTTTGTTTGAGCTGTAAAGTAACTTCCCTTACCTGAAACGATTTCTTGCTTGTAGGAAGACTCAGAGCCAGGATTTACCTCCATTTCTGAAGTGAAACACACAACAGAGTTCTAATCCATTGATCACACTCTGCTTCGAGCAAGAAGCACGCTCTAGCTTTCTAGAATCTCTAAGACAGCAGGAAACATGAGTGTGCTGATAAAAAATGAACGGTGTTTCCTACACATACGGATCATATCTAGTCCAACTCTGCTTCTGAAACTGATACAAAGCACTGGTCCTCTAACATCCAATGCTTGTCACTTAGGATGAGAAACGTGTGAGCTTCGTGAACAATGTAGTTTGTTTGAGCTGAAAAGTGACTGCCCTTACCTGAAACGAAGTCTTGCTTGTTGGAAGACATAGAGCCTGGGTTTTAAATCCTTTTCTGATCGGAAACACACAACAGAGTTCTCATCCATGGATCACACTCTGCTTTAGAGCAAGAAGCATGCTCTTGTTTCTAGAGTCTCTAAAACAGCAGGAAACGTGAGTGAGCACGGAAGAAAAGAACCGTGTTTACTATACATACAGACCATATCTACTTCAACTCTGTTTGTAATTGATACAAACCAAAGTTCCTCTAACATCCAATGAATCTCAGTTAAGTTGAGAAACATGTGAGCTTCGTGAACGATATAGTTCATTTGAGTTGTAAAGTAAATGCCCTTACCTGAAACGAATTATTGCTTGTAGGAAGACTCAGAGCCAGGATTTAACTCCATTTCTGAAGTTTAACACACAACAGAGTTCTAATCCATTGATCACACTCTGCTTTCGAGCAAGAAGCACGCTCTAGCTTTCTAGAGTCTCTAAGACAGCAGGAAACTTGAGTGTGCTGAGAAGAAATGAACGGTGTTTCCTACACATACGATCATATCTAGTCCAACTCTCCTTCTGAAACTGATACAAAGCACTGGTCGTGTAACATCCAATGCTTGTCAGTTAAGATGAGAAACGTGTGAGCTTTGTGAACGATGTAGTTTGTTTGAGCTGTAAAGTAACTTCCCTTACCTGAAACGAAGTCTTGCTTGTAGGAAGACTCAGAGCCAGGATTTAACTCCATTTCTGAAGTGAAACACACAACAGAGTTCTCATCCATTGATCACACTCTGCTTTTGAGCAAGAAGCACGCTCTTGCTTTCTAGAGTCTCTAAGACAGCAGGAAACATGATTGTGATGAGAACAAAAGAACGGTGTTTCATACACATACGGACCATATCTAATTCAACTCTGCTTCTGAAACTGACACAAAGCACTGGTCCTCTAACATCCAATGCTTGGCATTTAAGATGAGAAACGTGTGAGCATCGTGAACGACATAGTTCTTTTGAGAAATAAAGTAAATGCCCTTACCTGAAACGAAGACAGGCTTGTAGGAAGACTCAGAGCCAGGGATTTAATTCCATTTCTGAAGTGAAACACACAACAGAGTTCTCATCCATTGATCACACTCTGCTTTAGAGCAAGAAGCCCGCTCTTGCTTTCTAGAGTCTCTAAGAGAGCAGGAAACATGATTGTGATGAGAACAAAGGAACGGTGTTTCATACACATACGGACCATATCTAAATCAACTCTGCTTCTGAAACTGATACAAAGCACTGGTCCTCTAACATCCAATGCTTGTCAGTTAAGATGAGAATCGTGTGAGCTTCGTGAACGACATAGTTCGTTTGAGATATAAAGTAAATGCCCTTACCTGAAACGAAGACAGGCTTGTAGGAAGACTCAGAGCCAGGGATTTAATTCCATTTCTGATGTGAAACACACAACAGGGTTCTCATCCATTGATCGCACTCTGCTTTAGAGCAAGAAGCACGCTCTAGCTTTCTAGATTCTCTAAGACAGCAGGAAACATGAGTGTGCTGAGAAAAAATGAACGGTGTTTCCTGCAAATACGGATCATATCTAGTCCAACTCTGCTTCTGAAACTGATACAAAGCACTGGTCCTCTAACATCCAATGCTTGTCAGTTAAGATGAGAAACGTGTGAGCTTTGTGAACGATGTAGTTTGTTTGGGCTGTAAAGTAAATTCCCTTACCTCAAACGAATTCTTGCTTGTAGGAAGACTCAGAGCCAGGATTTACCTCCATTTCTGAAGTGAAACACACAACAGAGTTCTAATCCATTGATCACACTCTGCTTTCGAGCAAGAAGCATGCTCTAGCTTTCTAGAATCTCTAAGAGAGCAGGAAACATGAGTGTGCTGAGAAAAAATGAACGGTGTTTCCTACACATACGGATCCTATCTAGTCCAACTCTGCTTCTGAAACTGATACAAAGCACTGGTCCTCTAACATCCAATGCTTGTCAGTTAGGTTGAGAAACGTGTGAGTTTCGTGAACAATGTAGTTTGTTTGAGCTGAAAAGTGACTGCCCTTACCTGAAACGAAGTCTTGCTTGTTGGAAGACACAGAGCCTGGGATTTAACTCCTTTTCTGAAGGGAAACACACAACAGAGTTCTCATCCAAGGATCACACTCTGCTTTAGAGCAAGAAGCATGCTCTTGCTTTCTAGAGTCTCTAATACAGCAGGAAACGTGAGTGTGCACCAAAGAAAAGAAGCGTGTTTCCTATACATACAGACCATATCTACTTCAACTCTGTTTGAAATTGATACAAACCAAAGGTCCTCTAACATCCAATGCATCTCAGTTAAGATGAGAAACGTGTGAGCTTCGTGAACGATATAGTTCATTTGAGTTGTAAAGTAAATGCCCTTACCTGAAACGAATTCTTGCTTGTAGGAAGACTCAGAGCCAGGATTTAACTCCATTTCTGAAGTGAAACACACAACAGAGTTCTCATCCATTGATCACACTCTGCTTTCTAGCAAGAAGCCCGCTCTAGCTTTGTAGAGTCTCTAAGACAGCAGGAAACTTGAGTGTGCTGAGAAGAAATGAACGGTGTTTCCTACACATACGATCATATCTATTCCAACTCTGCTTCTGAAACTGATACAAAGCACTGGTCCTCTAACATCCAGTGCTGGTCAGTTAAGATGAGAAACGTGTGAGCTTTGTGAACGATGTAGTTTGTTTGAGCTGTAAAGTAACTTCCCTTACCTGAAACGATTTCTTGCTTGTAGGAAGACTCAGAGCCAGGATTTACCTCCATTTCTGAAGTGAAACACACAACAGAGTTCTAATCCATTGATCACACTCTGCTTCGAGCAAGAAGCACGCTCTAGCTTTCTAGAATCTCTAAGACAGCAGGAAACATGAGTGTGCTGATAAAAAATGAACGGTGTTTCCTACACATACGGATCATATCTAGTCCAACTCTGCTTCTGAAACTGATACAAAGCACTGGTCCTCTAACATCCAATGCTTGTCACTTAGGATGAGAAACGTGAGAGCTTCGTGAACAATGTAGTTTGTTTGAGCTGAAAAGTGACTGCCCTTACCTGAAACGAAGTCTTGCTTGTTGGAAGACATAGAGCCTGGGATTTAACTCCTTTTCTGAAGGGAAACACACAACAGAGTTCTCATCCATGGATCACACTCTGCTTTAGAGCAAGAAGCATGCTCTTGTTTCTAGAGTCTCTAAAACAGCAGGAAACGTGAGTGAGCACGGAAGAAAAGAACCGTGTTTACTATACATACAGACCATATCTACTTCAACTCTGTTTGTAATTGATACAAACCAAAGTTCCTCTAACATCCAATGAATCTCAGTTAAGTTGAGAAACATGTGAGCTTCGTGAACGATATAGTTCATTTGAGTTGTAAAGTAAATGCCCTTACCTGAAACGAATTATTGCTTGTAGGAAGACTCAGAGCCAGGATTTAACTCCATTTCTGAAGTTTAACACACAACAGAGTTCTAATCCATTGATCACACTCTGCTTTCGAGCAAGAAGCACGCTCTAGCTTTCTAGAGTCTCTAAGACAGCAGGAAACTTGAGTGTGCTGAGAAGAAATGAACGGTGTTTCCTACACATACGATCATATCTAGTCCAACTCTCCTTCTGAAACTGATACAAAGCACTGGTCGTGTAACATCCAATGCTTGTCAGTTAAGATGAGAAACGTGTGAGCTTTGTGAACGATGTAGTTTGTTTGAGCTGTAAAGTAACTTCCCTTACCTGAAACGAAGTCTTGCTTGTAGGAAGACTCAGAGCCAGGATTTAACTCCATTTCTGAAGTGAAACACACAACAGAGTTCTCATCCATTGATCACACTCTGCTTTTGAGCAAGAAGCACGCTCTTGCTTTCTAGAGTCTCTAAGACAGCAGGAAACATGATTGTGATGAGAACAAAAGAACGGTGTTTCATACACATACGGACCATATCTAATTCAACTCTGCTTCTGAAACTGACACAAAGCACTGGTCCTCTAACATCCAATGCTTGGCATTGAAGATGAGAAACGTGTGAGCATCGTGAACGACATAGTTCGTTTGAGAAATAAAGTAAATGCCCTTACCTGAAACGAAGACAGGCTTGTAGGAAGACTCAGAGCCAGGGATTTAATTCCATTTCTGAAGTGAAACACACAACAGAGTTCTCATCCATTGATCACACTCTGCTTTAGAGCAAGAAGCACGCTCTAGCTTTCTAGATTCTCTAAGACAGCAGGAATCATAAGTGTGCTGAGAACAAATGACCTGTGTTTCCTACAAATACGGATCATATCTAGTCCAACTCTGCTTCTGAAACTGATAAAATGCACTGGTCCTCTAACATCCAATGCTTGTCTGTTAAGATGAGAAACGTGTGAGCTTTGTGAACGATGTAGTTTGTTTGAGCTGTAAAGTAAATTCCCTTACCTGAAACAAATTCTTGCTTGTAGGAAGACTCAGAGCCAGGATTTACCTCCATTTCTGAAGTGAAACACACAACAGAGTTCTAATCCATTGATCACACTCTGCTTTCGAGCAAGAAGCACGCTCTAGCTTTCTAGAATCTCTAAGACAGCAGGAAACATGAGTGTGCTGAGAAAAAATGAACGGTGTTTCCTACACATACGGATCATATCTAGTCCAACTCTGCTTCTGAAACTGATACAAAGCACTGGTCCTCTAACATCCAATGCTTGTCAGTTAGGTTGAGAAACGTGTGAGCTTCGTGAACAATGTAGTTTGTTTGAGCTGAAAAGTGACTGCCCTTACCTGAAACGAAGTCTTGCTTGTTGGAAGACACAGAGCCTGGGATTTAACTCCTTTTCTGAAGGGAAACACACAACAGAGTTCTCATCCAAGGATCACACTCTGCTTTAGAGCAAGAAGCATGCTCTTGCTTTCTAGAGTCTCTAATACAGCAGGAAACGTGAGTGTGCACCAAAGAAAAGAAGCGTGTTTCCTATACATACAGACCATATCTACTTCAACTCTGTTTGAAATTGATACAAACCAAAGGTCCTCTAACATCCAATGCATCTCAGTTAAGATGAGAAACGTGTAAGCTTCGTGAACGATATAGTTCATTTGAGTTGTAAAGTAAATGCCCTTACCTGAAACGAATTCTTGCTTGTAGGAAGACTCAGAGCCAGGATTTAACTCCATTTCTGAAGTGAAACACACAACAGAGTTCTCATCCATTGATCACACTCTGCTTTCGAGCAAGAAGCCCGCTCTAGCTTTGTAGAGTCTCTAAGACAGCAGGAAACTTGAGTGTGTTGAGAAGAAATGAACGGTGTTTCCTACACATACGATCATATCTAGTCCAACTCTGCTTCTGAAACTGATACAAAGCACTGGTCCTCTAACATCCAGTGCTGGTCAGTTAAGATGAGAAACGTGTGAGCTTTGTGAACGATGTAGTTTGTTTGAGCTGTAAAGTAACTTCCCTTACCTGAAATGAAGTCTTGCTTGTAGGAAGACTCAGATCCAGGATTTAACTCCATTTCTGAATTGAAACACACAACAGAGTTCTAATCCATTGATCACACTCTGCTTTAGAGCAAGAAACACGCTCTAGCTTTCTAGTATCTAAGACAGTAGGAAACATGAGTGTGCTGAGAAATAATGAACGGTGTTTCCTATACATACATATCATATCTAGTCCAACTCTGCCTGTGAAACTGATACAAAGCACTGGTCCTCAAACATCCAATGCTTGTCAGTTAAGATAAGAAACGTTTGAGCTTCGTGAATAATGTAGTTGGTTTGAGCTGAAAAGTGACTGCCCTTACTTGAAACGAAGTCTTTCTTGTAGGAAGACTCAGAGCCTGGAATTTAACTCCATTTCTGAAGTGAAACACACAACAGAGTTCTCATCCATTGATCACACTCTGCTTTAGAGCAAGAAGCACGCTCTAACTTTCTAGATTCTCTAAGACAGCAGGAAACTTGAGTGTGCTGAGAACAAATGAACAGTGTTTCCTACACATACGGATCATATCTACTCCAACTCTGCTTCTGAAACTGATACAAAGCACTGGTCCTCTAATATCCATTGCTTGTCAGTTAAGATGAGAAACTTGTGAGCTTTGTGAACGATGTAGTTTGTTTGAGCTGTAAAGTAACTTCCCTTACCTGAAACGAATTCTTGCTTGTAGGAAGACTCAGAGCCAGGATTTACCTCCATTTCTGAAGTGAAACACACAACAGAGTTCTAATCCATTGATCACACTCTGCTTTCCAGCAAGAAACACGCTCTAGCTTTCTAGATTCTCTAAGAAAGCAGGAAACATGAGTGTGCTGAGAAAAAATGAACGGTGTTTCCTATACATACGTATCATATCTAGTCCAACTCTGCCTCTGAAACTGATACAAAGCACTGGTCCTCTAACATCCAATGCTTGTCAGTTAAGATAAGAAACGTTTGAGCTTCGAGAACAATGTAGTTTGTTTAAGCTGAAAAGTGACTGCCCTTACTTGAAACGAAGTCTTGCTTGTAGGAAGACTCAGAGCCTGGGATTTAACTCCATTTCAGAAGTGAAACACACAACAGAGTTCTCATCCATTGATCACACTCTGCTTTAGAGCAAGAAGCACGCTGTAGCTTTCTAGAGTCTCTAAGACAGCAGGAAACTTGAGTGTGCTGACAATAAATGAACAGTGTTACCTACACATACAGATCATATCTAGTCCAACTCTGCTTCTGAAACTGATACAAAGCACTGGTCCTCTAACATCCAATGCTTCTCAGTTAAGATGAGAACAGTGTGAGCTTCGAAAAAGATATAGTTTCTTTGAGCTGTAAAGTAAATGCCCTTACCTGAAACGAAGTCTTGCTTGTAGGGAGACTCAGAGCCAGCGATTTAAATCCATTTCTGAAGTGAAACAAACAACAGAGTTCTAATCCATTGATCACACTCTGCTTTAGAGCAAGAAGCCCGCTCTTGCTTTCTAGAGTCTCTAAGACAGCAGGAAACATGATTGTGATGAGAACAAAAGAACGGTGTTTCATACACATACGAACCATATCTAATTCAACTCTGCTTCTGAAACTGATACAATGCACTGGTCCTCTAACATCCAATGCTTGTCAGTTAAGATGAGAAACGTGTGAGCTTCATGAACGACATAGTTCGTTTGAGATATAAAGTAAATGCCCTTACCTTAAACGAAGACAGGCTTGTAGGAAGACTCAGAGCCAGGGATTTAATTCCATTTCTGAAGTGAAACACACAACAGAGTTCTCATCCATTGATCGCACTCTGCTTAAACCAAGAAGCACGCTCTAGCTTTCTAGATTCTCTAAGACAGCAGGAAAATTGAGTGTACTCAGAAAAAATGAACGGTGTTTCCTACAAATACGGATCATATCTAGTCCAACTCTGCTTCTGAAACTGATACAAAGCACTGGTCCTCTAACATCCAATGCTTGTCAGTTAAGATGAGAAACGTGTGAGCTTTGTGAACGATGTAGTTTGTTTGGGCTGTAAAGTAAATTCCCTTACCTCAAACGAATTCTTGCTTGTAGGAAGACTCAGAGCCAGGATTTACCTCCATTTCTGAAGTGAAACACACAACAGAGTTCTAATCCATTGATCACACTCTGCTTTCGAGCAAGAAGCATGCTCTAGCTTTCTAGAATCTCTAAGAGAGCAGGAAACATGAGTGTGCTGAGAAAAAATGAACGGTGTTTCCTACACATACGGATCCTATCTAGTCCAACTCTGCTTCTGAAACTGATACAAAGCACTGTTCCTCTAACATCCAATGCTTGTCAGTTAGGTTGAGAAACGTGTGAGTTTCGTGAACAATGTAGTTTGTTTGAGCTGAAAAGTGACTGCCCTTACCTGAAACGAAGTCTTGCTTGTTGGAAGACACAGAGCCTGGGATTTAACTCCTTTTCTGAAGGGAAACACACAACAGAGTTCTCATCCAAGGATCACACTCTGCTTTAGAGCAAGAAGCATGCTCTTGCTTTCTAGAGTCTCTAATACAGCAGGAAACGTGAGTGTGCACCAAAGAAAAGAAGCGTGTTTCCTATACATACAGACCATATCTACTTCAACTCTGTTTGAAATTGATACAAACCAAAGGTCCTCTAACATCCAATGCATCTCAGTTAAGATGAGAAACGTGTAAGCTTCGTGAACGATATAGTTCATTTGAGTTGTAAAGTAAATGCCCTTACCTGAAACGAATTCTTGCTTGTAGGAAGACTCAGAGCCAGGATTTAACTCCATTTCTGAAGTGAAACACACAACAGAGTTCTCATCCATTGATCACACTCTGCTTTCTAGCAAGAAGCCCGCTCTAGCTTTGTAGAGTCTCTAAGACAGCAGGAAACTTGAGTGTGCTGAGAAGAAATGAACGGTGTTTCCTACACATACGATCATATCTATTCCAACTCTGCTTCTGAAACTGATACAAAGCACTGGTCCTCTAACATCCAGTGCTGGTCAGTTAAGATGAGAAACGTGTGAGCTTTGTGAACGATGTAGTTTGTTTGAGCTGTAAAGTAACTTCCCTTACCTGAAACGATTTCTTGCTTGTAGGAAGACTCAGAGCCAGGATTTACCTCCATTTCTGAAGTGAAACACACAACAGAGTTCTAATCCATTGATCACACTCTGCTTCGAGCAAGAAGCACGCTCTAGCTTTCTAGAATCTCTAAGACAGCAGGAAACATGAGTGTGCTGATAAAAAATGAACGGTGTTTCCTACACATACGGATCATATCTAGTCCAACTCTGCTTCTGAAACTGATACAAAGCACTGGTCCTCTAACATCCAATGCTTGTCACTTAGGATGAGAAACGTGAGAGCTTCGTGAACAATGTAGTTTGTTTGAGCTGAAAAGTGACTGCCCTTACCTGAAACGAAGTCTTGCTTGTTGGAAGACATAGAGCCTGGGATTTAACTCCTTTTCTGAAGGGAAACACACAACAGAGTTCTCATCCATGGATCACACTCTGCTTTAGAGCAAGAAGCATGCTCTTGTTTCTAGAGTCTCTAAAACAGCAGGAAACGTGAGTGAGCACGGAAGAAAAGAACCGTGTTTACTATACATACAGACCATATCTACTTCAACTCTGTTTGTAATTGATACAAACCAAAGTTCCTCTAACATCCAATGAATCTCAGTTAAGTTGAGAAACATGTGAGCTTCGTGAACGATATAGTTCATTTGAGTTGTAAAGTAAATGCCCTTACCTGAAACGAATTATTGCTTGTAGGAAGACTCAGAGCCAGGATTTAACTCCATTTCTGAAGTTTAACACACAACAGAGTTCTAATCCATTGATCACACTCTGCTTTCGAGCAAGAAGCACGCTCTAGCTTTCTAGAGTCTCTAAGACAGCAGGAAACTTGAGTGTGCTGAGAAGAAATGAACGGTGTTTCCTACACATACGATCATATCTAGTCCAACTCTCCTTCTGAAACTGATACAAAGCACTGGTCGTGTAACATCCAATGCTTGTCAGTTAAGATGAGAAACGTGTGAGCTTTGTGAACGATGTAGTTTGTTTGAGCTGTAAAGTAACTTCCCTTACCTGAAACGAAGTCTTGCTTGTAGGAAGACTCAGAGCCAGGATTTAACTCCATTTCTGAAGTGAAACACACAACAGAGTTCTCATCCATTGATCACACTCTGCTTTTGAGCAAGAAGCACGCTCTTGCTTTCTAGAGTCTCTAAGACAGCAGGAAACATGATTGTGATGAGAACAAAAGAACGGTGTTTCATACACATACGGACCATATCTAATTCAACTCTGCTTCTGAAACTGACACAAAGCACTGGTCCTCTAACATCCAATGCTTGGCATTGAAGATGAGAAACGTGTGAGCATCGTGAACGACATAGTTCGTTTGAGAAATAAAGTAAATGCCCTTACCTGAAACGAAGACAGGCTTGTAGGAAGACTCAGAGCCAGGGATTTAATTCCATTTCTGAAGTGAAACACACAACAGAGTTCTCATCCATTGATCACACTCTGCTTTAGAGCAAGAAGCACGCTCTAGCTTTCTAGATTCTCTAAGACAGCAGGAATCATAAGTGTGCTGAGAACAAATGACCTGTGTTTCCTACAAATACGGATCATATCTAGTCCAACTCTGCTTCTGAAACTGATAAAATGCACTGGTCCTCTAACATCCAATGCTTGTCTGTTAAGATGAGAAACGTGTGAGCTTTGTGAACGATGTAGTTTGTTTGAGCTGTAAAGTAAATTCCCTTACCTGAAACAAATTCTTGCTTGTAGGAAGACTCAGAGCCAGGATTTACCTCCATTTCTGAAGTGAAACACACAACAGAGTTCTAATCCATTGATCACACTCTGCTTTCGAGCAAGAAGCACGCTCTAGCTTTCTAGAATCTCTAAGACAGCAGGAAACATGAGTGTGCTGAGAAAAAATGAACGGTGTTTCCTACACATACGGATCATATCTAGTCCAACTCTGCTTCTGAAACTGATACAAAGCACTGGTCCTCTAACATCCAATGCTTGTCAGTTAGGTTGAGAAACGTGTGAGCTTCGTGAACAATGTAGTTTGTTTGAGCTGAAAAGTGACTGCCCTTACCTGAAACGAAGTCTTGCTTGTTGGAAGACACAGAGCCTGGGATTTAACTCCTTTTCTGAAGGGAAACACACAACAGAGTTCTCATCCAAGGATCACACTCTGCTTTAGAGCAAGAAGCATGCTCTTGCTTTCTAGAGTCTCTAATACAGCAGGAAACGTGAGTGTGCACCAAAGAAAAGAAGCGTGTTTCCTATACATACAGACCATATCTACTTCAACTCTGTTTGAAATTGATACAAACCAAAGGTCCTCTAACATCCAATGCATCTCAGTTAAGATGAGAAACGTGTAAGCTTCGTGAACGATATAGTTCATTTGAGTTGTAAAGTAAATGCCCTTACCTGAAACGAATTCTTGCTTGTAGGAAGACTCAGAGCCAGGATTTAACTCCATTTCTGAAGTGAAACACACAACAGAGTTCTCATCCATTGATCACACTCTGCTTTCGAGCAAGAAGCCCGCTCTAGCTTTGTAGAGTCTCTAAGACAGCAGGAAACTTGAGTGTGTTGAGAAGAAATGAACGGTGTTTCCTACACATACGATCATATCTAGTCCAACTCTGCTTCTGAAACTGATACAAAGCACTGGTCCTCTAACATCCAGTGCTGGTCAGTTAAGATGAGAAACGTGTGAGCTTTGTGAACGATGTAGTTTGTTTGAGCTGTAAAGTAACTTCCCTTACCTGAAATGAAGTCTTGCTTGTAGGAAGACTCAGATCCAGGATTTAACTCCATTTCTGAATTGAAACACACAACAGAGTTCTAATCCATTGATCACACTCTGCTTTAGAGCAAGAAACACGCTCTAGCTTTCTAGTATCTAAGACAGTAGGAAACATGAGTGTGCTGAGAAATAATGAACGGTGTTTCCTATACATACATATCATATCTAGTCCAACTCTGCCTGTGAAACTGATACAAAGCACTGGTCCTCAAACATCCAATGCTTGTCAGTTAAGATAAGAAACGTTTGAGCTTCGTGAATAATGTAGTTGGTTTGAGCTGAAAAGTGACTGCCCTTACTTGAAACGAAGTCTTTCTTGTAGGAAGACTCAGAGCCTGGAATTTAACTCCATTTCTGAAGTGAAACACACAACAGAGTTCTCATCCATTGATCACACTCTGCTTTAGAGCAAGAAGCACGCTCTAACTTTCTAGATTCTCTAAGACAGCAGGAAACTTGAGTGTGCTGAGAACAAATGAACAGTGTTTCCTACACATACGGATCATATCTACTCCAACTCTGCTTCTGAAACTGATACAAAGCACTGGTCCTCTAATATCCATTGCTTGTCAGTTAAGATGAGAAACTTGTGAGCTTTGTGAACGATGTAGTTTGTTTGAGCTGTAAAGTAACTTCCCTTACCTGAAACGAATTCTTGCTTGTAGGAAGACTCAGAGCCAGGATTTACCTCCATTTCTGAAGTGAAACACACAACAGAGTTCTAATCCATTGATCACACTCTGCTTTCCAGCAAGAAACACGCTCTAGCTTTCTAGATTCTCTAAGAAAGCAGGAAACATGAGTGTGCTGAGAAAAAATGAACGGTGTTTCCTATACATACGTATCATATCTAGTCCAACTCTGCCTCTGAAACTGATACAAAGCACTGGTCCTCTAACATCCAATGCTTGTCAGTTAAGATAAGAAACGTTTGAGCTTCGAGAACAATGTAGTTTGTTTAAGCTGAAAAGTGACTGCCCTTACTTGAAACGAAGTCTTGCTTGTAGGAAGACTCAGAGCCTGGGATTTAACTCCATTTCAGAAGTGAAACACACAACAGAGTTCTCATCCATTGATCACACTCTGCTTTAGAGCAAGAAGCACGCTCTAGCTTTCTAGAGTCTCTAAGACAGCAGGAAACTTGAGTGTGCTGACAATAAATGAACAGTGTTACCTACACATACAGATCATATCTAGTCCAACTCTGCTTCTGAAACTGATACAAAGCACTGGTCCTCTAACATCCAATGCTTCTCAGTTAAGATGAGAACAGTGTGAGCTTCGAAAAAGATATAGTTTCTTTGAGCTGTAAAGTAAATGCCCTTACCTGAAACGAAGTCTTGCTTGTAGGGAGACTCAGAGCCAGCGATTTAAATCCATTTCTGAAGTGAAACAAACAACAGAGTTCTAATCCATTGATCACACTCTGCTTTAGAGCAAGAAGCCCGCTCTTGCTTTCTAGAGTCTCTAAGAGAGCAGGAAACATGATTGTGATGAGAACAAAAGAACGGTGTTTCATACACATACGAACCATATCTAATTCAACTCTGCTTCTGAAACTGATACAATGCACTGGTCCTCTAACATCCAATGCTTGTCAGTTAAGATGAGAAACGTGTGAGCTTCATGAACGACATAGTTCGTTTGAGATATAAAGTAAATGCCCTTACCTTAAACGAAGACAGGCTTGTAGGAAGACTCAGAGCCAGGGATTTAATTCCATTTCTGAAGTGAAACACACAACAGAGTTCTCATCCATTGATCGCACTCTGCTTAAACCAAGAAGCACGCTCTAGCTTTCTAGATTCTCTAAGACAGCAGGAAAATTGAGTGTACTCAGAAAAAATGAACGGTGTTTCCTACAAATACGGATCATATCTAGTCCAACTCTGCTTCTGAAACTGATACAAAGCACTGGTCCTCTAACATCCAATGCTTGTCAGTTAAGATGAGAAACGTGTGAGCTTTGTGAACGATGTAGTTTGTTTGGGCTGTAAAGTAAATTCCCTTACCTCAAACGAATTCTTGCTTGTAGGAAGACTCAGAGCCAGGATTTACCTCCATTTCTGAAGTGAAACACACAACAGAGTTCTAATCCATTGATCACACTCTGCTTTCGAGCAAGAAGCATGCTCTAGCTTTCTAGAATCTCTAAGAGAGCAGGAAACATGAGTGTGCTGAGAAAAAATGAACGGTGTTTCCTACACATACGGATCCTATCTAGTCCAACTCTGCTTCTGAAACTGATACAAAGCACTGTTCCTCTAACATCCAATGCTTGTCAGTTAGGTTGAGAAACGTGTGAGTTTCGTGAACAATGTAGTTTGTTTGAGCTGAAAAGTGACTGCCCTTACCTGAAACGAAGTCTTGCTTGTTGGAAGACACAGAGCCTGGGATTTAACTCCTTTTCTGAAGGGAAACACACAACAGAGTTCTCATCCAAGGATCACACTCTGCTTTAGAGCAAGAAGCATGCTCTTGCTTTCTAGAGTCTCTAATACAGCAGGAAACGTGAGTGTGCACCAAAGAAAAGAAGCGTGTTTCCTATACATACAGACCATATCTACTTCAACTCTGTTTGAAATTGATACAAACCAAAGGTCCTCTAACATCCAATGCATCTCAGTTAAGATGAGAAACGTGTGAGCTTCGTGAACGATATAGTTCATTTGAGTTGTAAAGTAAATGCCCTTACCTGAAACGAATTCTTGCTTGTAGGAAGACTCAGAGCCAGGATTTAACTCCATTTCTGAAGTGAAACACACAACAGAGTTCTCATCCATTGATCACACTCTGCTTTCTAGCAAGAAGCCCGCTCTAGCTTTGTAGAGTCTCTAAGACAGCAGGAAACTTGAGTGTGCTGAGAAGAAATGAACGGTGTTTCCTACACATACGATCATATCTATTCCAACTCTGCTTCTGAAACTGATACAAAGCACTGGTCCTCTAACATCCAGTGCTGGTCAGTTAAGATGAGAAACGTGTGAGCTTTGTGAACGATGTAGTTTGTTTGAGCTGTAAAGTAACTTCCCTTACCTGAAACGATTTCTTGCTTGTAGGAAGACTCAGAGCCAGGATTTACCTCCATTTCTGAAGTGAAACACACAACAGAGTTCTAATCCATTGATCACACTCTGCTTCGAGCAAGAAGCACGCTCTAGCTTTCTAGAATCTCTAAGACAGCAGGAAACATGAGTGTGCTGATAAAAAATGAACGGTGTTTCCTACACATACGGATCATATCTAGTCCAACTCTGCTTCTGAAACTGATACAAAGCACTGGTCCTCTAACATCCAATGCTTGTCACTTAGGATGAGAAACGTGAGAGCTTCGTGAACAATGTAGTTTGTTTGAGCTGAAAAGTGACTGCCCTTACCTGAAACGAAGTCTTGCTTGTTGGAAGACATAGAGCCTGGGATTTAACTCCTTTTCTGAAGGGAAACACACAACAGAGTTCTCATCCATGGATCACACTCTGCTTTAGAGCAAGAAGCATGCTCTTGTTTCTAGAGTCTCTAAAACAGCAGGAAACGTGAGTGAGCACGGAAGAAAAGAACCGTGTTTACTATACATACAGACCATATCTACTTCAACTCTGTTTGTAATTGATACAAACCAAAGTTCCTCTAACATCCAATGAATCTCAGTTAAGTTGAGAAACATGTGAGCTTCGTGAACGATATAGTTCATTTGAGTTGTAAAGTAAATGCCCTTACCTGAAACGAATTATTGCTTGTAGGAAGACTCAGAGCCAGGATTTAACTCCATTTCTGAAGTTTAACACACAACAGAGTTCTAATCCATTGATCACACTCTGCTTTCGAGCAAGAAGCACGCTCTAGCTTTCTAGAGTCTCTAAGACAGCAGGAAACTTGAGTGTGCTGAGAAGAAATGAACGGTGTTTCCTACACATACGATCATATCTAGTCCAACTCTCCTTCTGAAACTGATACAAAGCACTGGTCGTGTAACATCCAATGCTTGTCAGTTAAGATGAGAAACGTGTGAGCTTTGTGAACGATGTAGTTTGTTTGAGCTGTAAAGTAACTTCCCTTACCTGAAACGAAGTCTTGCTTGTAGGAAGACTCAGAGCCAGGATTTAACTCCATTTCTGAAGTGAAACACACAACAGAGTTCTCATCCATTGATCACACTCTGCTTTTGAGCAAGAAGCACGCTCTTGCTTTCTAGAGTCTCTAAGACAGCAGGAAACATGATTGTGATGAGAACAAAAGAACGGTGTTTCATACACATACGGACCATATCTAATTCAACTCTGCTTCTGAAACTGACACAAAGCACTGGTCCTCTAACATCCAATGCTTGGCATTGAAGATGAGAAACGTGTGAGCATCGTGAACGACATAGTTCGTTTGAGAAATAAAGTAAATGCCCTTACCTGAAACGAAGACAGGCTTGTAGGAAGACTCAGAGCCAGGGATTTAATTCCATTTCTGAAGTGAAACACACAACAGAGTTCTCATCCATTGATCACACTCTGCTTTAGAGCAAGAAGCACGCTCTAGCTTTCTAGATTCTCTAAGACAGCAGGAATCATAAGTGTGCTGAGAACAAATGACCTGTGTTTCCTACAAATACGGATCATATCTAGTCCAACTCTGCTTCTGAAACTGATAAAATGCACTGGTCCTCTAACATCCAATGCTTGTCTGTTAAGATGAGAAACGTGTGAGCTTTGTGAACGATGTAGTTTGTTTGAGCTGTAAAGTAAATTCCCTTACCTGAAACAAATTCTTGCTTGTAGGAAGACTCAGAGCCAGGATTTACCTCCATTTCTGAAGTGAAACACACAACAGAGTTCTAATCCATTGATCACACTCTGCTTTCGAGCAAGAAGCACGCTCTAGCTTTCTAGAATCTCTAAGACAGCAGGAAACATGAGTGTGCTGAGAAAAAATGAACGGTGTTTCCTACACATACGGATCATATCTAGTCCAACTCTGCTTCTGAAACTGATACAAAGCACTGGTCCTCTAACATCCAATGCTTGTCAGTTAGGTTGAGAAACGTGTGAGCTTCGTGAACAATGTAGTTTGTTTGAGCTGAAAAGTGACTGCCCTTACCTGAAACGAAGTCTTGCTTGTTGGAAGACACAGAGCCTGGGATTTAACTCCTTTTCTGAAGGGAAACACACAACAGAGTTCTCATCCAAGGATCACACTCTGCTTTAGAGCAAGAAGCATGCTCTTGCTTTCTAGAGTCTCTAATACAGCAGGAAACGTGAGTGTGCACCAAAGAAAAGAAGCGTGTTTCCTATACATACAGACCATATCTACTTCAACTCTGTTTGAAATTGATACAAACCAAAGGTCCTCTAACATCCAATGCATCTCAGTTAAGATGAGAAACGTGTAAGCTTCGTGAACGATATAGTTCATTTGAGTTGTAAAGTAAATGCCCTTACCTGAAACGAATTCTTGCTTGTAGGAAGACTCAGAGCCAGGATTTAACTCCATTTCTGAAGTGAAACACACAACAGAGTTCTCATCCATTGATCACACTCTGCTTTCGAGCAAGAAGCCCGCTCTAGCTTTGTAGAGTCTCTAAGACAGCAGGAAACTTGAGTGTGTTGAGAAGAAATGAACGGTGTTTCCTACACATACGATCATATCTAGTCCAACTCTGCTTCTGAAACTGATACAAAGCACTGGTCCTCTAACATCCAGTGCTGGTCAGTTAAGATGAGAAACGTGTGAGCTTTGTGAACGATGTAGTTTGTTTGAGCTGTAAAGTAACTTCCCTTACCTGAAATGAAGTCTTGCTTGTAGGAAGACTCAGATCCAGGATTTAACTCCATTTCTGAATTGAAACACACAACAGAGTTCTAATCCATTGATCACACTCTGCTTTAGAGCAAGAAACACGCTCTAGCTTTCTAGTATCTAAGACAGTAGGAAACATGAGTGTGCTGAGAAATAATGAACGGTGTTTCCTATACATACATATCATATCTAGTCCAACTCTGCCTGTGAAACTGATACAAAGCACTGGTCCTCAAACATCCAATGCTTGTCAGTTAAGATAAGAAACGTTTGAGCTTCGTGAATAATGTAGTTGGTTTGAGCTGAAAAGTGACTGCCCTTACTTGAAACGAAGTCTTTCTTGTAGGAAGACTCAGAGCCTGGAATTTAACTCCATTTCTGAAGTGAAACACACAACAGAGTTCTCATCCATTGATCACACTCTGCTTTAGAGCAAGAAGCACGCTCTAACTTTCTAGATTCTCTAAGACAGCAGGAAACTTGAGTGTGCTGAGAACAAATGAACAGTGTTTCCTACACATACGGATCATATCTACTCCAACTCTGCTTCTGAAACTGATACAAAGCACTGGTCCTCTAATATCCATTGCTTGTCAGTTAAGATGAGAAACTTGTGAGCTTTGTGAACGATGTAGTTTGTTTGAGCTGTAAAGTAACTTCCCTTACCTGAAACGAATTCTTGCTTGTAGGAAGACTCAGAGCCAGGATTTACCTCCATTTCTGAAGTGAAACACACAACAGAGTTCTAATCCATTGATCACACTCTGCTTTCCAGCAAGAAACACGCTCTAGCTTTCTAGATTCTCTAAGAAAGCAGGAAACATGAGTGTGCTGAGAAAAAATGAACGGTGTTTCCTATACATACGTATCATATCTAGTCCAACTCTGCCTCTGAAACTGATACAAAGCACTGGTCCTCTAACATCCAATGCTTGTCAGTTAAGATAAGAAACGTTTGAGCTTCGAGAACAATGTAGTTTGTTTAAGCTGAAAAGTGACTGCCCTTACTTGAAACGAAGTCTTGCTTGTAGGAAGACTCAGAGCCTGGGATTTAACTCCATTTCAGAAGTGAAACACACAACAGAGTTCTCATCCATTGATCACACTCTGCTTTAGAGCAAGAAGCACGCTCTAGCTTTCTAGAGTCTCTAAGACAGCAGGAAACTTGAGTGTGCTGACAATAAATGAACAGTGTTACCTACACATACAGATCATATCTAGTCCAACTCTGCTTCTGAAACTGATACAAAGCACTGGTCCTCTAACATCCAATGCTTCTCAGTTAAGATGAGAACAGTGTGAGCTTCGAAAAAGATATAGTTTCTTTGAGCTGTAAAGTAAATGCCCTTACCTGAAACGAAGTCTTGCTTGTAGGGAGACTCAGAGCCAGCGATTTAAATCCATTTCTGAAGTGAAACAAACAACAGAGTTCTAATCCATTGATCACACTCTGCTTTAGAGCAAGAAGCCCGCTCTTGCTTTCTAGAGTCTCTAAGACAGCAGGAAACATGATTGTGATGAGAACAAAAGAACGGTGTTTCATACACATACGAACCATATCTAATTCAACTCTGCTTCTGAAACTGATACAATGCACTGGTCCTCTAACATCCAATGCTTGTCAGTTAAGATGAGAAACGTGTGAGCTTCATGAACGACATAGTTCGTTTGAGATATAAAGTAAATGCCCTTACCTTAAACGAAGACAGGCTTGTAGGAAGACTCAGAGCCAGGGATTTAATTCCATTTCTGAAGTGAAACACACAACAGAGTTCTCATCCATTGATCGCACTCTGCTTAAACCAAGAAGCACGCTCTAGCTTTCTAGATTCTCTAAGACAGCAGGAAAATTGAGTGTACTCAGAAAAAATGAACGGTGTTTCCTACAAATACGGATCATATCTAGTCCAACTCTGCTTCTGAAACTGATACAAAGCACTGGTCCTCTAACATCCAATGCTTGTCAGTTAAGATGAGAAACGTGTGAGCTTTGTGAACGATGTAGTTTGTTTGGGCTGTAAAGTAAATTCCCTTACCTGAAACGAATTCTTGCTTTTAGGAAGACTCAGAACCAGGATTTACCTCCATTTCTGAAGTGAAACACACAACAGAGTTCTAATCCATTGATCACACTCTGCTTTTAGCAAGAAGCATGCTCTAGCTTTCTAGAATCTCTAAGAGAGCAGGAAACATGAGTGTGCTGAGAAAAAATGAACGGTGTTTCCTACACATACGGATCATATCTAGTCCAACTCTGCTTCTGAAACTGATGCAAAGCACTGGTCCTCTAACATCCAATGTTTGTCAGTTAGGATGAGAAACGTGTGATCTTCGTGAACTATGTAGTTTGTTTGAGCTGAAAAGTGACTGCCCTTACCTGAAACAAAGTCTTGCTTGTTGGAAGACACAGAGCCTGGGATTTAACTCCTTTTCTGAAGGGAAACACACAACAGAGTTCTCATCCATGGATCACACTCTGCTTTAGAGCAAGAAGCATGCTCTTGCTTTCTAGAGTCTCTAATACAGCAGGAAACGTGAGTGTGCACCGAAGAAAAGAAGCGTGATTCCTATACATACAGACCATATCTACTTCAACTCTGTTTGAAATTGATACAAACCAAAGGTCCTCTAACATCCAATGCATCTCAGTTAAGATGAGAAACGTGTGAGCTTCGTGAACGATATAGTTCATTTGAGTTGTAAAGTAAATGCCCTTACCTGAAACGAATTCTTGCTTGTAGGAAGACCCAGAGCCAGGATTTAACTCCATTTCTGAAGTGAAACATACAACAGAGTGCTAATCCATTGATCACACTCTGCTTTCGAGCAAGAAGCACGCTCTAGCTTTCTAGAGTCTCTAAGACAGCAGGAAACTTGAGTGTGCTGAGAAGAAATGAACGGTGTTTCCTACACATACGATCATATCTAGTCCAACTCTGCTTCTGAAACTGATACAAAGCACTGGTCCTCTAACATCCAATGCTTGTCAGTTAATTTGAGAAACGTGTGAGCTTTGTGAACGATGTAGTTTGTTTGAGCTGTAAAGTAACTTCCCTTACCTGAAACGAAGTCTTGCTTGTAGGAAGACTCACATCCAGGATTTAACCCCATTTCTGAAGTGAAACACACAACAGAATTCTAATCCATTGATCACACTCTGCTTTCCAGCAAGAAGCACGCTCTAGCTTTCTAGAGTCTCTAAGACAGCAGGAAACTTGAGTGTGCTGACAATAAATGAACAGTATTACCTACACATACAGATCATATCTAGTCCAACTCTACTTCTGAAACTGATACAAAGCACTGGTCCTCTAACATCCAATGCTTCTCAGTTAAGATGAGAAACGTGTGAGCTTCGTGAAAGATATAGTTCGTTTGAGCTGTAAAGTAAATGTCCTTACCTGAAACGAAGTCATGCTTGTAGGAAGACTCAGAGCCAGGGATTTAACTCCATTTCTGAAGTGAAACACACAGCAGAGTTCTCATCCATTGACCACACTCTGCTTTCGAGCAAGAGGCAAGCTCTAGCTTTCTAGAGTCTCTAAGACAGCATGAAACGTGAGTGTGCTGAGAACAAAGGAACGGAGTTTCCTACACATACAGACCATATCTAGTCCAACTCTGCTTCTGAAACTGATACAGTGCACTGGTCCTCTAACATCCAATGCTTCTCAGTTAAGATGAGAACAGTGTGAGCTTCGAAAAAGATATAGTTTCTTTGAGCTGTAAAGTAAATGCCCATACTTGAAACGAAGTCTTGCTTGTAGGAAGACTCAGAGCCAGGATTTACCTCCATTTCTGAAGTGAAACACACAACAGAGTTCTAATCCATTGATCACACTCTGCTTTCGAGCAAGAAGCACGCTCTAACTTTCTAGAATCTCTAAGACAGCAGGAAACATGAGTGTGCTGAGAAAAAAATGAACGGTGTTTCCTACACATACGGATCATATCTAGTCCAACTCTGCTTCTGAAACTGATACAAAGCACTGGTCCTCTAATATCCAATGCTTGGCAGTTAGGATGAGAAACGTGTGAGCATCGTGAACGACATAGTTCGTTTGAGAAATAAAGTAAATGCCCTTACCTGAAACGAAGACAGGCTTGTAGGAAGACTCAGAGCCAGGGATTTAATTCCATTTCTGAAGTGAAACACACAACAGAGTTCTCATCCATTGATCACACTCTGCTTTAGAGCAAGAAGCACGCTCTAGCTTTCTAGATTCTCTAAGACAGCAGGAATCATAAGTGTGCTGAGAACAAATGACCTGTGTTTCCTACAAATACGGATCATATCTAGTCCAACTCTGCTTCTGAAACTGATAAAATGCACTGGTCCTCTAACATCCAATGCTTGTCTGTTAAGATGAGAAACGTGTGAGCTTTGTGAACGATGTAGTTTGTTTGAGCTGTAAAGTAAATTCCCTTACCTGAAACAAATTCTTGCTTGTAGGAAGACTCAGAGCCAGGATTTACCTCCATTTCTGAAGTGAAACACACAACAGAGTTCTAATCCATTGATCACACTCTGCTTTCGAGCAAGAAGCACGCTCTAGCTTTCTAGAATCTCTAAGACAGCAGGAAACATGAGTGTGCTGAGAAAAAATGAACGGTGTTTCCTACACATACGGATCATATCTAGTCCAACTCTGCTTCTGAAACTGATACAAAGCACTGGTCCTCTAACATCCAATGCTTGTCAGTTAGGTTGAGAAACGTGTGAGCTTCGTGAACAATGTAGTTTGTTTGAGCTGAAAAGTGACTGCCCTTACCTGAAACGAAGTCTTGCTTGTTGGAAGACACAGAGCCTGGGATTTAACTCCTTTTCTGAAGGGAAACACACAACAGAGTTCTCATCCAAGGATCACACTCTGCTTTAGAGCAAGAAGCATGCTCTTGCTCTCTAGAGTCTCTAATACAGCAGGAAACGTGAGTGTGCACCAAAGAAAAGAAGCGTGTTTCCTATACATACAGACCATATCTACTTCAACTCTGTTTGAAATTGATACAAACCAAAGGTCCTCTAACATCCAATGCATCTCAGTTAAGATGAGAAACGTGTAAGCTTCGTGAACGATATAGTTCATTTGAGTTGTAAAGTAAATGCCCTTACCTGAAACGAATTCTTGCTTGTAGGAAGACTCAGAGCCAGGATTTAACTCCATTTCTGAAGTGAAACACACAACAGAGTTCTCATCCATTGATCACACTCTGCTTTCGAGCAAGAAGCCCGCTCTAGCTTTGTAGAGTCTCTAAGACAGCAGGAAACTTGAGTGTGTTGAGAAGAAATGAACGGTGTTTCCTACACATACGATCATATCTAGTCCAACTCTGCTTCTGAAACTGATACAAAGCACTGGTCCTCTAACATCCAGTGCTGGTCAGTTAAGATGAGAAACGTGTGAGCTTTGTGAACGATGTAGTTTGTTTGAGCTGTAAAGTAACTTCCCTTACCTGAAATGAAGTCTTGCTTGTAGGAAGACTCAGATCCAGGATTTAACTCCATTTCTGAATTGAAACACACAACAGAGTTCTAATCCATTGATCACACTCTGCTTTAGAGCAAGAAACACGCTCTAGCTTTCTAGTATCTAAGACAGTAGGAAACATGAGTGTGCTGAGAAATAATGAACGGTGTTTCCTATACATACATATCATATCTAGTCCAACTCTGCCTGTGAAACTGATACAAAGCACTGGTCCTCAAACATCCAATGCTTGTCAGTTAAGATAAGAAACGTTTGAGCTTCGTGAATAATGTAGTTGGTTTGAGCTGAAAAGTGACTGCCCTTACTTGAAACGAAGTCTTTCTTGTAGGAAGACTCAGAGCCTGGAATTTAACTCCATTTCTGAAGTGAAACACACAACAGAGTTCTCATCCATTGATCACACTCTGCTTTAGAGCAAGAAGCACGCTCTAACTTTCTAGATTCTCTAAGACAGCAGGAAACTTGAGTGTGCTGAGAACAAATGAACAGTGTTTCCTACACATACGGATCATATCTACTCCAACTCTGCTTCTGAAACTGATACAAAGCACTGGTCCTCTAATATCCATTGCTTGTCAGTTAAGATGAGAAACTTGTGAGCTTTGTGAACGATGTAGTTTGTTTGAGCTGTAAAGTAACTTCCCTTACCTGAAACGAATTCTTGCTTGTAGGAAGACTCAGAGCCAGGATTTACCTCCATTTCTGAAGTGAAACACACAACAGAGTTCTAATCCATTGATCACACTCTGCTTTCCAGCAAGAAACACGCTCTAGCTTTCTAGATTCTCTAAGAAAGCAGGAAACATGAGTGTGCTGAGAAAAAATGAACGGTGTTTCCTATACATACGTATCATATCTAGTCCAACTCTGCCTCTGAAACTGATACAAAGCACTGGTCCTCTAACATCCAATGCTTGTCAGTTAAGATAAGAAACGTTTGAGCTTCGAGAACAATGTAGTTTGTTTAAGCTGAAAAGTGACTGCCCTTACTTGAAACGAAGTCTTGCTTGTAGGAAGACTCAGAGCCTGGGATTTAACTCCATTTCAGAAGTGAAACACACAACAGAGTTCTCATCCATTGATCACACTCTGCTTTAGAGCAAGAAGCACGCTCTAGCTTTCTAGAGTCTCTAAGACAGCAGGAAACTTGAGTGTGCTGACAATAAATGAACAGTGTTACCTACACATACAGATCATATCTAGTCCAACTCTGCTTCTGAAACTGATACAAAGCACTGGTCCTCTAACATCCAATGCTTCTCAGTTAAGATGAGAACAGTGTGAGCTTCGAAAAAGATATAGTTTCTTTGAGCTGTAAAGTAAATGCCCTTACCTGAAACGAAGTCTTGCTTGTAGGGAGACTCAGAGCCAGCGATTTAAATCCATTTCTGAAGTGAAACAAACAACAGAGTTCTAATCCATTGATCACACTCTGCTTTAGAGCAAGAAGCCCGCTCTTGCTTTCTAGAGTCTCTAAGACAGCAGGAAACATGATTGTGATGAGAACAAAAGAACGGTGTTTCATACACATACGAACCATATCTAATTCAACTCTGCTTCTGAAACTGATACAATGCACTGGTCCTCTAACATCCAATGCTTGTCAGTTAAGATGAGAAACGTGTGAGCTTCATGAACGACATAGTTCGTTTGAGATATAAAGTAAATGCCCTTACCTTAAACGAAGACAGGCTTGTAGGAAGACTCAGAGCCAGGGATTTAATTCCATTTCTGAAGTGAAACACACAACAGAGTTCTCATCCATTGATCGCACTCTGCTTAAACCAAGAAGCACGCTCTAGCTTTCTAGATTCTCTAAGACAGCAGGAAAATTGAGTGTACTCAGAAAAAATGAACGGTGTTTCCTACAAATACGGATCATATCTAGTCCAACTCTGCTTCTGAAACTGATACAAAGCACTGGTCCTCTAACATCCAATGCTTGTCAGTTAAGATGAGAAACGTGTGAGCTTTGTGAACGATGTAGTTTGTTTGGGCTGTAAAGTAAATTCCCTTACCTGAAACGAATTCTTGCTTTTAGGAAGACTCAGAACCAGGATTTACCTCCATTTCTGAAGTGAAACACACAACAGAGTTCTAATCCATTGATCACACTCTGCTTTTAGCAAGAAGCATGCTCTAGCTTTCTAGAATCTCTAAGAGAGCAGGAAACATGAGTGTGCTGAGAAAAAATGAACGGTGTTTCCTACACATACGGATCATATCTAGTCCAACTCTGCTTCTGAAACTGATGCAAAGCACTGGTCCTCTAACATCCAATGTTTGTCAGTTAGGATGAGAAACGTGTGATCTTCGTGAACTATGTAGTTTGTTTGAGCTGAAAAGTGACTGCCCTTACCTGAAACAAAGTCTTGCTTGTTGGAAGACACAGAGCCTGGGATTTAACTCCTTTTCTGAAGGGAAACACACAACAGAGTTCTCATCCATGGATCACACTCTGCTTTAGAGCAAGAAGCATGCTCTTGCTTTCTAGAGTCTCTAATACAGCAGGAAACGTGAGTGTGCACCGAAGAAAAGAAGCGTGATTCCTATACATACAGACCATATCTACTTCAACTCTGTTTGAAATTGATACAAACCAAAGGTCCTCTAACATCCAATGCATCTCAGTTAAGATGAGAAACGTGTGAGCTTCGTGAACGATATAGTTCATTTGAGTTGTAAAGTAAATGCCCTTACCTGAAACGAATTCTTGCTTGTAGGAAGACCCAGAGCCAGGATTTAACTCCATTTCTGAAGTGAAACATACAACAGAGTGCTAATCCATTGATCACACTCTGCTTTCGAGCAAGAAGCACGCTCTAGCTTTCTAGAGTCTCTAAGACAGCAGGAAACTTGAGTGTGCTGAGAAGAAATGAACGGTGTTTCCTACACATACGATCATATCTAGTCCAACTCTGCTTCTGAAACTGATACAAAGCACTGGTCCTCTAACATCCAATGCTTGTCAGTTAATTTGAGAAACGTGTGAGCTTTGTGAACGATGTAGTTTGTTTGAGCTGTAAAGTAACTTCCCTTACCTGAAACGAAGTCTTGCTTGTAGGAAGACTCACATCCAGGATTTAACCCCATTTCTGAAGTGAAACACACAACAGAATTCTAATCCATTGATCACACTCTGCTTTCCAGCAAGAAGCACGCTCTAGCTTTCTAGAGTCTCTAAGACAGCAGGAAACTTGAGTGTGCTGACAATAAATGAACAGTATTACCTACACATACAGATCATATCTAGTCCAACTCTACTTCTGAAACTGATACAAAGCACTGGTCCTCTAACATCCAATGCTTCTCAGTTAAGATGAGAAACGTGTGAGCTTCGTGAAAGATATAGTTCGTTTGAGCTGTAAAGTAAATGTCCTTACCTGAAACGAAGTCATGCTTGTAGGAAGACTCAGAGCCAGGGATTTAACTCCATTTCTGAAGTGAAACACACAGCAGAGTTCTCATCCATTGACCACACTCTGCTTTCGAGCAAGAGGCAAGCTCTAGCTTTCTAGAGTCTCTAAGACAGCATGAAACGTGAGTGTGCTGAGAACAAAGGAACGGAGTTTCCTACACATACAGACCATATCTAGTCCAACTCTGCTTCTGAAACTGATACAGTGCACTGGTCCTCTAACATCCAATGCTTCTCAGTTAAGATGAGAACAGTGTGAGCTTCGAAAAAGATATAGTTTCTTTGAGCTGTAAAGTAAATGCCCATACTTGAAACGAAGTCTTGCTTGTAGGAAGACTCAGAGCCAGGATTTACCTCCATTTCTGAAGTGAAACACACAACAGAGTTCTAATCCATTGATCACACTCTGCTTTCGAGCAAGAAGCACGCTCTAACTTTCTAGAATCTCTAAGACAGCAGGAAACATGAGTGTGCTGAGAAAAAAATGAACGGTGTTTCCTACACATACGGATCATATCTAGTCCAACTCTGCTTCTGAAACTGATACAAAGCACTGGTCCTCTAATATCCAATGCTTGGCAGTTAGGATGAGAAACGTGTGAGCATCGTGAACGACATAGTTCGTTTGAGAAATAAAGTAAATGCCCTTACCTGAAACGAAGACAGGCTTGTAGGAAGACTCAGAGCCAGGGATTTAATTCCATTTCTGAAGTGAAACACACAACAGAGTTCTCATCCATTGATCACACTCTGCTTTAGAGCAAGAAGCACGCTCTAGCTTTCTAGATTCTCTAAGACAGCAGGAATCATAAGTGTGCTGAGAACAAATGACCTGTGTTTCCTACAAATACGGATCATATCTAGTCCAACTCTGCTTCTGAAACTGATAAAATGCACTGGTCCTCTAACATCCAATGCTTGTCTGTTAAGATGAGAAACGTGTGAGCTTTGTGAACGATGTAGTTTGTTTGAGCTGTAAAGTAAATTCCCTTACCTGAAACAAATTCTTGCTTGTAGGAAGACTCAGAGCCAGGATTTACCTCCATTTCTGAAGTGAAACACACAACAGAGTTCTAATCCATTGATCACACTCTGCTTTCGAGCAAGAAGCACGCTCTAGCTTTCTAGAATCTCTAAGACAGCAGGAAACATGAGTGTGCTGAGAAAAAATGAACGGTGTTTCCTACACATACGGATCATATCTAGTCCAACTCTGCTTCTGAAACTGATACAAAGCACTGGTCCTCTAACATCCAATGCTTGTCAGTTAGGTTGAGAAACGTGTGAGCTTCGTGAACAATGTAGTTTGTTTGAGCTGAAAAGTGACTGCCCTTACCTGAAACGAAGTCTTGCTTGTTGGAAGACACAGAGCCTGGGATTTAACTCCTTTTCTGAAGGGAAACACACAACAGAGTTCTCATCCAAGGATCACACTCTGCTTTAGAGCAAGAAGCATGCTCTTGCTCTCTAGAGTCTCTAATACAGCAGGAAACGTGAGTGTGCACCAAAGAAAAGAAGCGTGTTTCCTATACATACAGACCATATCTACTTCAACTCTGTTTGAAATTGATACAAACCAAAGGTCCTCTAACATCCAATGCATCTCAGTTAAGATGAGAAACGTGTAAGCTTCGTGAACGATATAGTTCATTTGAGTTGTAAAGTAAATGCCCTTACCTGAAACGAATTCTTGCTTGTAGGAAGACTCAGAGCCAGGATTTAACTCCATTTCTGAAGTGAAACACACAACAGAGTTCTCATCCATTGATCACACTCTGCTTTCGAGCAAGAAGCCCGCTCTAGCTTTGTAGAGTCTCTAAGACAGCAGGAAACTTGAGTGTGTTGAGAAGAAATGAACGGTGTTTCCTACACATACGATCATATCTAGTCCAACTCTGCTTCTGAAACTGATACAAAGCACTGGTCCTCTAACATCCAGTGCTGGTCAGTTAAGATGAGAAACGTGTGAGCTTTGTGAACGATGTAGTTTGTTTGAGCTGTAAAGTAACTTCCCTTACCTGAAATGAAGTCTTGCTTGTAGGAAGACTCAGATCCAGGATTTAACTCCATTTCTGAATTGAAACACACAACAGAGTTCTAATCCATTGATCACACTCTGCTTTAGAGCAAGAAACACGCTCTAGCTTTCTAGTATCTAAGACAGTAGGAAACATGAGTGTGCTGAGAAATAATGAACGGTGTTTCCTATACATACATATCATATCTAGTCCAACTCTGCCTGTGAAACTGATACAAAGCACTGGTCCTCAAACATCCAATGCTTGTCAGTTAAGATAAGAAACGTTTGAGCTTCGTGAATAATGTAGTTGGTTTGAGCTGAAAAGTGACTGCCCTTACTTGAAACGAAGTCTTTCTTGTAGGAAGACTCAGAGCCTGGAATTTAACTCCATTTCTGAAGTGAAACACACAACAGAGTTCTCATCCATTGATCACACTCTGCTTTAGAGCAAGAAGCACGCTCTAACTTTCTAGATTCTCTAAGACAGCAGGAAACTTGAGTGTGCTGAGAACAAATGAACAGTGTTTCCTACACATACGGATCATATCTACTCCAACTCTGCTTCTGAAACTGATACAAAGCACTGGTCCTCTAACATCCAGTGCTGGTCAGTTAAGATGAGAAACGTGTGAGCTTTGTGAACGATGTAGTTTGTTTGAGCTGTAAAGTAACTTCCCTTACCTGAAACGAATTCTTGCTTGTAGGAAGACTCAGAGCCAGGATTTACCTCCATTTCTGAAGTGAAACACACAACAGAGTTCTAATCCATTGATCACACTCTGCTTTCCAGCAAGAAACACGCTCTAGCTTTCTAGATTCTCTAAGAAAGCAGGAAACATGAGTGTGCTGAGAAAAAATGAACGGTGTTTCCTATACATACGTATCATATCTAGTCCAACTCTGCCTCTGAAACTGATACAAAGCACTGGTCCTCTAACATCCAATGCTTGTCAGTTAAGATAAGAAACGTTTGAGCTTCGAGAACAATGTAGTTTGTTTAAGCTGAAAAGTGACTGCCCTTACTTGAAACGAAGTCTTGCTTGTAGGAAGACTCAGAGCCTGGGATTTAACTCCATTTCAGAAGTGAAACACACAACAGAGTTCTCATCCATTGATCACACTCTGCTTTAGAGCAAGAAGCACGCTCTAGCTTTCTAGAGTCTCTAAGACAGCAGGAAACTTGAGTGTGCTGACAATAAATGAACAGTGTTACCTACACATACAGATCATATCTAGTCCAACTCTGCTTCTGAAACTGATACAAAGCACTGGTCCTCTAACATCCAATGCTTCTCAGTTAAGATGAGAACAGTGTGAGCTTCGAAAAAGATATAGTTTCTTTGAGCTGTAAAGTAAATGCCCTTACCTGAAACGAAGTCTTGCTTGTAGGGAGACTCAGAGCCAGCGATTTAAATCCATTTCTGAAGTGAAACAAACAACAGAGTTCTAATCCATTGATCACACTCTGCTTTAGAGCAAGAAGCCCGCTCTTGCTTTCTAGAGTCTCTAAGACAGCAGGAAACATGATTGTGATGAGAACAAAAGAACGGTGTTTCATACACATACGAACCATATCTAATTCAACTCTGCTTCTGAAACTGATACAATGCACTGGTCCTCTAACATCCAATGCTTGTCAGTTAAGATGAGAAACGTGTGAGCTTCATGAACGACATAGTTCGTTTGAGATATAAAGTAAATGCCCTTACCTTAAACGAAGACAGGCTTGTAGGAAGACTCAGAGCCAGGGATTTAATTCCATTTCTGAAGTGAAACACACAACAGAGTTCTCATCCATTGATCGCACTCTGCTTAAACCAAGAAGCACGCTCTAGCTTTCTAGATTCTCTAAGACAGCAGGAAAATTGAGTGTACTCAGAAAAAATGAACGGTGTTTCCTACAAATACGGATCATATCTAGTCCAACTCTGCTTCTGAAACTGATACAAAGCACTGGTCCTCTAACATCCAATGCTTGTCAGTTAAGATGAGAAACGTGTGAGCTTTGTGAACGATGTAGTTTGTTTGGGCTGTAAAGTAAATTCCCTTACCTCAAACGAATTCTTGCTTGTAGGAAGACTCAGAGCCAGGATTTACCTCCATTTCTGAAGTGAAACACACAACAGAGTTCTAATCCATTGATCACACTCTGCTTTCGAGCAAGAAGCATGCTCTAGCTTTCTAGAATCTCTAAGAGAGCAGGAAACATGAGTGTGCTGAGAAAAAATGAACGGTGTTTCCTACACATACGGATCCTATCTAGTCCAACTCTGCTTCTGAAACTGATACAAAGCACTGTTCCTCTAACATCCAATGCTTGTCAGTTAGGTTGAGAAACGTGTGAGTTTCGTGAACAATGTAGTTTGTTTGAGCTGAAAAGTGACTGCCCTTACCTGAAACGAAGTCTTGCTTGTTGGAAGACACAGAGCCTGGGATTTAACTCCTTTTCTGAAGGGAAACACACAACAGAGTTCTCATCCAAGGATCACACTCTGCTTTAGAGCAAGAAGCATGCTCTTGCTTTCTAGAGTCTCTAATACAGCAGGAAACGTGAGTGTGCACCAAAGAAAAGAAGCGTGTTTCCTATACATACAGACCATATCTACTTCAACTCTGTTTGAAATTGATACAAACCAAAGGTCCTCTAACATCCAATGCATCTCAGTTAAGATGAGAAACGTGTAAGCTTCGTGAACGATATAGTTCATTTGAGTTGTAAAGTAAATGCCCTTACCTGAAACGAATTCTTGCTTGTAGGAAGACTCAGAGCCAGGATTTAACTCCATTTCTGAAGTGAAACACACAACAGAGTTCTCATCCATTGATCACACTCTGCTTTCTAGCAAGAAGCCCGCTCTAGCTTTGTAGAGTCTCTAAGACAGCAGGAAACTTGAGTGTGCTGAGAAGAAATGAACGGTGTTTCCTACACATACGATCATATCTATTCCAACTCTGCTTCTGAAACTGATACAAAGCACTGGTCCTCTAACATCCAGTGCTGGTCAGTTAAGATGAGAAACGTGTGAGCTTTGTGAACGATGTAGTTTGTTTGAGCTGTAAAGTAACTTCCCTTACCTGAAACGATTTCTTGCTTGTAGGAAGACTCAGAGCCAGGATTTACCTCCATTTCTGAAGTGAAACACACAACAGAGTTCTAATCCATTGATCACACTCTGCTTCGAGCAAGAAGCACGCTCTAGCTTTCTAGAATCTCTAAGACAGCAGGAAACATGAGTGTGCTGATAAAAAATGAACGGTGTTTCCTACACATACGGATCATATCTAGTCCAACTCTGCTTCTGAAACTGATACAAAGCACTGGTCCTCTAACATCCAATGCTTGTCACTTAGGATGAGAAACGTGAGAGCTTCGTGAACAATGTAGTTTGTTTGAGCTGAAAAGTGACTGCCCTTACCTGAAACGAAGTCTTGCTTGTTGGAAGACATAGAGCCTGGGATTTAACTCCTTTTCTGAAGGGAAACACACAACAGAGTTCTCATCCATGGATCACACTCTGCTTTAGAGCAAGAAGCATGCTCTTGTTTCTAGAGTCTCTAAAACAGCAGGAAACGTGAGTGAGCACGGAAGAAAAGAACCGTGTTTACTATACATACAGACCATATCTACTTCAACTCTGTTTGTAATTGATACAAACCAAAGTTCCTCTAACATCCAATGAATCTCAGTTAAGTTGAGAAACATGTGAGCTTCGTGAACGATATAGTTCATTTGAGTTGTAAAGTAAATGCCCTTACCTGAAACGAATTATTGCTTGTAGGAAGACTCAGAGCCAGGATTTAACTCCATTTCTGAAGTTTAACACACAACAGAGTTCTAATCCATTGATCACACTCTGCTTTCGAGCAAGAAGCACGCTCTAGCTTTCTAGAGTCTCTAAGACAGCAGGAAACTTGAGTGTGCTGAGAAGAAATGAACGGTGTTTCCTACACATACGATCATATCTAGTCCAACTCTCCTTCTGAAACTGATACAAAGCACTGGTCGTGTAACATCCAATGCTTGTCAGTTAAGATGAGAAACGTGTGAGCTTTGTGAACGATGTAGTTTGTTTGAGCTGTAAAGTAACTTCCCTTACCTGAAACGAAGTCTTGCTTGTAGGAAGACTCAGAGCCAGGATTTAACTCCATTTCTGAAGTGAAACACACAACAGAGTTCTCATCCATTGATCACACTCTGCTTTTGAGCAAGAAGCACGCTCTTGCTTTCTAGAGTCTCTAAGACAGCAGGAAACATGATTGTGATGAGAACAAAAGAACGGTGTTTCATACACATACGGACCATATCTAATTCAACTCTGCTTCTGAAACTGACACAAAGCACTGGTCCTCTAACATCCAATGCTTGGCATTTAAGATGAGAAACGTGTGAGCATCGTGAACGACATAGTTCGTTTGAGAAATAAAGTAAATGCCCTTACCTGAAACGAAGACAGGCTTGTAGGAAGACTCAGAGCCAGGGATTTAATTCCATTTCTGAAGTGAAACACACAACAGAGTTCTCATCCATTGATCACACTCTGCTTTAGAGCAAGAAGCACGCTCTAGCTTTCTAGATTCTCTAAGACAGCAGGAATCATAAGTGTGCTGAGAACAAATGACCTGTGTTTCCTACAAATACGGATCATATCTAGTCCAACTCTGCTTCTGAAACTGATAAAATGCACTGGTCCTCTAACATCCAATGCTTGTCTGTTAAGATGAGAAACGTGTGAGCTTTGTGAACGATGTAGTTTGTTTGAGCTGTAAAGTAAATTCCCTTACCTGAAACAAATTCTTGCTTGTAGGAAGACTCAGAGCCAGGATTTACCTCCATTTCTGAAGTGAAACACACAACAGAGTTCTAATCCATTGATCACACTCTGCTTTCGAGCAAGAAGCACGCTCTAGCTTTCTAGAATCTCTAAGACAGCAGGAAACATGAGTGTGCTGAGAAAAAATGAACGGTGTTTCCTACACATACGGATCATATCTAGTCCAACTCTGCTTCTGAAACTGATACAAAGCACTGGTCCTCTAACATCCAATGCTTGTCAGTTAGGTTGAGAAACGTGTGAGCTTCGTGAACAATGTAGTTTGTTTGAGCTGAAAAGTGACTGCCCTTACCTGAAACGAAGTCTTGCTTGTTGGAAGACACAGAGCCTGGGATTTAACTCCTTTTCTGAAGGGAAACACACAACAGAGTTCTCATCCAAGGATCACACTCTGCTTTAGAGCAAGAAGCATGCTCTTGCTCTCTAGAGTCTCTAATACAGCAGGAAACGTGAGTGTGCACCAAAGAAAAGAAGCGTGTTTCCTATACATACAGACCATATCTACTTCAACTCTGTTTGAAATTGATACAAACCAAAGGTCCTCTAACATCCAATGCATCTCAGTTAAGATGAGAAACGTGTAAGCTTCGTGAACGATATAGTTCATTTGAGTTGTAAAGTAAATGCCCTTACCTGAAACGAATTCTTGCTTGTAGGAAGACTCAGAGCCAGGATTTAACTCCATTTCTGAAGTGAAACACACAACAGAGTTCTCATCCATTGATCACACTCTGCTTTCGAGCAAGAAGCCCGCTCTAGCTTTGTAGAGTCTCTAAGACAGCAGGAAACTTGAGTGTGTTGAGAAGAAATGAACGGTGTTTCCTACACATACGATCATATCTAGTCCAACTCTGCTTCTGAAACTGATACAAAGCACTGGTCCTCTAACATCCAGTGCTGGTCAGTTAAGATGAGAAACGTGTGAGCTTTGTGAACGATGTAGTTTGTTTGAGCTGTAAAGTAACTTCCCTTACCTGAAATGAAGTCTTGCTTGTAGGAAGACTCAGATCCAGGATTTAACTCCATTTCTGAATTGAAACACACAACAGAGTTCTAATCCATTGATCACACTCTGCTTTAGAGCAAGAAACACGCTCTAGCTTTCTAGTATCTAAGACAGTAGGAAACATGAGTGTGCTGAGAAATAATGAACGGTGTTTCCTATACATACATATCATATCTAGTCCAACTCTGCCTGTGAAACTGATACAAAGCACTGGTCCTCAAACATCCAATGCTTGTCAGTTAAGATAAGAAACGTTTGAGCTTCGTGAATAATGTAGTTGGTTTGAGCTGAAAAGTGACTGCCCTTACTTGAAACGAAGTCTTTCTTGTAGGAAGACTCAGAGCCTGGAATTTAACTCCATTTCTGAAGTGAAACACACAACAGAGTTCTCATCCATTGATCACACTCTGCTTTAGAGCAAGAAGCACGCTCTAACTTTCTAGATTCTCTAAGACAGCAGGAAACTTGAGTGTGCTGAGAACAAATGAACAGTGTTTCCTACACATACGGATCATATCTACTCCAACTCTGCTTCTGAAACTGATACAAAGCACTGGTCCTCTAATATCCATTGCTTGTCAGTTAAGATGAGAAACTTGTGAGCTTTGTGAACGATGTAGTTTGTTTGAGCTGTAAAGTAACTTCCCTTACCTGAAACGAATTCTTGCTTGTAGGAAGACTCAGAGCCAGGATTTACCTCCATTTCTGAAGTGAAACACACAACAGAGTTCTAATCCATTGATCACACTCTGCTTTCCAGCAAGAAACACGCTCTAGCTTTCTAGATTCTCTAAGAAAGCAGGAAACATGAGTGTGCTGAGAAAAAATGAACGGTGTTTCCTATACATACGTATCATATCTAGTCCAACTCTGCCTCTGAAACTGATACAAAGCACTGGTCCTCTAACATCCAATGCTTGTCAGTTAAGATAAGAAACGTTTGAGCTTCGAGAACAATGTAGTTTGTTTAAGCTGAAAAGTGACTGCCCTTACTTGAAACGAAGTCTTGCTTGTAGGAAGACTCAGAGCCTGGGATTTAACTCCATTTCAGAAGTGAAACACACAACAGAGTTCTCATCCATTGATCACACTCTGCTTTAGAGCAAGAAGCACGCTCTAGCTTTCTAGAGTCTCTAAGACAGCAGGAAACTTGAGTGTGCTGACAATAAATGAACAGTGTTACCTACACATACAGATCATATCTAGTCCAACTCTGCTTCTGAAACTGATACAAAGCACTGGTCCTCTAACATCCAATGCTTCTCAGTTAAGATGAGAACAGTGTGAGCTTCGAAAAAGATATAGTTTCTTTGAGCTGTAAAGTAAATGCCCTTACCTGAAACGAAGTCTTGCTTGTAGGGAGACTCAGAGCCAGCGATTTAAATCCATTTCTGTAGTGAAACAAACAACAGAGTTCTAATCCATTGATCACACTCTGCTTTAGAGCAAGAAGCCCGCTCTTGCTTTCTAGAGTCTCTAAGACAGCAGGAAACATGATTGTGATGAGAACAAAAGAACGGTGTTTCATACACATACGAACCATATCTAATTCAACTCTGCTTCTGAAACTGATACAATGCACTGGTCCTCTAACATCCAATGCTTGTCAGTTAAGATGAGAAACGTGTGAGCTTCATGAACGACATAGTTCGTTTGAGATATAAAGTAAATGCCCTTACCTTAAACGAAGACAGGCTTGTAGGAAGACTCAGAGCCAGGGATTTAATTCCATTTCTGAAGTGAAACACACAACAGAGTTCTCATCCATTGATCGCACTCTGCTTAAACCAAGAAGCACGCTCTAGCTTTCTAGAGTCTCTAAGACAGCAGGAAACTTGAGTGTGCTGAGAAGAAATGAACGGTGTTTCCTACACATACGATCATATCTAGTCCAACTCTGCTTCTGAAACTGATACAAAGCACTGGTCCTCTAACATCCAATGCTTGTCAGTTAATTTGAGAAACGTGTGAGCTTTGTGAACGATGTAGTTTGTTTGAGCTGTAAAGTAACTTCCCTTACCTGAAACGAAGTCTTGCTTGTAGGAAGACTCAGATCCAGGATTTAACCCCATTTCTGAAGTGAAACACACAACAGAATTCTAATCCATTGATCACACTCTGCTTTCCAGCAAGAAGCACGCTCTAGCTTTCTAGAGTCTCTAAGACAGCAGGAAACTTGAGTGTGCTGACAATAAATGAACAGTATTACCTACACATACAGATCATATCTAGTCCAACTCTACTTCTGAAACTGATACAAAGCACTGGTCCTCTAACATCCAATGCTTCTCAGTTAAGATGAGAAACGTGTGAGCTTCGTGAAAGATATAGTTCGTTTGAGCTGTAAAGTAAATGTCCTTACCTGAAACGAAGTCATGCTTGTAGGAAGACTCAGAGCCAGGGATTTAACTCCATTTCTGAAGTGAAACACACAGCAGAGTTCTCATCCATTGACCACACTCTGCTTTCGAGCAAGAGGCAAGCTCTAGCTTTCTAGAGTCTCTAAGACAGCATGAAACGTGAGTGTGCTGAGAACAAAGGAACGGAGTTTCCTACACATACAGACCATATCTAGTCCAACTCTGCTTCTGAAACTGATACAGTGCACTGGTCCTCTAACATCCAATGCTTCTCAGTTAAGATGAGAACAGTGTGAGCTTCGAAAAAGATATAGTTTCTTTGAGCTGTAAAGTAAATGCCCATACTTGAAACGAAGTCTTGCTTGTAGGAAGACTCAGAGCCAGGGATTTAACTCCATTTCTGAAGTGAAACACACAACAGAGTTCTCATCCATTGATCACACTCTGCTTTTGAGCAAGAAGCACGTTCTAGCTTTCTAGAGTCTCTAAGACAGCAGGAAACATGAGTGTGATGAGAACAAATGAATGGTGTTTCCTACACATACGGATCATATCTAGAACAAATCTGCTTCTGAAACTGATACAAAGCACTGGTCCTCTAACAACCAATGCTTGTCAGTTAAGATGAGAAACATGTGAGCTTCGTGAAGGATGTAGTTTGATTGAGCTGAAAAGTGACTGCCCTTATATGAAACGAAGTCTTGCTTGTCGGAAGACGCAGAGCCTGGGAATTAACTCAATTTCTGAAGGGAAACACACAACACAGTTCTCATCCATGGATCACACTCTGCTTTAGAGCAAGAAGCACGCTCTTGCTTTCTAGAGTCTCTAAGACAGCAGGAAACATGATTGTGATGAGAACAAAAGAACGGTGTTTCATACACATACAGACCATATCTAATTCAACTCTGCTTCTGAAACTGATACAAAACACTGGTCCTCTAACATCCAATGCTTGGCAGTTAAGATGAGAAACGTGTGAGCTTCGTGAACGACATAGTTCGTTTGAGATATAAAGTAAATGCCCTTACCTGAAACGAAGACAGGCTTGTAGGAAGACTCAGAGCCAGGGATTTAATTCCATTTCTGAAGTGAAACACACAACAGAGTTCTCATCCATTGATCACACTCTGCTTTAGAGCAAGAAGCACGCTCTAGCTTTCTAGATTCTCTAAGACAGCAGGAATCATAAGTGTGCTGAGAACAAATGAACGGTGTTTCCTACAAATACGGATCATATCTAGTCCAACTCTGCTTCTGAAACTGATAAAATGCACTGGTCCTCTAACATCCAATGCTTGTCTGTTAAGATGAGAAACGTGTGAGCTTTGTGAACGATGTAGTTTGTTTGAGCTGTAAAGTAAATTCCCTTACCTGAAACAAATTCTTGCTTGTAGGAAGACTCAGAGCCAGGATTTACCTCCATTTCTGAAGTGAAACACACAACAGAGTTCTAATCCATTGATCACACTCTGCTTTCGAGCAAGAAGCACGCTCTAACTTTCTAGAATCTCTAAGACAGCAGGAAACATGAGTGTGCTGAGAAAAAAATGAACGGTGTTTCCTACACATACGGATCATATCTAGTCCAACTCTGCTTCTGAAACTGATACAAAGCACTGGTCCTCTAATATCCAATGCTTGGCAGTTAGGATGAGAAACGTGTGAGCTTCGTGAACAATGTAGTTTGTTTGAGCTGAAAAGTGACTGCCCTTACCTGAAACGAAGTCTTGCTTGTTGGAAGACACAGAGCCTGGGATTTAACTCCTTTTCTGAAGGCAAACACACAACAGAGTTCTCATCCAAGGATCACACTCTGCTTTAGAGCAAGAAGCATGCTCTTGCTTTCTAGAGTCTCTAATACAGCAGGAAACGTGAGTGTGCACCAAAGAAAAGAAGCGTGTTTCCTATACATACAGACCATATCTACTTCAACTCTGTTTGAAATTGATACAAACCAAAGGTCCTCTAACATCCAATGCATCTCAGTTAAGATGAGAAACGTGTAAGCTTCGTGAACGATATAGTTCATTTGAGTTGTAAAGTAAATGCCCTTACCTGAAACGAATTCTTGCTTGTAGGAAGACTCAGAGCCAGGATTTAACTCCATTTCTGAAGTGAAACACACAACAGAGTTCTCATCCATTGATCACACTCTGCTTTCGAGCAAGAAGCCCGCTCTAGCTTTCTAGAGTCTCTAAGACAGCAGGAAACTTGAGTGTGCTGAGAAGAAATGAACGGTGTTTCCTACACATACGATCATATCTAGTCCAACTCTGCTTCTGAAACTGATACAAAGCACTGGTCCTCTAACATCCAGTGCTGGTCAGTTAAGATGAGAAACGTGTGAGCTTTGTGAATGATGTAGTTTGTTTGAGCTTTAAAGTAACTTCCCTTACCTGAAATGAAGTCTTGCTTGTACGAAGACTCAGATCCAGGATTTAACTCCATTTCTGAATTGAAACACACAACAGAGTTCTAATCCATTGATCACACTCTGCTTTAGAGCAAGAAACACGCTCTAGCTTTCTAGTATCTAAGACAGTAGGAAACATGAGTGTGCTGAGAAATAATGAACGGTGTTTCCTATACATACATATCATATCTAGTCCAACTCTGCCTGTGAAACTGATACAAAGCACTGGTCCTCAAACATCCAATGCTTGTCAGTTAAGATAAGAAACGTTTGAGCTTCGTGAATAATGTAGTTGGTTTGAGCTGAAAAGTGACTGCCCTTACTTGAAACGAAGTCTTTCTTGTAGGAAGACTCAGAGCCTGGAATTTAACTCCATTTCTGAAGTGAAACACACAACAGAGTTCTCATCCATTGATCACACTCTGCTTTAGAGCAAGAAGCACGCTCTAACTTTCTAGATTCTCTAAGACAGCAGGAAACTTGAGTGTGCTGAGAACAAATGAACAGTGTTTCCTACACATACGGATCATATCTACTCCAACTCTGCTTCTGAAACTGATACAAAGCACTGGTCCTCTAATATCCATTGCTTGTCAGTTAAGATGAGAAACTTGTGAGCTTTGTGAACGATGTAGTTTGTTTGAGCTGTAAAGTAACTTCCCTTACCTGAAACGAATTCTTGCTTGTAGGAAGACTCAGAGCCAGGATTTACCTCCATTTCTGAAGTGAAACACACAACAGAGTTCTAATCCATTGATCACACTCTGCTTTCCAGCAAGAAACACGCTCTAGCTTTCTAGATTCTCTAAGAAAGCAGGAAACATGAGTGTGCTGAGAAAAAATGAACGGTGTTTCCTATACATACGTATCATATCTAGTCCAACTCTGCCTCTGAAACTGATACAAAGCACTGGTCCTCTAACATCCAATGCTTGTCAGTTAAGATAAGAAACGTTTGAGCTTCGAGAACAATGTAGTTTGTTTAAGCTGAAAAGTGACTGCCCTTACTTGAAACGAAGTCTTGCTTGTAGGAAGACTCAGAGCCTGGGATTTAACTCCATTTCAGAAGTGAAACACACAACAGAGTTCTCATCCATTGATCACACTCTGCTTTAGAGCAAGAAGCACGCTCTAACTTTCTAGATTCTCTAAGACAGCAGGAAACTTGAGTGTGCTGAGAACAAATGAACAGTGTTTCCTACACATACGGATCATATCTACTCCAACTCTGCTTCTGAAACTGATACAAAGCACTGGTCCTCTAATATCCATTGCTTGTCAGTTAAGATGAGAAACTTGTGAGCTTTGTGAACGATGTAGTTTGTTTGAGCTGTAAAGTAACTTCCCTTACCTGAAACGAATTCTTGCTTGTAGGAAGACTCAGAGCCAGGATTTACCTCCATTTCTGAAGTGAAACACACAACAGAGTTCTAATCCATTGATCACACTCTGCTTTCCAGCAAGAAACACGCTCTAGCTTTCTAGATTCTCTAAGAAAGCAGGAAACATGAGTGTGCTGAGAAAAAATGAACGGTGTTTCCTATACATACGTATCATATCTAGTCCAACTCTGCCTCTGAAACTGATACAAAGCACTGGTCCTCTAACATCCAATGCTTGTCAGTTAAGATAAGAAACGTTTGAGCTTCGAGAACAATGTAGTTTGTTTAAGCTGAAAAGTGACTGCCCTTACTTGAAACGAAGTCTTGCTTGTAGGAAGACTCAGAGCCTGGGATTTAACTCCATTTCAGAAGTGAAACACACAACAGAGTTCTCATCCATTGATCACACTCTGCTTTAGAGCAAGAAGCACGCTGTAGCTTTCTAGAGTCTCTAAGACAGCAGGAAACTTGAGTGTGCTGACAATAAATGAACAGTGTTACCTACACATACAGATCATATCTAGTCCAACTCTGCTTCTGAAACTGATACAAAGCACTGGTCCTCTAACATCCAATGCTTCTCAGTTAAGATGAGAACAGTGTGAGCTTCGAAAAAGATATAGTTTCTTTGAGCTGTAAAGTAAATGCCCTTACCTGAAACGAAGTCTTGCTTGTAGGGAGACTCAGAGCCAGCGATTTAAATCCATTTCTGAAGTGAAACAAACAACAGAGTTCTAATCCATTGATCACACTCTGCTTTAGAGCAAGAAGCCCGCTCTTGCTTTCTAGAGTCTCTAAGACAGCAGGAAACATGATTGTGATGAGAACAAAAGAACGGTGTTTCATACACATACGAACCATATCTAATTCAACTCTGCTTCTGAAACTGATACAATGCACTGGTCCTCTAACATCCAATGCTTGTCAGTTAAGATGAGAAACGTGTGAGCTTCATGAACGACATAGTTCGTTTGAGATATAAAGTAAATGCCCTTACCTTAAACGAAGACAGGCTTGTAGGAAGACTCAGAGCCAGGGATTTAATTCCATTTCTGAAGTGAAACACACAACAGAGTTCTCATCCATTGATCGCACTCTGCTTAAACCAAGAAGCACGCTCTAGCTTTCTAGATTCTCTAAGACAGCAGGAAAATTGAGTGTACTCAGAAAAAATGAACGGTGTTTCCTACAAATACGGATCATATCTAGTCCAACTCTGCTTCTGAAACTGATACAAAGCACTGGTCCTCTAACATCCAATGCTTGTCAGTTAAGATGAGAAACGTGTGAGCTTTGTGAACGATGTAGTTTGTTTGGGCTGTAAAGTAAATTCCCTTACCTCAAACGAATTCTTGCTTGTAGGAAGACTCAGAGCCAGGATTTACCTCCATTTCTGAAGTGAAACACACAACAGAGTTCTAATCCATTGATCACACTCTGCTTTCGAGCAAGAAGCATGCTCTAGCTTTCTAGAATCTCTAAGAGAGCAGGAAACATGAGTGTGCTGAGAAAAAATGAACGGTGTTTCCTACACATACGGATCCTATCTAGTCCAACTCTGCTTCTGAAACTGATACAAAGCACTGTTCCTCTAACATCCAATGCTTGTCAGTTAGGTTGAGAAACGTGTGAGTTTCGTGAACAATGTAGTTTGTTTGAGCTGAAAAGTGACTGCCCTTACCTGAAACGAAGTCTTGCTTGTTGGAAGACACAGAGCCTGGGATTTAACTCCTTTTCTGAAGGGAAACACACAACAGAGTTCTCATCCAAGGATCACACTCTGCTTTAGAGCAAGAAGCATGCTCTTGCTTTCTAGAGTCTCTAATACAGCAGGAAACGTGAGTGTGCACCAAAGAAAAGAAGCGTGTTTCCTATACATACAGACCATATCTACTTCAACTCTGTTTGAAATTGATACAAACCAAAGGTCCTCTAACATCCAATGCATCTCAGTTAAGATGAGAAACGTGTAAGCTTCGTGAACGATATAGTTCATTTGAGTTGTAAAGTAAATGCCCTTACCTGAAACGAATTCTTGCTTGTAGGAAGACTCAGAGCCAGGATTTAACTCCATTTCTGAAGTGAAACACACAACAGAGTTCTCATCCATTGATCACACTCTGCTTTCTAGCAAGAAGCCCGCTCTAGCTTTGTAGAGTCTCTAAGACAGCAGGAAACTTGAGTGTGCTGAGAAGAAATGAACGGTGTTTCCTACACATACGATCATATCTATTCCAACTCTGCTTCTGAAACTGATACAAAGCACTGGTCCTCTAACATCCAGTGCTGGTCAGTTAAGATGAGAAACGTGTGAGCTTTGTGAACGATGTAGTTTGTTTGAGCTGTAAAGTAACTTCCCTTACCTGAAACGATTTCTTGCTTGTAGGAAGACTCAGAGCCAGGATTTACCTCCATTTCTGAAGTGAAACACACAACAGAGTTCTAATCCATTGATCACACTCTGCTTCGAGCAAGAAGCACGCTCTAGCTTTCTAGAATCTCTAAGACAGCAGGAAACATGAGTGTGCTGATAAAAAATGAACGGTGTTTCCTACACATACGGATCATATCTAGTCCAACTCTGCTTCTGAAACTGATACAAAGCACTGGTCCTCTAACATCCAATGCTTGTCACTTAGGATGAGAAACGTGAGAGCTTCGTGAACAATGTAGTTTGTTTGAGCTGAAAAGTGACTGCCCTTACCTGAAACGAAGTCTTGCTTGTTGGAAGACATAGAGCCTGGGATTTAACTCCTTTTCTGAAGGGAAACACACAACAGAGTTCTCATCCATGGATCACACTCTGCTTTAGAGCAAGAAGCATGCTCTTGTTTCTAGAGTCTCTAAAACAGCAGGAAACGTGAGTGAGCACGGAAGAAAAGAACCGTGTTTACTATACATACAGACCATATCTACTTCAACTCTGTTTGTAATTGATACAAACCAAAGTTCCTCTAACATCCAATGAATCTCAGTTAAGTTGAGAAACATGTGAGCTTCGTGAACGATATAGTTCATTTGAGTTGTAAAGTAAATGCCCTTACCTGAAACGAATTATTGCTTGTAGGAAGACTCAGAGCCAGGATTTAACTCCATTTCTGAAGTTTAACACACAACAGAGTTCTAATCCATTGATCACACTCTGCTTTCGAGCAAGAAGCACGCTCTAGCTTTCTAGAGTCTCTAAGACAGCAGGAAACTTGAGTGTGCTGAGAAGAAATGAACGGTGTTTCCTACACATACGATCATATCTAGTCCAACTCTCCTTCTGAAACTGATACAAAGCACTGGTCGTGTAACATCCAATGCTTGTCAGTTAAGATGAGAAACGTGTGAGCTTTGTGAACGATGTAGTTTGTTTGAGCTGTAAAGTAACTTCCCTTACCTGAAACGAAGTCTTGCTTGTAGGAAGACTCAGAGCCAGGATTTAACTCCATTTCTGAAGTGAAACACACAACAGAGTTCTCATCCATTGATCACACTCTGCTTTTGAGCAAGAAGCACGCTCTTGCTTTCTAGAGTCTCTAAGACAGCAGGAAACATGATTGTGATGAGAACAAAAGAACGGTGTTTCATACACATACGGACCATATCTAATTCAACTCTGCTTCTGAAACTGACACAAAGCACTGGTCCTCTAACATCCAATGCTTGGCATTGAAGATGAGAAACGTGTGAGCATCGTGAACGACATAGTTCGTTTGAGAAATAAAGTAAATGCCCTTACCTGAAACGAAGACAGGCTTGTAGGAAGACTCAGAGCCAGGGATTTAATTCCATTTCTGAAGTGAAACACACAACAGAGTTCTCATCCATTGATCACACTCTGCTTTAGAGCAAGAAGCACGCTCTAGCTTTCTAGATTCTCTAAGACAGCAGGAATCATAAGTGTGCTGAGAACAAATGACCTGTGTTTCCTACAAATACGGATCATATCTAGTCCAACTCTGCTTCTGAAACTGATAAAATGCACTGGTCCTCTAACATCCAATGCTTGTCTGTTAAGATGAGAAACGTGTGAGCTTTGTGAACGATGTAGTTTGTTTGAGCTGTAAAGTAAATTCCCTTACCTGAAACAAATTCTTGCTTGTAGGAAGACTCAGAGCCAGGATTTACCTCCATTTCTGAAGTGAAACACACAACAGAGTTCTAATCCATTGATCACACTCTGCTTTCGAGCAAGAAGCACGCTCTAGCTTTCTAGAATCTCTAAGACAGCAGGAAACATGAGTGTGCTGAGAAAAAATGAACGGTGTTTCCTACACATACGGATCATATCTAGTCCAACTCTGCTTCTGAAACTGATACAAAGCACTGGTCCTCTAACATCCAATGCTTGTCAGTTAGGTTGAGAAACGTGTGAGCTTCGTGAACAATGTAGTTTGTTTGAGCTGAAAAGTGACTGCCCTTACCTGAAACGAAGTCTTGCTTGTTGGAAGACACAGAGCCTGGGATTTAACTCCTTTTCTGAAGGGAAACACACAACAGAGTTCTCATCCAAGGATCACACTCTGCTTTAGAGCAAGAAGCATGCTCTTGCTTTCTAGAGTCTCTAATACAGCAGGAAACGTGAGTGTGCACCAAAGAAAAGAAGCGTGTTTCCTATACATACAGACCATATCTACTTCAACTCTGTTTGAAATTGATACAAACCAAAGGTCCTCTAACATCCAATGCATCTCAGTTAAGATGAGAAACGTGTAAGCTTCGTGAACGATATAGTTCATTTGAGTTGTAAAGTAAATGCCCTTACCTGAAACGAATTCTTGCTTGTAGGAAGACTCAGAGCCAGGATTTAACTCCATTTCTGAAGTGAAACACACAACAGAGTTCTCATCCATTGATCACACTCTGCTTTCGAGCAAGAAGCCCGCTCTAGCTTTGTAGAGTCTCTAAGACAGCAGGAAACTTGAGTGTGTTGAGAAGAAATGAACGGTGTTTCCTACACATACGATCATATCTAGTCCAACTCTGCTTCTGAAACTGATACAAAGCACTGGTCCTCTAACATCCAGTGCTGGTCAGTTAAGATGAGAAACGTGTGAGCTTTGTGAACGATGTAGTTTGTTTGAGCTGTAAAGTAACTTCCCTTACCTGAAATGAAGTCTTGCTTGTAGGAAGACTCAGATCCAGGATTTAACTCCATTTCTGAATTGAAACACACAACAGAGTTCTAATCCATTGATCACACTCTGCTTTAGAGCAAGAAACACGCTCTAGCTTTCTAGTATCTAAGACAGTAGGAAACATGAGTGTGCTGAGAAATAATGAACGGTGTTTCCTATACATACATATCATATCTAGTCCAACTCTGCCTGTGAAACTGATACAAAGCACTGGTCCTCAAACATCCAATGCTTGTCAGTTAAGATAAGAAACGTTTGAGCTTCGTGAATAATGTAGTTGGTTTGAGCTGAAAAGTGACTGCCCTTACTTGAAACGAAGTCTTTCTTGTAGGAAGACTCAGAGCCTGGAATTTAACTCCATTTCTGAAGTGAAACACACAACAGAGTTCTCATCCATTGATCACACTCTGCTTTAGAGCAAGAAGCACGCTCTAACTTTCTAGATTCTCTAAGACAGCAGGAAACTTGAGTGTGCTGAGAACAAATGAACAGTGTTTCCTACACATACGGATCATATCTACTCCAACTCTGCTTCTGAAACTGATACAAAGCACTGGTCCTCTAATATCCATTGCTTGTCAGTTAAGATGAGAAACTTGTGAGCTTTGTGAACGATGTAGTTTGTTTGAGCTGTAAAGTAACTTCCCTTACCTGAAACGAATTCTTGCTTGTAGGAAGACTCAGAGCCAGGATTTACCTCCATTTCTGAAGTGAAACACACAACAGAGTTCTAATCCATTGATCACACTCTGCTTTCCAGCAAGAAACACGCTCTAGCTTTCTAGATTCTCTAAGAAAGCAGGAAACATGAGTGTGCTGAGAAAAAATGAACGGTGTTTCCTATACATACGTATCATATCTAGTCCAACTCTGCCTCTGAAACTGATACAAAGCACTGGTCCTCTAACATCCAATGCTTGTCAGTTAAGATAAGAAACGTTTGAGCTTCGAGAACAATGTAGTTTGTTTAAGCTGAAAAGTGACTGCCCTTACTTGAAACGAAGTCTTGCTTGTAGGAAGACTCAGAGCCTGGGATTTAACTCCATTTCAGAAGTGAAACACACAACAGAGTTCTCATCCATTGATCACACTCTGCTTTAGAGCAAGAAGCACGCTCTAGCTTTCTAGAGTCTCTAAGACAGCAGGAAACTTGAGTGTGCTGACAATAAATGAACAGTGTTACCTACACATACAGATCATATCTAGTCCAACTCTGCTTCTGAAACTGATACAAAGCACTGGTCCTCTAACATCCAATGCTTCTCAGTTAAGATGAGAACAGTGTGAGCTTCGAAAAAGATATAGTTTCTTTGAGCTGTAAAGTAAATGCCCTTACCTGAAACGAAGTCTTGCTTGTAGGGAGACTCAGAGCCAGCGATTTAAATCCATTTCTGAAGTGAAACAAACAACAGAGTTCTAATCCATTGATCACACTCTGCTTTAGAGCAAGAAGCCCGCTCTTGCTTTCTAGAGTCTCTAAGACAGCAGGAAACATGATTGTGATGAGAACAAAAGAACGGTGTTTCATACACATACGAACCATATCTAATTCAACTCTGCTTCTGAAACTGATACAATGCACTGGTCCTCTAACATCCAATGCTTGTCAGTTAAGATGAGAAACGTGTGAGCTTCATGAACGACATAGTTCGTTTGAGATATAAAGTAAATGCCCTTACCTTAAACGAAGACAGGCTTGTAGGAAGACTCAGAGCCAGGGATTTAATTCCATTTCTGAAGTGAAACACACAACAGAGTTCTCATCCATTGATCGCACTCTGCTTAAACCAAGAAGCACGCTCTAGCTTTCTAGATTCTCTAAGACAGCAGGAAAATTGAGTGTACTCAGAAAAAATGAACGGTGTTTCCTACAAATACGGATCATATCTAGTCCAACTCTGCTTCTGAAACTGATACAAAGCACTGGTCCTCTAACATCCAATGCTTGTCAGTTAAGATGAGAAACGTGTGAGCTTTGTGAACGATGTAGTTTGTTTGGGCTGTAAAGTAAATTCCCTTACCTCAAACGAATTCTTGCTTGTAGGAAGACTCAGAGCCAGGATTTACCTCCATTTCTGAAGTGAAACACACAACAGAGTTCTAATCCATTGATCACACTCTGCTTTCGAGCAAGAAGCATGCTCTAGCTTTCTAGAATCTCTAAGAGAGCAGGAAACATGAGTGTGCTGAGAAAAAATGAACGGTGTTTCCTACACATACGGATCCTATCTAGTCCAACTCTGCTTCTGAAACTGATACAAAGCACTGTTCCTCTAACATCCAATGCTTGTCAGTTAGGTTGAGAAACGTGTGAGTTTCGTGAACAATGTAGTTTGTTTGAGCTGAAAAGTGACTGCCCTTACCTGAAACGAAGTCTTGCTTGTTGGAAGACACAGAGCCTGGGATTTAACTCCTTTTCTGAAGGGAAACACACAACAGAGTTCTCATCCAAGGATCACACTCTGCTTTAGAGCAAGAAGCATGCTCTTGCTTTCTAGAGTCTCTAATACAGCAGGAAACGTGAGTGTGCACCAAAGAAAAGAAGCGTGTTTCCTATACATACAGACCATATCTACTTCAACTCTGTTTGAAATTGATACAAACCAAAGGTCCTCTAACATCCAATGCATCTCAGTTAAGATGAGAAACGTGTGAGCTTCGTGAACGATATAGTTCATTTGAGTTGTAAAGTAAATGCCCTTACCTGAAACGAATTCTTGCTTGTAGGAAGACTCAGAGCCAGGATTTAACTCCATTTCTGAAGTGAAACACACAACAGAGTTCTCATCCATTGATCACACTCTGCTTTCTAGCAAGAAGCCCGCTCTAGCTTTGTAGAGTCTCTAAGACAGCAGGAAACTTGAGTGTGCTGAGAAGAAATGAACGGTGTTTCCTACACATACGATCATATCTATTCCAACTCTGCTTCTGAAACTGATACAAAGCACTGGTCCTCTAACATCCAGTGCTGGTCAGTTAAGATGAGAAACGTGTGAGCTTTGTGAACGATGTAGTTTGTTTGAGCTGTAAAGTAACTTCCCTTACCTGAAACGATTTCTTGCTTGTAGGAAGACTCAGAGCCAGGATTTACCTCCATTTCTGAAGTGAAACACACAACAGAGTTCTAATCCATTGATCACACTCTGCTTCGAGCAAGAAGCACGCTCTAGCTTTCTAGAATCTCTAAGACAGCAGGAAACATGAGTGTGCTGATAAAAAATGAACGGTGTTTCCTACACATACGGATCATATCTAGTCCAACTCTGCTTCTGAAACTGATACAAAGCACTGGTCCTCTAACATCCAATGCTTGTCACTTAGGATGAGAAACGTGAGAGCTTCGTGAACAATGTAGTTTGTTTGAGCTGAAAAGTGACTGCCCTTACCTGAAACGAAGTCTTGCTTGTTGGAAGACATAGAGCCTGGGATTTAACTCCTTTTCTGAAGGGAAACACACAACAGAGTTCTCATCCATGGATCACACTCTGCTTTAGAGCAAGAAGCATGCTCTTGTTTCTAGAGTCTCTAAAACAGCAGGAAACGTGAGTGAGCACGGAAGAAAAGAACCGTGTTTACTATACATACAGACCATATCTACTTCAACTCTGTTTGTAATTGATACAAACCAAAGTTCCTCTAACATCCAATGAATCTCAGTTAAGTTGAGAAACATGTGAGCTTCGTGAACGATATAGTTCATTTGAGTTGTAAAGTAAATGCCCTTACCTGAAACGAATTATTGCTTGTAGGAAGACTCAGAGCCAGGATTTAACTCCATTTCTGAAGTTTAACACACAACAGAGTTCTAATCCATTGATCACACTCTGCTTTCGAGCAAGAAGCACGCTCTAGCTTTCTAGAGTCTCTAAGACAGCAGGAAACTTGAGTGTGCTGAGAAGAAATGAACGGTGTTTCCTACACATACGATCATATCTAGTCCAACTCTCCTTCTGAAACTGATACAAAGCACTGGTCGTGTAACATCCAATGCTTGTCAGTTAAGATGAGAAACGTGTGAGCTTTGTGAACGATGTAGTTTGTTTGAGCTGTAAAGTAACTTCCCTTACCTGAAACGAAGTCTTGCTTGTAGGAAGACTCAGAGCCAGGATTTAACTCCATTTCTGAAGTGAAACACACAACAGAGTTCTCATCCATTGATCACACTCTGCTTTTGAGCAAGAAGCACGCTCTTGCTTTCTAGAGTCTCTAAGACAGCAGGAAACATGATTGTGATGAGAACAAAAGAACGGTGTTTCATACACATACGGACCATATCTAATTCAACTCTGCTTCTGAAACTGACACAAAGCACTGGTCCTCTAACATCCAATGCTTGGCATTGAAGATGAGAAACGTGTGAGCATCGTGAACGACATAGTTCGTTTGAGAAATAAAGTAAATGCCCTTACCTGAAACGAAGACAGGCTTGTAGGAAGACTCAGAGCCAGGGATTTAATTCCATTTCTGAAGTGAAACACACAACAGAGTTCTCATCCATTGATCACACTCTGCTTTAGAGCAAGAAGCACGCTCTAGCTTTCTAGATTCTCTAAGACAGCAGGAATCATAAGTGTGCTGAGAACAAATGACCTGTGTTTCCTACAAATACGGATCATATCTAGTCCAACTCTGCTTCTGAAACTGATAAAATGCACTGGTCCTCTAACATCCAATGCTTGTCTGTTAAGATGAGAAACGTGTGAGCTTTGTGAACGATGTAGTTTGTTTGAGCTGTAAAGTAAATTCCCTTACCTGAAACAAATTCTTGCTTGTAGGAAGACTCAGAGCCAGGATTTACCTCCATTTCTGAAGTGAAACACACAACAGAGTTCTAATCCATTGATCACACTCTGCTTTCGAGCAAGAAGCACGCTCTAGCTTTCTAGAATCTCTAAGACAGCAGGAAACATGAGTGTGCTGAGAAAAAATGAACGGTGTTTCCTACACATACGGATCATATCTAGTCCAACTCTGCTTCTGAAACTGATACAAAGCACTGGTCCTCTAACATCCAATGCTTGTCAGTTAGGTTGAGAAACGTGTGAGCTTCGTGAACAATGTAGTTTGTTTGAGCTGAAAAGTGACTGCCCTTACCTGAAACGAAGTCTTGCTTGTTGGAAGACACAGAGCCTGGGATTTAACTCCTTTTCTGAAGGGAAACACACAACAGAGTTCTCATCCAAGGATCACACTCTGCTTTAGAGCAAGAAGCATGCTCTTGCTTTCTAGAGTCTCTAATACAGCAGGAAACGTGAGTGTGCACCAAAGAAAAGAAGCGTGTTTCCTATACATACAGACCATATCTACTTCAACTCTGTTTGAAATTGATACAAACCAAAGGTCCTCTAACATCCAATGCATCTCAGTTAAGATGAGAAACGTGTAAGCTTCGTGAACGATATAGTTCATTTGAGTTGTAAAGTAAATGCCCTTACCTGAAACGAATTCTTGCTTGTAGGAAGACTCAGAGCCAGGATTTAACTCCATTTCTGAAGTGAAACACACAACAGAGTTCTCATCCATTGATCACACTCTGCTTTCGAGCAAGAAGCCCGCTCTAGCTTTGTAGAGTCTCTAAGACAGCAGGAAACTTGAGTGTGTTGAGAAGAAATGAACGGTGTTTCCTACACATACGATCATATCTAGTCCAACTCTGCTTCTGAAACTGATACAAAGCACTGGTCCTCTAACATCCAGTGCTGGTCAGTTAAGATGAGAAACGTGTGAGCTTTGTGAACGATGTAGTTTGTTTGAGCTGTAAAGTAACTTCCCTTACCTGAAATGAAGTCTTGCTTGTAGGAAGACTCAGATCCAGGATTTAACTCCATTTCTGAATTGAAACACACAACAGAGTTCTAATCCATTGATCACACTCTGCTTTAGAGCAAGAAACACGCTCTAGCTTTCTAGTATCTAAGACAGTAGGAAACATGAGTGTGCTGAGAAATAATGAACGGTGTTTCCTATACATACATATCATATCTAGTCCAACTCTGCCTGTGAAACTGATACAAAGCACTGGTCCTCAAACATCCAATGCTTGTCAGTTAAGATAAGAAACGTTTGAGCTTCGTGAATAATGTAGTTGGTTTGAGCTGAAAAGTGACTGCCCTTACTTGAAACGAAGTCTTTCTTGTAGGAAGACTCAGAGCCTGGAATTTAACTCCATTTCTGAAGTGAAACACACAACAGAGTTCTCATCCATTGATCACACTCTGCTTTAGAGCAAGAAGCACGCTCTAACTTTCTAGATTCTCTAAGACAGCAGGAAACTTGAGTGTGCTGAGAACAAATGAACAGTGTTTCCTACACATACGGATCATATCTACTCCAACTCTGCTTCTGAAACTGATACAAAGCACTGGTCCTCTAATATCCATTGCTTGTCAGTTAAGATGAGAAACTTGTGAGCTTTGTGAACGATGTAGTTTGTTTGAGCTGTAAAGTAACTTCCCTTACCTGAAACGAATTCTTGCTTGTAGGAAGACTCAGAGCCAGGATTTACCTCCATTTCTGAAGTGAAACACACAACAGAGTTCTAATCCATTGATCACACTCTGCTTTCCAGCAAGAAACACGCTCTAGCTTTCTAGATTCTCTAAGAAAGCAGGAAACATGAGTGTGCTGAGAAAAAATGAACGGTGTTTCCTATACATACGTATCATATCTAGTCCAACTCTGCCTCTGAAACTGATACAAAGCACTGGTCCTCTAACATCCAATGCTTGTCAGTTAAGATAAGAAACGTTTGAGCTTCGAGAACAATGTAGTTTGTTTAAGCTGAAAAGTGACTGCCCTTACTTGAAACGAAGTCTTGCTTGTAGGAAGACTCAGAGCCTGGGATTTAACTCCATTTCAGAAGTGAAACACACAACAGAGTTCTCATCCATTGATCACACTCTGCTTTAGAGCAAGAAGCACGCTCTAGCTTTCTAGAGTCTCTAAGACAGCAGGAAACTTGAGTGTGCTGACAATAAATGAACAGTGTTACCTACACATACAGATCATATCTAGTCCAACTCTGCTTCTGAAACTGATACAAAGCACTGGTCCTCTAACATCCAATGCTTCTCAGTTAAGATGAGAACAGTGTGAGCTTCGAAAAAGATATAGTTTCTTTGAGCTGTAAAGTAAATGCCCTTACCTGAAACGAAGTCTTGCTTGTAGGGAGACTCAGAGCCAGCGATTTAAATCCATTTCTGAAGTGAAACAAACAACAGAGTTCTAATCCATTGATCACACTCTGCTTTAGAGCAAGAAGCCCGCTCTTGCTTTCTAGAGTCTCTAAGACAGCAGGAAACATGATTGTGATGAGAACAAAAGAACGGTGTTTCATACACATACGAACCATATCTAATTCAACTCTGCTTCTGAAACTGATACAATGCACTGGTCCTCTAACATCCAATGCTTGTCAGTTAAGATGAGAAACGTGTGAGCTTCATGAACGACATAGTTCGTTTGAGATATAAAGTAAATGCCCTTACCTTAAACGAAGACAGGCTTGTAGGAAGACTCAGAGCCAGGGATTTAATTCCATTTCTGAAGTGAAACACACAACAGAGTTCTCATCCATTGATCGCACTCTGCTTAAACCAAGAAGCACGCTCTAGCTTTCTAGATTCTCTAAGACAGCAGGAAAATTGAGTGTACTCAGAAAAAATGAACGGTGTTTCCTACAAATACGGATCATATCTAGTCCAACTCTGCTTCTGAAACTGATACAAAGCACTGGTCCTCTAACATCCAATGCTTGTCAGTTAAGATGAGAAACGTGTGAGCTTTGTGAACGATGTAGTTTGTTTGGGCTGTAAAGTAAATTCCCTTACCTGAAACGAATTCTTGCTTTTAGGAAGACTCAGAACCAGGATTTACCTCCATTTCTGAAGTGAAACACACAACAGAGTTCTAATCCATTGATCACACTCTGCTTTTAGCAAGAAGCATGCTCTAGCTTTCTAGAATCTCTAAGAGAGCAGGAAACATGAGTGTGCTGAGAAAAAATGAACGGTGTTTCCTACACATACGGATCATATCTAGTCCAACTCTGCTTCTGAAACTGATGCAAAGCACTGGTCCTCTAACATCCAATGTTTGTCAGTTAGGATGAGAAACGTGTGATCTTCGTGAACTATGTAGTTTGTTTGAGCTGAAAAGTGACTGCCCTTACCTGAAACAAAGTCTTGCTTGTTGGAAGACACAGAGCCTGGGATTTAACTCCTTTTCTGAAGGGAAACACACAACAGAGTTCTCATCCATGGATCACACTCTGCTTTAGAGCAAGAAGCATGCTCTTGCTTTCTAGAGTCTCTAATACAGCAGGAAACGTGAGTGTGCACCGAAGAAAAGAAGCGTGATTCCTATACATACAGACCATATCTACTTCAACTCTGTTTGAAATTGATACAAACCAAAGGTCCTCTAACATCCAATGCATCTCAGTTAAGATGAGAAACGTGTGAGCTTCGTGAACGATATAGTTCATTTGAGTTGTAAAGTAAATGCCCTTACCTGAAACGAATTCTTGCTTGTAGGAAGACCCAGAGCCAGGATTTAACTCCATTTCTGAAGTGAAACATACAACAGAGTGCTAATCCATTGATCACACTCTGCTTTCGAGCAAGAAGCACGCTCTAGCTTTCTAGAGTCTCTAAGACAGCAGGAAACTTGAGTGTGCTGAGAAGAAATGAACGGTGTTTCCTACACATACGATCATATCTAGTCCAACTCTGCTTCTGAAACTGATACAAAGCACTGGTCCTCTAACATCCAATGCTTGTCAGTTAATTTGAGAAACGTGTGAGCTTTGTGAACGATGTAGTTTGTTTGAGCTGTAAAGTAACTTCCCTTACCTGAAACGAAGTCTTGCTTGTAGGAAGACTCACATCCAGGATTTAACCCCATTTCTGAAGTGAAACACACAACAGAATTCTAATCCATTGATCACACTCTGCTTTCCAGCAAGAAGCACGCTCTAGCTTTCTAGAGTCTCTAAGACAGCAGGAAACTTGAGTGTGCTGACAATAAATGAACAGTATTACCTACACATACAGATCATATCTAGTCCAACTCTACTTCTGAAACTGATACAAAGCACTGGTCCTCTAACATCCAATGCTTCTCAGTTAAGATGAGAAACGTGTGAGCTTCGTGAAAGATATAGTTCGTTTGAGCTGTAAAGTAAATGTCCTTACCTGAAACGAAGTCATGCTTGTAGGAAGACTCAGAGCCAGGGATTTAACTCCATTTCTGAAGTGAAACACACAGCAGAGTTCTCATCCATTGACCACACTCTGCTTTCGAGCAAGAGGCAAGCTCTAGCTTTCTAGAGTCTCTAAGACAGCATGAAACGTGAGTGTGCTGAGAACAAAGGAACGGAGTTTCCTACACATACAGACCATATCTAGTCCAACTCTGCTTCTGAAACTGATACAGTGCACTGGTCCTCTAACATCCAATGCTTCTCAGTTAAGATGAGAACAGTGTGAGCTTCGAAAAAGATATAGTTTCTTTGAGCTGTAAAGTAAATGCCCATACTTGAAACGAAGTCTTGCTTGTAGGAAGACTCAGAGCCAGGATTTACCTCCATTTCTGAAGTGAAACACACAACAGAGTTCTAATCCATTGATCACACTCTGCTTTCGAGCAAGAAGCACGCTCTAACTTTCTAGAATCTCTAAGACAGCAGGAAACATGAGTGTGCTGAGAAAAAAATGAACGGTGTTTCCTACACATACGGATCATATCTAGTCCAACTCTGCTTCTGAAACTGATACAAAGCACTGGTCCTCTAATATCCAATGCTTGGCAGTTAGGATGAGAAACGTGTGAGCATCGTGAACGACATAGTTCGTTTGAGAAATAAAGTAAATGCCCTTACCTGAAACGAAGACAGGCTTGTAGGAAGACTCAGAGCCAGGGATTTAATTCCATTTCTGAAGTGAAACACACAACAGAGTTCTCATCCATTGATCACACTCTGCTTTAGAGCAAGAAGCACGCTCTAGCTTTCTAGATTCTCTAAGACAGCAGGAATCATAAGTGTGCTGAGAACAAATGACCTGTGTTTCCTACAAATACGGATCATATCTAGTCCAACTCTGCTTCTGAAACTGATAAAATGCACTGGTCCTCTAACATCCAATGCTTGTCTGTTAAGATGAGAAACGTGTGAGCTTTGTGAACGATGTAGTTTGTTTGAGCTGTAAAGTAAATTCCCTTACCTGAAACAAATTCTTGCTTGTAGGAAGACTCAGAGCCAGGATTTACCTCCATTTCTGAAGTGAAACACACAACAGAGTTCTAATCCATTGATCACACTCTGCTTTCGAGCAAGAAGCACGCTCTAGCTTTCTAGAATCTCTAAGACAGCAGGAAACATGAGTGTGCTGAGAAAAAATGAACGGTGTTTCCTACACATACGGATCATATCTAGTCCAACTCTGCTTCTGAAACTGATACAAAGCACTGGTCCTCTAACATCCAATGCTTGTCAGTTAGGTTGAGAAACGTGTGAGCTTCGTGAACAATGTAGTTTGTTTGAGCTGAAAAGTGACTGCCCTTACCTGAAACGAAGTCTTGCTTGTTGGAAGACACAGAGCCTGGGATTTAACTCCTTTTCTGAAGGGAAACACACAACAGAGTTCTCATCCAAGGATCACACTCTGCTTTAGAGCAAGAAGCATGCTCTTGCTCTCTAGAGTCTCTAATACAGCAGGAAACGTGAGTGTGCACCAAAGAAAAGAAGCGTGTTTCCTATACATACAGACCATATCTACTTCAACTCTGTTTGAAATTGATACAAACCAAAGGTCCTCTAACATCCAATGCATCTCAGTTAAGATGAGAAACGTGTAAGCTTCGTGAACGATATAGTTCATTTGAGTTGTAAAGTAAATGCCCTTACCTGAAACGAATTCTTGCTTGTAGGAAGACTCAGAGCCAGGATTTAACTCCATTTCTGAAGTGAAACACACAACAGAGTTCTCATCCATTGATCACACTCTGCTTTCGAGCAAGAAGCCCGCTCTAGCTTTGTAGAGTCTCTAAGACAGCAGGAAACTTGAGTGTGTTGAGAAGAAATGAACGGTGTTTCCTACACATACGATCATATCTAGTCCAACTCTGCTTCTGAAACTGATACAAAGCACTGGTCCTCTAACATCCAGTGCTGGTCAGTTAAGATGAGAAACGTGTGAGCTTTGTGAACGATGTAGTTTGTTTGAGCTGTAAAGTAACTTCCCTTACCTGAAATGAAGTCTTGCTTGTAGGAAGACTCAGATCCAGGATTTAACTCCATTTCTGAATTGAAACACACAACAGAGTTCTAATCCATTGATCACACTCTGCTTTAGAGCAAGAAACACGCTCTAGCTTTCTAGTATCTAAGACAGTAGGAAACATGAGTGTGCTGAGAAATAATGAACGGTGTTTCCTATACATACATATCATATCTAGTCCAACTCTGCCTGTGAAACTGATACAAAGCACTGGTCCTCAAACATCCAATGCTTGTCAGTTAAGATAAGAAACGTTTGAGCTTCGTGAATAATGTAGTTGGTTTGAGCTGAAAAGTGACTGCCCTTACTTGAAACGAAGTCTTTCTTGTAGGAAGACTCAGAGCCTGGAATTTAACTCCATTTCTGAAGTGAAACACACAACAGAGTTCTCATCCATTGATCACACTCTGCTTTAGAGCAAGAAGCACGCTCTAACTTTCTAGATTCTCTAAGACAGCAGGAAACTTGAGTGTGCTGAGAACAAATGAACAGTGTTTCCTACACATACGGATCATATCTACTCCAACTCTGCTTCTGAAACTGATACAAAGCACTGGTCCTCTAACATCCAGTGCTGGTCAGTTAAGATGAGAAACGTGTGAGCTTTGTGAACGATGTAGTTTGTTTGAGCTGTAAAGTAACTTCCCTTACCTGAAACGAATTCTTGCTTGTAGGAAGACTCAGAGCCAGGATTTACCTCCATTTCTGAAGTGAAACACACAACAGAGTTCTAATCCATTGATCACACTCTGCTTTCCAGCAAGAAACACGCTCTAGCTTTCTAGATTCTCTAAGAAAGCAGGAAACATGAGTGTGCTGAGAAAAAATGAACGGTGTTTCCTATACATACGTATCATATCTAGTCCAACTCTGCCTCTGAAACTGATACAAAGCACTGGTCCTCTAACATCCAATGCTTGTCAGTTAAGATAAGAAACGTTTGAGCTTCGAGAACAATGTAGTTTGTTTAAGCTGAAAAGTGACTGCCCTTACTTGAAACGAAGTCTTGCTTGTAGGAAGACTCAGAGCCTGGGATTTAACTCCATTTCAGAAGTGAAACACACAACAGAGTTCTCATCCATTGATCACACTCTGCTTTAGAGCAAGAAGCACGCTCTAGCTTTCTAGAGTCTCTAAGACAGCAGGAAACTTGAGTGTGCTGACAATAAATGAACAGTGTTACCTACACATACAGATCATATCTAGTCCAACTCTGCTTCTGAAACTGATACAAAGCACTGGTCCTCTAACATCCAATGCTTCTCAGTTAAGATGAGAACAGTGTGAGCTTCGAAAAAGATATAGTTTCTTTGAGCTGTAAAGTAAATGCCCTTACCTGAAACGAAGTCTTGCTTGTAGGGAGACTCAGAGCCAGCGATTTAAATCCATTTCTGAAGTGAAACAAACAACAGAGTTCTAATCCATTGATCACACTCTGCTTTAGAGCAAGAAGCCCGCTCTTGCTTTCTAGAGTCTCTAAGACAGCAGGAAACATGATTGTGATGAGAACAAAAGAACGGTGTTTCATACACATACGAACCATATCTAATTCAACTCTGCTTCTGAAACTGATACAATGCACTGGTCCTCTAACATCCAATGCTTGTCAGTTAAGATGAGAAACGTGTGAGCTTCATGAACGACATAGTTCGTTTGAGATATAAAGTAAATGCCCTTACCTTAAACGAAGACAGGCTTGTAGGAAGACTCAGAGCCAGGGATTTAATTCCATTTCTGAAGTGAAACACACAACAGAGTTCTCATCCATTGATCGCACTCTGCTTAAACCAAGAAGCACGCTCTAGCTTTCTAGATTCTCTAAGACAGCAGGAAAATTGAGTGTACTCAGAAAAAATGAACGGTGTTTCCTACAAATACGGATCATATCTAGTCCAACTCTGCTTCTGAAACTGATACAAAGCACTGGTCCTCTAACATCCAATGCTTGTCAGTTAAGATGAGAAACGTGTGAGCTTTGTGAACGATGTAGTTTGTTTGGGCTGTAAAGTAAATTCCCTTACCTCAAACGAATTCTTGCTTGTAGGAAGACTCAGAGCCAGGATTTACCTCCATTTCTGAAGTGAAACACACAACAGAGTTCTAATCCATTGATCACACTCTGCTTTCGAGCAAGAAGCATGCTCTAGCTTTCTAGAATCTCTAAGAGAGCAGGAAACATGAGTGTGCTGAGAAAAAATGAACGGTGTTTCCTACACATACGGATCCTATCTAGTCCAACTCTGCTTCTGAAACTGATACAAAGCACTGTTCCTCTAACATCCAATGCTTGTCAGTTAGGTTGAGAAACGTGTGAGTTTCGTGAACAATGTAGTTTGTTTGAGCTGAAAAGTGACTGCCCTTACCTGAAACGAAGTCTTGCTTGTTGGAAGACACAGAGCCTGGGATTTAACTCCTTTTCTGAAGGGAAACACACAACAGAGTTCTCATCCAAGGATCACACTCTGCTTTAGAGCAAGAAGCATGCTCTTGCTTTCTAGAGTCTCTAATACAGCAGGAAACGTGAGTGTGCACCAAAGAAAAGAAGCGTGTTTCCTATACATACAGACCATATCTACTTCAACTCTGTTTGAAATTGATACAAACCAAAGGTCCTCTAACATCCAATGCATCTCAGTTAAGATGAGAAACGTGTAAGCTTCGTGAACGATATAGTTCATTTGAGTTGTAAAGTAAATGCCCTTACCTGAAACGAATTCTTGCTTGTAGGAAGACTCAGAGCCAGGATTTAACTCCATTTCTGAAGTGAAACACACAACAGAGTTCTCATCCATTGATCACACTCTGCTTTCTAGCAAGAAGCCCGATCTAGCTTTGTAGAGTCTCTAAGACAGCAGGAAACTTGAGTGTGCTGAGAAGAAATGAACGGTGTTTCCTACACATACGATCATATCTATTCCAACTCTGCTTCTGAAACTGATACAAAGCACTGGTCCTCTAACATCCAGTGCTGGTCAGTTAAGATGAGAAACGTGTGAGCTTTGTGAACGATGTAGTTTGTTTGAGCTGTAAAGTAACTTCCCTTACCTGAAACGATTTCTTGCTTGTAGGAAGACTCAGAGCCAGGATTTACCTCCATTTCTGAAGTGAAACACACAACAGAGTTCTAATCCATTGATCACACTCTGCTTCGAGCAAGAAGCACGCTCTAGCTTTCTAGAATCTCTAAGACAGCAGGAAACATGAGTGTGCTGATAAAAAATGAACGGTGTTTCCTACACATACGGATCATATCTAGTCCAACTCTGCTTCTGAAACTGATACAAAGCACTGGTCCTCTAACATCCAATGCTTGTCACTTAGGATGAGAAACGTGAGAGCTTCGTGAACAATGTAGTTTGTTTGAGCTGAAAAGTGACTGCCCTTACCTGAAACGAAGTCTTGCTTGTTGGAAGACATAGAGCCTGGGATTTAACTCCTTTTCTGAAGGGAAACACACAACAGAGTTCTCATCCATGGATCACACTCTGCTTTAGAGCAAGAAGCATGCTCTTGTTTCTAGAGTCTCTAAAACAGCAGGAAACGTGAGTGAGCACGGAAGAAAAGAACCGTGTTTACTATACATACAGACCATATCTACTTCAACTCTGTTTGTAATTGATACAAACCAAAGTTCCTCTAACATCCAATGAATCTCAGTTAAGTTGAGAAACATGTGAGCTTCGTGAACGATATAGTTCATTTGAGTTGTAAAGTAAATGCCCTTACCTGAAACGAATTATTGCTTGTAGGAAGACTCAGAGCCAGGATTTAACTCCATTTCTGAAGTTTAACACACAACAGAGTTCTAATCCATTGATCACACTCTGCTTTCGAGCAAGAAGCACGCTCTAGCTTTCTAGAGTCTCTAAGACAGCAGGAAACTTGAGTGTGCTGAGAAGAAATGAACGGTGTTTCCTACACATACGATCATATCTAGTCCAACTCTCCTTCTGAAACTGATACAAAGCACTGGTCGTGTAACATCCAATGCTTGTCAGTTAAGATGAGAAACGTGTGAGCTTTGTGAACGATGTAGTTTGTTTGAGCTGTAAAGTAACTTCCCTTACCTGAAACGAAGTCTTGCTTGTAGGAAGACTCAGAGCCAGGATTTAACTCCATTTCTGAAGTGAAACACACAACAGAGTTCTCATCCATTGATCACACTCTGCTTTTGAGCAAGAAGCACGCTCTTGCTTTCTAGAGTCTCTAAGACAGCAGGAAACATGATTGTGATGAGAACAAAAGAACGGTGTTTCATACACATACGAACCATATCTAATTCAACTCTGCTTCTGAAACTGATACAATGCACTGGTCCTCTAACATCCAATGCTTGTCAGTTAAGATGAGAAACGTGTGAGCTTCATGAACGACATAGTTCGTTTGAGATATAAAGTAAATGCCCTTACCTTAAACGAAGACAGGCTTGTAGGAAGACTCAGAGCCAGGGATTTAATTCCATTTCTGAAGTGAAACACACAACAGAGTTCTCATCCATTGATCGCACTCTGCTTAAACCAAGAAGCACGCTCTAGCTTTCTAGATTCTCTAAGACAGCAGGAAAATTGAGTGTACTCAGAAAAAATGAACGGTGTTTCCTACAAATACGGATCATATCTAGTCCAACTCTGCTTCTGAAACTGATACAAAGCACAGGTCCTCTAACATCCAATGCTTGTCAGTTAAGATGAGAAACGTGTGAGCTTTGTGAACGATGTAGTTTGTTTGGGCTGTAAAGTAAATTCCCTTACCTGAAACGAATTCTTGCTTTTAGGAAGACTCAGAACCAGGATTTACCTCCATTTCTGAAGTGAAACACACAACAGAGTTCTAATCCATTGATCACACTCTGCTTTTAGCAAGAAGCATGCTCTAGCTTTCTAGAATCTCTAAGAGAGCAGGAAACATGAGTGTGCTGAGAAAAAATGAACGGTGTTTCCTACACATACGGATCATATCTAGTCCAACTCTGCTTCTGAAACTGATGCAAAGCACTGGTCCTCTAACATCCAATGTTTGTCAGTTAGGATGAGAAACGTGTGATCTTCGTGAACTATGTAGTTTGTTTGAGCTGAAAAGTGACTGCCCTTACCTGAAACAAAGTCTTGCTTGTTGGAAGACACAGAGCCTGGGATTTAACTCCTTTTCTGAAGGGAAACACACAACAGAGTTCTCATCCATGGATCACACTCTGCTTTAGAGCAAGAAGCATGCTCTTGCTTTCTAGAGTCTCTAATACAGCAGGAAACGTGAGTGTGCACCGAAGAAAAGAAGCGTGATTCCTATACATACAGACCATATCTACTTCAACTCTGTTTGAAATTGATACAAACCAAAGGTCCTCTAACATCCAATGCATCTCAGTTAAGATGAGAAACGTGTGAGCTTCGTGAACGATATAGTTCATTTGAGTTGTAAAGTAAATGCCCTTACCTGAAACGAATTCTTGCTTGTAGGAAGACCCAGAGCCAGGATTTAACTCCATTTCTGAAGTGAAACATACAACAGAGTGCTAATCCATTGATCACACTCTGCTTTCGAGCAAGAAGCACGCTCTAGCTTTCTAGAGTCTCTAAGACAGCAGGAAACTTGAGTGTGCTGAGAAGAAATGAACGGTGTTTCCTACACATACGATCATATCTAGTCCAACTCTGCTTCTGAAACTGATACAAAGCACTGGTCCTCTAACATCCAATGCTTGTCAGTTAATTTGAGAAACGTGTGAGCTTTGTGAACGATGTAGTTTGTTTGAGCTGTAAAGTAACTTCCCTTACCTGAAACGAAGTCTTGCTTGTAGGAAGACTCACATCCAGGATTTAACCCCATTTCTGAAGTGAAACACACAACAGAATTCTAATCCATTGATCACACTCTGCTTTCCAGCAAGAAGCACGCTCTAGCTTTCTAGAGTCTCTAAGACAGCAGGAAACTTGAGTGTGCTGACAATAAATGAACAGTATTACCTACACATACAGATCATATCTAGTCCAACTCTACTTCTGAAACTGATACAAAGCACTGGTCCTCTAACATCCAATGCTTCTCAGTTAAGATGAGAAACGTGTGAGCTTCGTGAAAGATATAGTTCGTTTGAGCTGTAAAGTAAATGTCCTTACCTGAAACGAAGTCATGCTTGTAGGAAGACTCAGAGCCAGGGATTTAACTCCATTTCTGAAGTGAAACACACAGCAGAGTTCTCATCCATTGACCACACTCTGCTTTCGAGCAAGAGGCAAGCTCTAGCTTTCTAGAGTCTCTAAGACAGCATGAAACGTGAGTGTGCTGAGAACAAAGGAACGGAGTTTCCTACACATACAGACCATATCTAGTCCAACTCTGCTTCTGAAACTGATACAGTGCACTGGTCCTCTAACATCCAATGCTTCTCAGTTAAGATGAGAACAGTGTGAGCTTCGAAAAAGATATAGTTTCTTTGAGCTGTAAAGTAAATGCCCATACTTGAAACGAAGTCTTGCTTGTAGGAAGACTCAGAGCCAGGATTTACCTCCATTTCTGAAGTGAAACACACAACAGAGTTCTAATCCATTGATCACACTCTGCTTTCGAGCAAGAAGCACGCTCTAACTTTCTAGAATCTCTAAGACAGCAGGAAACATGAGTGTGCTGAGAAAAAAATGAACGGTGTTTCCTACACATACGGATCATATCTAGTCCAACTCTGCTTCTGAAACTGATACAAAGCACTGGTCCTCTAATATCCAATGCTTGGCAGTTAGGATGAGAAACGTGTGAGCATCGTGAACGACATAGTTCGTTTGAGAAATAAAGTAAATGCCCTTACCTGAAACGAAGACAGGCTTGTAGGAAGACTCAGAGCCAGGGATTTAATTCCATTTCTGAAGTGAAACACACAACAGAGTTCTCATCCATTGATCACACTCTGCTTTAGAGCAAGAAGCACGCTCTAGCTTTCTAGATTCTCTAAGACAGCAGGAATCATAAGTGTGCTGAGAACAAATGACCTGTGTTTCCTACAAATACGGATCATATCTAGTCCAACTCTGCTTCTGAAACTGATAAAATGCACTGGTCCTCTAACATCCAATGCTTGTCTGTTAAGATGAGAAACGTGTGAGCTTTGTGAACGATGTAGTTTGTTTGAGCTGTAAAGTAAATTCCCTTACCTGAAACAAATTCTTGCTTGTAGGAAGACTCAGAGCCAGGATTTACCTCCATTTCTGAAGTGAAACACACAACAGAGTTCTAATCCATTGATCACACTCTGCTTTCGAGCAAGAAGCACGCTCTAGCTTTCTAGAATCTCTAAGACAGCAGGAAACATGAGTGTGCTGAGAAAAAATGAACGGTGTTTCCTACACATACGGATCATATCTAGTCCAACTCTGCTTCTGAAACTGATACAAAGCACTGGTCCTCTAACATCCAATGCTTGTCAGTTAGGTTGAGAAACGTGTGAGCTTCGTGAACAATGTAGTTTGTTTGAGCTGAAAAGTGACTGCCCTTACCTGAAACGAAGTCTTGCTTGTTGGAAGACACAGAGCCTGGGATTTAACTCCTTTTCTGAAGGGAAACACACAACAGAGTTCTCATCCAAGGATCACACTCTGCTTTAGAGCAAGAAGCATGCTCTTGCTCTCTAGAGTCTCTAATACAGCAGGAAACGTGAGTGTGCACCAAAGAAAAGAAGCGTGTTTCCTATACATACAGACCATATCTACTTCAACTCTGTTTGAAATTGATACAAACCAAAGGTCCTCTAACATCCAATGCATCTCAGTTAAGATGAGAAACGTGTAAGCTTCGTGAACGATATAGTTCATTTGAGTTGTAAAGTAAATGCCCTTACCTGAAACGAATTCTTGCTTGTAGGAAGACTCAGAGCCAGGATTTAACTCCATTTCTGAAGTGAAACACACAACAGAGTTCTCATCCATTGATCACACTCTGCTTTCGAGCAAGAAGCCCGCTCTAGCTTTGTAGAGTCTCTAAGACAGCAGGAAACTTGAGTGTGTTGAGAAGAAATGAACGGTGTTTCCTACACATACGATCATATCTAGTCCAACTCTGCTTCTGAAACTGATACAAAGCACTGGTCCTCTAACATCCAGTGCTGGTCAGTTAAGATGAGAAACGTGTGAGCTTTGTGAACGATGTAGTTTGTTTGAGCTGTAAAGTAACTTCCCTTACCTGAAATGAAGTCTTGCTTGTAGGAAGACTCAGATCCAGGATTTAACTCCATTTCTGAATTGAAACACACAACAGAGTTCTAATCCATTGATCACACTCTGCTTTAGAGCAAGAAACACGCTCTAGCTTTCTAGTATCTAAGACAGTAGGAAACATGAGTGTGCTGAGAAATAATGAACGGTGTTTCCTATACATACATATCATATCTAGTCCAACTCTGCCTGTGAAACTGATACAAAGCACTGGTCCTCAAACATCCAATGCTTGTCAGTTAAGATAAGAAACGTTTGAGCTTCGTGAATAATGTAGTTGGTTTGAGCTGAAAAGTGACTGCCCTTACTTGAAACGAAGTCTTTCTTGTAGGAAGACTCAGAGCCTGGAATTTAACTCCATTTCTGAAGTGAAACACACAACAGAGTTCTCATCCATTGATCACACTCTGCTTTAGAGCAAGAAGCACGCTCTAACTTTCTAGATTCTCTAAGACAGCAGGAAACTTGAGTGTGCTGAGAACAAATGAACAGTGTTTCCTACACATACGGATCATATCTACTCCAACTCTGCTTCTGAAACTGATACAAAGCACTGGTCCTCTAACATCCAGTGCTGGTCAGTTAAGATGAGAAACGTGTGAGCTTTGTGAACGATGTAGTTTGTTTGAGCTGTAAAGTAACTTCCCTTACCTGAAACGAATTCTTGCTTGTAGGAAGACTCAGAGCCAGGATTTACCTCCATTTCTGAAGTGAAACACACAACAGAGTTCTAATCCATTGATCACACTCTGCTTTCCAGCAAGAAACACGCTCTAGCTTTCTAGATTCTCTAAGAAAGCAGGAAACATGAGTGTGCTGAGAAAAAATGAACGGTGTTTCCTATACATACGTATCATATCTAGTCCAACTCTGCCTCTGAAACTGATACAAAGCACTGGTCCTCTAACATCCAATGCTTGTCAGTTAAGATAAGAAACGTTTGAGCTTCGAGAACAATGTAGTTTGTTTAAGCTGAAAAGTGACTGCCCTTACTTGAAACGAAGTCTTGCTTGTAGGAAGACTCAGAGCCTGGGATTTAACTCCATTTCAGAAGTGAAACACACAACAGAGTTCTCATCCATTGATCACACTCTGCTTTAGAGCAAGAAGCACGCTCTAGCTTTCTAGAGTCTCTAAGACAGCAGGAAACTTGAGTGTGCTGACAATAAATGAACAGTGTTACCTACACATACAGATCATATCTAGTCCAACTCTGCTTCTGAAACTGATACAAAGCACTGGTCCTCTAACATCCAATGCTTCTCAGTTAAGATGAGAACAGTGTGAGCTTCGAAAAAGATATAGTTTCTTTGAGCTGTAAAGTAAATGCCCTTACCTGAAACGAAGTCTTGCTTGTAGGGAGACTCAGAGCCAGCGATTTAAATCCATTTCTGAAGTGAAACAAACAACAGAGTTCTAATCCATTGATCACACTCTGCTTTAGAGCAAGAAGCCCGCTCTTGCTTTCTAGAGTCTCTAAGACAGCAGGAAACATGATTGTGATGAGAACAAAAGAACGGTGTTTCATACACATACGAACCATATCTAATTCAACTCTGCTTCTGAAACTGATACAATGCACTGGTCCTCTAACATCCAATGCTTGTCAGTTAAGATGAGAAACGTGTGAGCTTCATGAACGACATAGTTCGTTTGAGATATAAAGTAAATGCCCTTACCTTAAACGAAGACAGGCTTGTAGGAAGACTCAGAGCCAGGGATTTAATTCCATTTCTGAAGTGAAACACACAACAGAGTTCTCATCCATTGATCGCACTCTGCTTAAACCAAGAAGCACGCTCTAGCTTTCTAGATTCTCTAAGACAGCAGGAAAATTGAGTGTACTCAGAAAAAATGAACGGTGTTTCCTACAAATACGGATCATATCTAGTCCAACTCTGCTTCTGAAACTGATACAAAGCACTGGTCCTCTAACATCCAATGCTTGTCAGTTAAGATGAGAAACGTGTGAGCTTTGTGAACGATGTAGTTTGTTTGGGCTGTAAAGTAAATTCCCTTACCTCAAACGAATTCTTGCTTGTAGGAAGACTCAGAGCCAGGATTTACCTCCATTTCTGAAGTGAAACACACAACAGAGTTCTAATCCATTGATCACACTCTGCTTTCGAGCAAGAAGCATGCTCTAGCTTTCTAGAATCTCTAAGAGAGCAGGAAACATGAGTGTGCTGAGAAAAAATGAACGGTGTTTCCTACACATACGGATCCTATCTAGTCCAACTCTGCTTCTGAAACTGATACAAAGCACTGTTCCTCTAACATCCAATGCTTGTCAGTTAGGTTGAGAAACGTGTGAGTTTCGTGAACAATGTAGTTTGTTTGAGCTGAAAAGTGACTGCCCTTACCTGAAACGAAGTCTTGCTTGTTGGAAGACACAGAGCCTGGGATTTAACTCCTTTTCTGAAGGGAAACACACAACAGAGTTCTCATCCAAGGATCACACTCTGCTTTAGAGCAAGAAGCATGCTCTTGCTTTCTAGAGTCTCTAATACAGCAGGAAACGTGAGTGTGCACCAAAGAAAAGAAGCGTGTTTCCTATACATACAGACCATATCTACTTCAACTCTGTTTGAAATTGATACAAACCAAAGGTCCTCTAACATCCAATGCATCTCAGTTAAGATGAGAAACGTGTAAGCTTCGTGAACGATATAGTTCATTTGAGTTGTAAAGTAAATGCCCTTACCTGAAACGAATTCTTGCTTGTAGGAAGACTCAGAGCCAGGATTTAACTCCATTTCTGAAGTGAAACACACAACAGAGTTCTCATCCATTGATCACACTCTGCTTTCTAGCAAGAAGCCCGCTCTAGCTTTGTAGAGTCTCTAAGACAGCAGGAAACTTGAGTGTGCTGAGAAGAAATGAACGGTGTTTCCTACACATACGATCATATCTATTCCAACTCTGCTTCTGAAACTGATACAAAGCACTGGTCCTCTAACATCCAGTGCTGGTCAGTTAAGATGAGAAACGTGTGAGCTTTGTGAACGATGTAGTTTGTTTGAGCTGTAAAGTAACTTCCCTTACCTGAAACGATTTCTTGCTTGTAGGAAGACTCAGAGCCAGGATTTACCTCCATTTCTGAAGTGAAACACACAACAGAGTTCTAATCCATTGATCACACTCTGCTTCGAGCAAGAAGCACGCTCTAGCTTTCTAGAATCTCTAAGACAGCAGGAAACATGAGTGTGCTGATAAAAAATGAACGGTGTTTCCTACACATACGGATCATATCTAGTCCAACTCTGCTTCTGAAACTGATACAAAGCACTGGTCCTCTAACATCCAATGCTTGTCACTTAGGATGAGAAACGTGAGAGCTTCGTGAACAATGTAGTTTGTTTGAGCTGAAAAGTGACTGCCCTTACCTGAAACGAAGTCTTGCTTGTTGGAAGACATAGAGCCTGGGATTTAACTCCTTTTCTGAAGGGAAACACACAACAGAGTTCTCATCCATGGATCACACTCTGCTTTAGAGCAAGAAGCATGCTCTTGTTTCTAGAGTCTCTAAAACAGCAGGAAACGTGAGTGAGCACGGAAGAAAAGAACCGTGTTTACTATACATACAGACCATATCTACTTCAACTCTGTTTGTAATTGATACAAACCAAAGTTCCTCTAACATCCAATGAATCTCAGTTAAGTTGAGAAACATGTGAGCTTCGTGAACGATATAGTTCATTTGAGTTGTAAAGTAAATGCCCTTACCTGAAACGAATTATTGCTTGTAGGAAGACTCAGAGCCAGGATTTAACTCCATTTCTGAAGTTTAACACACAACAGAGTTCTAATCCATTGATCACACTCTGCTTTCGAGCAAGAAGCACGCTCTAGCTTTCTAGAGTCTCTAAGACAGCAGGAAACTTGAGTGTGCTGAGAAGAAATGAACGGTGTTTCCTACACATACGATCATATCTAGTCCAACTCTCCTTCTGAAACTGATACAAAGCACTGGTCGTGTAACATCCAATGCTTGTCAGTTAAGATGAGAAACGTGTGAGCTTTGTGAACGATGTAGTTTGTTTGAGCTGTAAAGTAACTTCCCTTACCTGAAACGAAGTCTTGCTTGTAGGAAGACTCAGAGCCAGGATTTAACTCCATTTCTGAAGTGAAACACACAACAGAGTTCTCATCCATTGATCACACTCTGCTTTTGAGCAAGAAGCACGCTCTTGCTTTCTAGAGTCTCTAAGACAGCAGGAAACATGATTGTGATGAGAACAAAAGAACGGTGTTTCATACACATACGGACCATATCTAATTCAACTCTGCTTCTGAAACTGACACAAAGCACTGGTCCTCTAACATCCAATGCTTGGCATTTAAGATGAGAAACGTGTGAGCATCGTGAACGACATAGTTCGTTTGAGAAATAAAGTAAATGCCCTTACCTGAAACGAAGACAGGCTTGTAGGAAGACTCAGAGCCAGGGATTTAATTCCATTTCTGAAGTGAAACACACAACAGAGTTCTCATCCATTGATCACACTCTGCTTTAGAGCAAGAAGCACGCTCTAGCTTTCTAGATTCTCTAAGACAGCAGGAATCATAAGTGTGCTGAGAACAAATGACCTGTGTTTCCTACAAATACGGATCATATCTAGTCCAACTCTGCTTCTGAAACTGATAAAATGCACTGGTCCTCTAACATCCAATGCTTGTCTGTTAAGATGAGAAACGTGTGAGCTTTGTGAACGATGTAGTTTGTTTGAGCTGTAAAGTAAATTCCCTTACCTGAAACAAATTCTTGCTTGTAGGAAGACTCAGAGCCAGGATTTACCTCCATTTCTGAAGTGAAACACACAACAGAGTTCTAATCCATTGATCACACTCTGCTTTCGAGCAAGAAGCACGCTCTAGCTTTCTAGAATCTCTAAGACAGCAGGAAACATGAGTGTGCTGAGAAAAAATGAACGGTGTTTCCTACACATACGGATCATATCTAGTCCAACTCTGCTTCTGAAACTGATACAAAGCACTGGTCCTCTAACATCCAATGCTTGTCAGTTAGGTTGAGAAACGTGTGAGCTTCGTGAACAATGTAGTTTGTTTGAGCTGAAAAGTGACTGCCCTTACCTGAAACGAAGTCTTGCTTGTTGGAAGACACAGAGCCTGGGATTTAACTCCTTTTCTGAAGGGAAACACACAACAGAGTTCTCATCCAAGGATCACACTCTGCTTTAGAGCAAGAAGCATGCTCTTGCTCTCTAGAGTCTCTAATACAGCAGGAAACGTGAGTGTGCACCAAAGAAAAGAAGCGTGTTTCCTATACATACAGACCATATCTACTTCAACTCTGTTTGAAATTGATACAAACCAAAGGTCCTCTAACATCCAATGCATCTCAGTTAAGATGAGAAACGTGTAAGCTTCGTGAACGATATAGTTCATTTGAGTTGTAAAGTAAATGCCCTTACCTGAAACGAATTCTTGCTTGTAGGAAGACTCAGAGCCAGGATTTAACTCCATTTCTGAAGTGAAACACACAACAGAGTTCTCATCCATTGATCACACTCTGCTTTCGAGCAAGAAGCCCGCTCTAGCTTTGTAGAGTCTCTAAGACAGCAGGAAACTTGAGTGTGTTGAGAAGAAATGAACGGTGTTTCCTACACATACGATCATATCTAGTCCAACTCTGCTTCTGAAACTGATACAAAGCACTGGTCCTCTAACATCCAGTGCTGGTCAGTTAAGATGAGAAACGTGTGAGCTTTGTGAACGATGTAGTTTGTTTGAGCTGTAAAGTAACTTCCCTTACCTGAAATGAAGTCTTGCTTGTAGGAAGACTCAGATCCAGGATTTAACTCCATTTCTGAATTGAAACACACAACAGAGTTCTAATCCATTGATCACACTCTGCTTTAGAGCAAGAAACACGCTCTAGCTTTCTAGTATCTAAGACAGTAGGAAACATGAGTGTGCTGAGAAATAATGAACGGTGTTTCCTATACATACATATCATATCTAGTCCAACTCTGCCTGTGAAACTGATACAAAGCACTGGTCCTCAAACATCCAATGCTTGTCAGTTAAGATAAGAAACGTTTGAGCTTCGTGAATAATGTAGTTGGTTTGAGCTGAAAAGTGACTGCCCTTACTTGAAACGAAGTCTTTCTTGTAGGAAGACTCAGAGCCTGGAATTTAACTCCATTTCTGAAGTGAAACACACAACAGAGTTCTCATCCATTGATCACACTCTGCTTTAGAGCAAGAAGCACGCTCTAACTTTCTAGATTCTCTAAGACAGCAGGAAACTTGAGTGTGCTGAGAACAAATGAACAGTGTTTCCTACACATACGGATCATATCTACTCCAACTCTGCTTCTGAAACTGATACAAAGCACTGGTCCTCTAATATCCATTGCTTGTCAGTTAAGATGAGAAACTTGTGAGCTTTGTGAACGATGTAGTTTGTTTGAGCTGTAAAGTAACTTCCCTTACCTGAAACGAATTCTTGCTTGTAGGAAGACTCAGAGCCAGGATTTACCTCCATTTCTGAAGTGAAACACACAACAGAGTTCTCATCCATTGATCACACTCTGCTTTCGAGCAAGAAGCCCGCTCTAGCTTTGTAGAGTCTCTAAGACAGCAGGAAACTTGAGTGTGTTGAGAAGAAATGAACGGTGTTTCCTACACATACGATCATATCTAGTCCAACTCTGCTTCTGAAACTGATACAAAGCACTGGTCCTCTAACATCCAGTGCTGGTCAGTTAAGATGAGAAACGTGTGAGCTTTGTGAACGATGTAGTTTGTTTGAGCTGTAAAGTAACTTCCCTTACCTGAAATGAAGTCTTGCTTGTAGGAAGACTCAGATCCAGGATTTAACTCCATTTCTGAATTGAAACACACAACAGAGTTCTAATCCATTGATCACACTCTGCTTTAGAGCAAGAAACACGCTCTAGCTTTCTAGTATCTAAGACAGTAGGAAACATGAGTGTGCTGAGAAATAATGAACGGTGTTTCCTATACATACATATCATATCTAGTCCAACTCTGCCTGTGAAACTGATACAAAGCACTGGTCCTCAAACATCCAATGCTTGTCAGTTAAGATAAGAAACGTTTGAGCTTCGTGAATAATGTAGTTGGTTTGAGCTGAAAAGTGACTGCCCTTACTTGAAACGAAGTCTTTCTTGTAGGAAGACTCAGAGCCTGGAATTTAACTCCATTTCTGAAGTGAAACACACAACAGAGTTCTCATCCATTGATCACACTCTGCTTTAGAGCAAGAAGCACGCTCTAACTTTCTAGATTCTCTAAGACAGCAGGAAACTTGAGTGTGCTGAGAACAAATGAACAGTGTTTCCTACACATACGGATCATATCTACTCCAACTCTGCTTCTGAAACTGATACAAAGCACTGGTCCTCTAATATCCATTGCTTGTCAGTTAAGATGAGAAACTTGTGAGCTTTGTGAACGATGTAGTTTGTTTGAGCTGTAAAGTAACTTCCCTTACCTGAAACGAATTCTTGCTTGTAGGAAGACTCAGAGCCAGGATTTACCTCCATTTCTGAAGTGAAACACACAACAGAGTTCTAATCCATTGATCACACTCTGCTTTCCAGCAAGAAACACGCTCTAGCTTTCTAGATTCTCTAAGAAAGCAGGAAACATGAGTGTGCTGAGAAAAAATGAACGGTGTTTCCTATACATACGTATCATATCTAGTCCAACTCTGCCTCTGAAACTGATACAAAGCACTGGTCCTCTAACATCCAATGCTTGTCAGTTAAGATAAGAAACGTTTGAGCTTCGAGAACAATGTAGTTTGTTTAAGCTGAAAAGTGACTGCCCTTACTTGAAACGAAGTCTTGCTTGTAGGAAGACTCAGAGCCTGGGATTTAACTCCATTTCAGAAGTGAAACACACAACAGAGTTCTCATCCATTGATCACACTCTGCTTTAGAGCAAGAAGCACGCTCTAGCTTTCTAGAGTCTCTAAGACAGCAGGAAACTTGAGTGTGCTGACAATAAATGAACAGTGTTACCTACACATACAGATCATATCTAGTCCAACTCTGCTTCTGAAACTGATACAAAGCACTGGTCCTCTAACATCCAATGCTTCTCAGTTAAGATGAGAACAGTGTGAGCTTCGAAAAAGATATAGTTTCTTTGAGCTGTAAAGTAAATGCCCTTACCTGAAACGAAGTCTTGCTTGTAGGGAGACTGAGAGCCAGCGATTTAAATCCATTTCTGTAGTGAAACAAACAACAGAGTTCTAATCCATTGATCACACTCTGCTTTAGAGCAAGAAGCCCGCTCTTGCTTTCTAGAGTCTCTAAGACAGCAGGAAACATGATTGTGATGAGAACAAAAGAACGGTGTTTCATACACATACGAACCATATCTAATTCAACTCTGCTTCTGAAACTGATACAATGCACTGGTCCTCTAACATCCAATGCTTGTCAGTTAAGATGAGAAACGTGTGAGCTTCATGAACGACATAGTTCGTTTGAGATATAAAGTAAATGCCCTTACCTTAAACGAAGACAGGCTTGTAGGAAGACTCAGAGCCAGGGATTTAATTCCATTTCTGAAGTGAAACACACAACAGAGTTCTCATCCATTGATCGCACTCTGCTTAAACCAAGAAGCACGCTCTAGCTTTCTAGAGTCTCTAAGACAGCAGGAAACTTGAGTGTGCTGAGAAGAAATGAACGGTGTTTCCTACACATACGATCATATCTAGTCCAACTCTGCTTCTGAAACTGATACAAAGCACTGGTCCTCTAACATCCAATGCTTGTCAGTTAATTTGAGAAACGTGTGAGCTTTGTGAACGATGTAGTTTGTTTGAGCTGTAAAGTAACTTCCCTTACCTGAAACGAAGTCTTGCTTGTAGGAAGACTCAGATCCAGGATTTAACCCCATTTCTGAAGTGAAACACACAACAGAATTCTAATCCATTGATCACACTCTGCTTTCCAGCAAGAAGCACGCTCTAGCTTTCTAGAGTCTCTAAGACAGCAGGAAACTTGAGTGTGCTGACAATAAATGAACAGTATTACCTACACATACAGATCATATCTAGTCCAACTCTACTTCTGAAACTGATACAAAGCACTGGTCCTCTAACATCCAATGCTTCTCAGTTAAGATGAGAAACGTGTGAGCTTCGTGAAAGATATAGTTCGTTTGAGCTGTAAAGTAAATGTCCTTACCTGAAACGAAGTCATGCTTGTAGGAAGACTCAGAGCCAGGGATTTAACTCCATTTCTGAAGTGAAACACACAGCAGAGTTCTCATCCATTGACCACACTCTGCTTTCGAGCAAGAGGCAAGCTCTAGCTTTCTAGAGTCTCTAAGACAGCATGAAACGTGAGTGTGCTGAGAACAAAGGAACGGAGTTTCCTACACATACAGACCATATCTAGTCCAACTCTGCTTCTGAAACTGATACAGTGCACTGGTCCTCTAACATCCAATGCTTCTCAGTTAAGATGAGAACAGTGTGAGCTTCGAAAAAGATATAGTTTCTTTGAGCTGTAAAGTAAATGCCCATACTTGAAACGAAGTCTTGCTTGTAGGAAGACTCAGAGCCAGGGATTTAACTCCATTTCTGAAGTGAAACACACAACAGAGTTCTCATCCATTGATCACACTCTGCTTTTGAGCAAGAAGCACGTTCTAGCTTTCTAGAGTCTCTAAGACAGCAGGAAACATGAGTGTGATGAGAACAAATGAATGGTGTTTCCTACACATACGGATCATATCTAGAACAAATCTGCTTCTGAAACTGATACAAAGCACTGGTCCTCTAACAACCAATGCTTGTCAGTTAAGATGAGAAACATGTGAGCTTCGTGAAGGATGTAGTTTGATTGAGCTGAAAAGTGACTGCCCTTATATGAAACGAAGTCTTGCTTGTCGGAAGACGCAGAGCCTGGGAATTAACTCAATTTCTGAAGGGAAACACACAACACAGTTCTCATCCATGGATCACACTCTGCTTTAGAGCAAGAAGCACGCTCTTGCTTTCTAGAGTCTCTAAGACAGCAGGAAACATGATTGTGATGAGAACAAAAGAACGGTGTTTCATACACATACAGACCATATCTAATTCAACTCTGCTTCTGAAACTGATACAAAACACTGGTCCTCTAACATCCAATGCTTGGCAGTTAAGATGAGAAACGTGTGAGCTTCGTGAACGACATAGTTCGTTTGAGATATAAAGTAAATGCCCTTACCTGAAACGAAGACAGGCTTGTAGGAAGACTCAGAGCCAGGGATTTAATTCCATTTCTGAAGTGAAACACACAACAGAGTTCTCATCCATTGATCACACTCTGCTTTAGAGCAAGAAGCACGCTCTAGCTTTCTAGATTCTCTAAGACAGCAGGAATCATAAGTGTGCTGAGAACAAATGAACGGTGTTTCCTACAAATACGGATCATATCTAGTCCAACTCTGCTTCTGAAACTGATAAAATGCACTGGTCCTCTAACATCCAATGCTTGTCTGTTAAGATGAGAAACGTGTGAGCTTTGTGAACGATGTAGTTTGTTTGAGCTGTAAAGTAAATTCCCTTACCTGAAACAAATTCTTGCTTGTAGGAAGACTCAGAGCCAGGATTTACCTCCATTTCTGAAGTGAAACACACAACAGAGTTCTAATCCATTGATCACACTCTGCTTTCGAGCAAGAAGCACGCTCTAACTTTCTAGAATCTCTAAGACAGCAGGAAACATGAGTGTGCTGAGAAAAAAATGAACGGTGTTTCCTACACATACGGATCATATCTAGTCCAACTCTGCTTCTGAAACTGATACAAAGCACTGGTCCTCTAATATCCAATGCTTGGCAGTTAGGATGAGAAACGTGTGAGCTTCGTGAACAATGTAGTTTGTTTGAGCTGAAAAGTGACTGCCCTTACCTGAAACGAAGTCTTGCTTGTTGGAAGACACAGAGCCTGGGATTTAACTCCTTTTCTGAAGGCAAACACACAACAGAGTTCTCATCCAAGGATCACACTCTGCTTTAGAGCAAGAAGCATGCTCTTGCTTTCTAGAGTCTCTAATACAGCAGGAAACGTGAGTGTGCACCAAAGAAAAGAAGCGTGTTTCCTATACATACAGACCATATCTACTTCAACTCTGTTTGAAATTGATACAAACCAAAGGTCCTCTAACATCCAATGCATCTCAGTTAAGATGAGAAACGTGTAAGCTTCGTGAACGATATAGTTCATTTGAGTTGTAAAGTAAATGCCCTTACCTGAAACGAATTCTTGCTTGTAGGAAGACTCAGAGCCAGGATTTAACTCCATTTCTGAAGTGAAACACACAACAGAGTTCTCATCCATTGATCACACTCTGCTTTCGAGCAAGAAGCCCGCTCTAGCTTTCTAGAGTCTCTAAGACAGCAGGAAACTTGAGTGTGCTGAGAAGAAATGAACGGTGTTTCCTACACATACGATCATATCTAGTCCAACTCTGCTTCTGAAACTGATACAAAGCACTGGTCCTCTAACATCCAGTGCTGGTCAGTTAAGATGAGAAACGTGTGAGCTTTGTGAATGATGTAGTTTGTTTGAGCTTTAAAGTAACTTCCCTTACCTGAAATGAAGTCTTGCTTGTACGAAGACTCAGATCCAGGATTTAACTCCATTTCTGAATTGAAACACACAACAGAGTTCTAATCCATTGATCACACTCTGCTTTAGAGCAAGAAACACGCTCTAGCTTTCTAGTATCTAAGACAGTAGGAAACATGAGTGTGCTGAGAAATAATGAACGGTGTTTCCTATACATACATATCATATCTAGTCCAACTCTGCCTGTGAAACTGATACAAAGCACTGGTCCTCAAACATCCAATGCTTGTCAGTTAAGATAAGAAACGTTTGAGCTTCGTGAATAATGTAGTTGGTTTGAGCTGAAAAGTGACTGCCCTTACTTGAAACGAAGTCTTTCTTGTAGGAAGACTCAGAGCCTGGAATTTAACTCCATTTCTGAAGTGAAACACACAACAGAGTTCTCATCCATTGATCACACTCTGCTTTAGAGCAAGAAGCACGCTCTAACTTTCTAGATTCTCTAAGACAGCAGGAAACTTGAGTGTGCTGAGAACAAATGAACAGTGTTTCCTACACATACGGATCATATCTACTCCAACTCTGCTTCTGAAACTGATACAAAGCACTGGTCCTCTAATATCCATTGCTTGTCAGTTAAGATGAGAAACTTGTGAGCTTTGTGAACGATGTAGTTTGTTTGAGCTGTAAAGTAACTTCCCTTACCTGAAACGAATTCTTGCTTGTAGGAAGACTCAGAGCCAGGATTTACCTCCATTTCTGAAGTGAAACACACAACAGAGTTCTAATCCATTGATCACACTCTGCTTTCCAGCAAGAAACACGCTCTAGCTTTCTAGATTCTCTAAGAAAGCAGGAAACATGAGTGTGCTGAGAAAAAATGAACGGTGTTTCCTATACATACGTATCATATCTAGTCCAACTCTGCCTCTGAAACTGATACAAAGCACTGGTCCTCTAACATCCAATGCTTGTCAGTTAAGATAAGAAACGTTTGAGCTTCGAGAACAATGTAGTTTGTTTAAGCTGAAAAGTGACTGCCCTTACTTGAAACGAAGTCTTGCTTGTAGGAAGACTCAGAGCCTGGGATTTAACTCCATTTCAGAAGTGAAACACACAACAGAGTTCTCATCCATTGATCACACTCTGCTTTAGAGCAAGAAGCACGCTCTAGCTTTCTAGAGTCTCTAAGACAGCAGGAAACTTGAGTGTGCTGACAATAAATGAACAGTGTTACCTACACATACAGATCATATCTAGTCCAACTCTGCTTCTGAAACTGATACAAAGCACTGGTCCTCTAACATCCAATGCTTCTCAGTTAAGATGAGAACAGTGTGAGCTTCGAAAAAGATATAGTTTCTTTGAGCTGTAAAGTAAATGCCCTTACCTGAAACGAAGTCTTGCTTGTAGGGAGACTCAGAGCCAGCGATTTAAATCCATTTCTGAAGTGAAACAAACAACAGAGTTCTAATCCATTGATCACACTCTGCTTTAGAGCAAGAAGCCCGCTCTTGCTTTCTAGAGTCTCTAAGACAGCAGGAAACATGATTGTGATGAGAACAAAAGAACGGTGTTTCATACACATACGAACCATATCTAATTCAACTCTGCTTCTGAAACTGATACAATGCACTGGTCCTCTAACATCCAATGCTTGTCAGTTAAGATGAGAAACGTGTGAGCTTCATGAACGACATAGTTCGTTTGAGATATAAAGTAAATGCCCTTACCTGAAACGAAGACAGGCTTGTAGGAAGACTCAGAGCCAGGGATTTAATTCCATTTCTGAAGTGAAACACACAACAGAGTTCTCATCCATTGATCGCACTCTGCTTTAGACCAAGAAGCACGCTCTAGCTTTCTAGATTCTCTAAGACAGCAGGAAAATTGAGTGTACTGAGAAAAAATGAACGGTGTTTCCTACAAATACGGATCATATCTAGTCCAACTCTGCTTCTGAAACTGATACAAAGCACTGGTCCTCTAACATCCAATGCTTGTCAGTTAAGATGAGAAACGTGTGAGCTTTGTGAACGATGTAGTTTGTTTGGGCTGTAAAGTAAATTCCCTTACCTGAAACGAATTCTTGCTTTTAGGAAGACTCAGAGCCAGGATTTACCTCCATTTCTGAAGTGAAACACACAACAGAGTTCTAATCCATTGATCAAACTCTGCTTTCGAGCAAGAAGCATGCTCTAGCTTTCTAGAATCTCTAAGAGAGCAGGAAACATGAGTGTGCTGAGAAAAAATGAACGGTGTTTCCTACACATACGGATCATATCTAGTCCAACTCTGCTTCTGAAACTGATGCAAAGCACTGGTCCTCTAACATCCAATGTTTGTCAGTTAGGATGAGAAACGTGTGATCTTCGTGAACAATGTAGTTTGTTTGAGCTGAAAAGTGACTGCCCTTACCTGAAACAAAGTCTTGCTTGTTGGAAGACACAGAGCCTGGGATTTAACTCCTTTTCTGAAGGGAAACACACAACAGAGTTCTCATCCATGGATCACACTCTGCTTTAGAGCAAGAAGCATGCTCTTGCTTTCTAGAGTCTCTAATACAGCAGGAAACGTGAGTGTGCACCGAAGAAAAGAAGCGTGATTCCTATACATACAGACCATATCTACTTCAACTCTGTTTGAAATTGATACAAACCAAAGGTCCTGTAACATCCAATGCATCTCAGTTAAGATGAGAAACGTGTGAGCTTCGTGAACGATATAGTTCATTTGAGTTGTAAAGTAAATGCCCTTACCTGAAACGAATTCTTGCTTGTAGGAAGACCCAGAGCCAGGATTTAACTCCATTTCTGAAGTGAAACATACAACAGAGTGCTAATCCATTGATCACACTCTGCTTTCGAGCAAGAAGCACGCTCTAGCTTTCTAGAGTCTCTAAGACAGCAGGAAACTTGAGTGTGCTGAGAAGAAATGAACGGTGTTTCCTACACATACGATCATATCTAGTCCAACTCTGCTTCTGAAACTGATACAAAGCACTGGTCCTCTAACATCCAATGCTTGTCAGTTAATTTGAGAAACGTGTGAGCTTTGTGAACGATGTAGTTTGTTTGAGCTGTAAAGTAACTTCCCTTACCTGAAACGAAGTCTTGCTTGTAGGAAGACTCAGATCCAGGATTTAACCCCATTTCTGAAGTGAAACACACAACAGAATTCTAATCCATTGATCACACTCTGCTTTCCAGCAAGAAGCACGCTCTAGCTTTCTAGAGTCTCTAAGACAGCAGGAAACTTGAGTGTGCTGACAATAAATGAACAGTATTACCTACACATACAGATCATATCTAGTCCAACTCTACTTCTGAAACTGATACAAAGCACTGGTCCTCTAACATCCAATGCTTCTCAGTTAAGATGAGAAACGTGTGAGCTTCGTGAAAGATATAGTTCGTTTGAGCTGTAAAGTAAATGTCCTTACCTGAAACGAAGTCATGCTTGTAGGAAGACTCAGAGCCAGGGATTTAACTCCATTTCTGAAGTGAAACACACAGCAGAGTTCTCATCCATTGACCACACTCTGCTTTCGAGCAAGAGGCAAGCTATAGCTTTCTAGAGTCTCTAAGACAGCATGAAACGTGAGTGTGCTGAGAACAAAGGAACGGAGTTTCCTACACATACAGACCATATCTAGTCCAACTCTGCTTCTGAAACTGATACAGTGCACTGGTCCTCTAACATCCAATGCTTCTCAGTTAAGATGAGAACAGTGTGAGCTTCGAAAAAGATATAGTTTCTTTGAGCTGTAAAGTAAATGCCCATACTTGAAACGAAGTCTTGCTTGTAGGAAGACTCAGAGCCAGGGATTTAACTCCATTTCTGAAGTGAAACACACAACAGAGTTCTCATCCATTGATCACACTCTGCTTTTGAGCAAGAAGCACGTTCTAGCTTTCTAGAGTCTCTAAGACAGCAGGAAACATGAGTGTGATGAGAACAAATGAATGGTGTTTCCTACACATACGGATCATATCTAGAACAACTCTGCTTCTGAAACTGATACAAAGCACTGGTCCTCTAACAACCAATGCTTGTCAGTTAAGATGAGAAACATGTGAGCTTCGTGAAGGATGTAGTTTGATTGAGCTGAAAAGTGACTGCCCTTATATGAAACGAAGTCTTGCTTGTCGGAAGACGCAGAGCCTGGGATTTAACTCCTTTTCTGAAGGCAAACACACAACAGAGTTCTCATCCAAGGATCACACTCTGCTTTAGAGCAAGAAGCATGCTCTTGCTTTCTAGAGTCTCTAATACAGCAGGAAACGTGAGTGTGCACCAAAGAAAAGAAGCGTGTTTCCTATACATACAGACCATATCTACTTCAACTCTGTTTGAAATTGATACAAACCAAAGGTCCTCTAACATCCAATGCATCTCAGTTAAGATGAGAAACGTGTAAGCTTCGTGAACGATATAGTTCATTTGAGTTGTAAAGTAAATGCCCTTACCTGAAACGAATTCTTGCTTGTAGGAAGACTCAGAGCCAGGATTTAACTCCATTTCTGAAGTGAAACACACAACAGAGTTCTCATCCATTGATCACACTCTGCTTTCGAGCAAGAAGCCCGCTCTAGCTTTCTAGAGTCTCTAAGACAGCAGGAAACTTGAGTGTGCTGAGAAGAAATGAACGGTGTTTCCTACACATACGATCATATCTAGTCCAACTCTGCTTCTGAAACTGATACAAAGCACTGGTCCTCTAACATCCAGTGCTGGTCAGTTAAGATGAGAAACGTGTGAGCTTTGTGAATGATGTAGTTTGTTTGAGCTTTAAAGTAACTTCCCTTACCTGAAATGAAGTCTTGCTTGTACGAAGACTCAGATCCAGGATTTAACTCCATTTCTGAATTGAAACACACAACAGAGTTCTAATCCATTGATCACACTCTGCTTTAGAGCAAGAAACACGCTCTAGCTTTCTAGTATCTAAGACAGTAGGAAACATGAGTGTGCTGAGAAATAATGAACGGTGTTTCCTATACATACATATCATATCTAGTCCAACTCTGCCTGTGAAACTGATACAAAGCACTGGTCCTCAAACATCCAATGCTTGTCAGTTAAGATAAGAAACGTTTGAGCTTCGTGAATAATGTAGTTGGTTTGAGCTGAAAAGTGACTGCCCTTACTTGAAACGAAGTCTTTCTTGTAGGAAGACTCAGAGCCTGGAATTTAACTCCATTTCTGAAGTGAAACACACAACAGAGTTCTCATCCATTGATCACACTCTGCTTTAGAGCAAGAAGCCTGCTCTTGCTTTCTAGAGTCTCTAAGACAGCAGGAAACATGATTGTGATGAGAACAATAGAACGGTGTTTCATACACATACGGACCATATCTAATTCAACTCTGCTTCTGAAACTGATACAATGCACTGGTCCTCTAACATCCAATGCTTGTCAGTTAAGATGAGAAACGTGTGAGCTTCGTGAACGATTTAGTTCGTTTGAGATATAAAGTAAATGCCCTTACCTGAAACGAAGACAGGCTTGTAGGAAGACTCAGAGCCAGGGATTTAATTCCATTTCTGAAGTGAAACACACAACAGAGTTCTCATCCATTGATCGCACTCTGCTTTAGACCAAGAAGCACGCTCTAGCTTTCTAGATTCTCTAAGACAGCAGGAAACATGAGTGTGCTGAGAAAAAATGAACGGTGTTTCCTACAAATACGGATCATATCTAGTCCAACTCTGCTTCTGAAACTGATACAAAGCACTGGTCCTCTAACATCCAATGCTTGTCAGTTAAGATGAGAAACGTGTGAGCTTTGTGAACGATGTAGTTTGTTTGGGCTGTAAAGTAAATTCCCTTACCTGAAACGAATTCTTGCTTTTAGAAAGACTCAGAGCCAGGATTTACCTCCATTTCTGAAGTGAAACACACAACAGAGTTCTAATCCATTGATCACACTCTGCTTTCGAGCAAGAAGCATGCTCTAGGTTTCTAGAATCTCTAAGAGAGCAGGAAACATGAGTGTGCTGAGAAAAAATGAACGGTGTTTCCTACACATACGGATCATATCTAGTCCAACTCTGCTTCTGAAACTGATGCAAAGCACTGGTCCTCTAACATCCAATGTTTGTCAGTTAGGATGAGAAACGTGTGATCTTCGTGAACAATGTAGTTTGTTTGAGCTGAAAAGTGACTGCCCTTACCTGAAACAAAGTCTTGCTTGTTGGAAGACACAGAGCCTGGGATTTAACTCCTTTTCTGAAGGGAAACACACAACAGAGTTCTCATCCATGGATCACACTCTGCTTTAGAGCAAGAAGCATGCTCTTGCTTTCTAGAGTCTCTAATACAGCAGGAAACGTGAGTGTGCACCGAAGAAAAGAAGCGTGTTTCCTATACATACAGACCATATCTACTTCAACTCTGTTTGAAATTGATACAAACCAAAGGTCCTCTAACATCCAATGCATCTCAGTTAAGATGAGAAACGTGTGAGCTTCGTGAACGATATAGTTCATTTGAGTTGTAAAGTAAATGCCCTTACCTGAAACGAATTCTTGCTTGTAGGAAGACCCAGAGCCAGGATTTAACTCCATTTCTGAAGTGAAACATACAACAGAGTTCTAATCCATTGATCACACAATGCTTTCGAGCAAGAAGCACGCTCTAGCTTTCTAGAGTCTCTAAGACAGCAGGAAACTTGAGTGTGCTGAGAAGAAATGAACGGTGTTTCCTACACATACGATCATATCTAGTCCAACTCTGCTTCTGAAACTGATACAAAGCACTGGTCCTCTAACATCCAATGCTTGTCAGTTAAGATGACAAACGTGTGAGCTTTGTGAACGATGTAGTTTGTTTGAGCTGTAAAGTAACTTCCCTTACCTGAAACCAAGGCTTGCTTGTAGGAAGACTCAGAGCCAGGATTTAACCCCATTTCTGAAGTGAAACACACAACAGAGTTCTAATCCATTGATCACACTCTGCTTTCCAGCAAGAAGCACGCTCTAGCTTTCTAGAGTCTCTAAGACAGCAGGAAACTTGAGTGTGCTCTCAATAAATGAACAGTATTACCTACACATACAGATCATATCTAGTCCAACTCTACTTCTGAAACTGATACAAAGCACTGGTCCTCTAACATCCAATGCTTCTCAGTTAAGATGAGAAACGTGTGAGCTTCGTGAAAGATATAGTTCGTTTGAGCTGTAAAGTAAATGTCCTTACCTGAAACGAAGTCATGCTTGTAGGAAGACTCAGAGCCAGGGATTTAACTCCATTTCTGAAGTGAAACACACAGCAGAGTTCTCATCCATTGACCACACTCTGCTTTCGAGCAAGAGACAAGCTCTAGCTTTCTAGAGTCTCTAAGACAGCATGAAACGTGAGTGTGCTGAGAACAAAGGAACGGAGTTTCCTACACATACAGACCATATCTAGTCCAACTCTGCTTCTGAAACTGATACAAAGCACTGGTCCTCTAACATCCAATGCTTCTCAGTTAAGATGAGAACAGTGTGAGCTTCGAAAAAGATATAGTTTCTTTGAGCTGTAAAGTAAATGCCCTTACCTGAAACGAAGTCTTGCTTGTAGGGAGACTCAGAGCCAGCGATTTAAATCCATTTCTGAAGTGAAACAAACAACAGAGTTCTCATCCATTGATCACACTCTGCTTTAGAGCAAGAAGCCCGCTCTTGCTTTCTAGAGTCTCTAAGACAGCAGGAAACATGATTGTGATGAGAACAAAAGAACGGTGTTTCATACACATACGGACCATATCTAATTCCACTCTGCTTCTGAAACTGATACAATGCACTGGTCCTCTAACATCCAATGCTTGTCAGTTAAGATGAGAAACGTGTGAGCTTCATGAACGACATAGTTCGTTTGAGATATAAAGTAAATGCCCTTACCTGAAACGAAGACAGGCTTGTAGGAAGACTCAGAGCCAGGGATTTAATTCCATTTCTGAAGTGAAACACACAACAGAGTTCTCATCCATTGATCGCACTCTGCTTTAGACCAAGAAGCACGCTCTAGCTTTCTAGATTCTCTAAGACAGCAGGAAACATGAGTGTGCTGAGAAAAAATGAACGGTGTTTCCTACAAATACGCATCATATCTAGTCCAACTCTGCTTCTGAAACTGATACAAAGCACTGGTCCTCTAACATCCAATGCTTGTCAGTTAAGATGAGAAACGTGTGAGCTTTGTGAACGATGTAGTTTGTTTGAGCTGCAAAGTAAATTTCCTTACCTGAAACGAATTCTTGCTTGTAGGAAGACTCAGAGCCAGGATTTACCTCCATTTCTGAAGTGAAACACACAACAGAGTTCTAATCCATTGATCACACTCTGCTTTCGAGCAAGAAGCATGCTCTAGCTTTCTAGAATCTCTAAGACAGCAGGAAACATGAGTGTGATGAGAAAAAATGAACGGTGTTTCCTACACATACAGATCATATCTAGTCCAACTCTGCTTCTGAAACTGATGCAAAGCAGTGGTCCTCTAACATCCAATGCTTGTCAGTTAAGATGAGAAACGTGTGAGCTTCGTGAATGACATAGTTCGTTTGAGATATAAAGTGTCTGCCCTTACCTGAAACGAAGGCTTGCTGGTTGAAAGACACAGAGCCTGGGATTTAACTCCTTTTCTGAAGGGAAACACACAACGGAGTTCTCATCCATGGATCACACTCTGCTTTAGAGCAAGAAGCATGCTCTTGCTTTCTAGAGTCTCTAATACAGCAGGAAACTTGAGTGTGCACCAAAGAAAAGAACCGTGTTTCCTATACATACAGACCATATCTACTTCAACTCTGTTTGAAATTGATACAAACCAAAGGTCCTCTAACATCCAATGCATCTCAGTTAAGATGAGAAACGTGTGAGCTTCGTGAACGATATAGTTCATTTGAGTTGTAAAGTAAATGCCCTTACCTGAAACGAAGTCTTGCTTGTAGGAAGAATCAGAGCCTGGGATTTAACTCCATTTCTAAAGTGAAACACACAGCAAAGTTCCCATCCATTGTTCACACTCTGCTTTACAATAACAAGCACGCTCTTGCTTCCTAGAGTCTCTAATACAGCAGGAAACATGAGTGTGCTGAGAACAAAAGAATGGTGTTTCTTACACATATGGACCATATCTAGTCCAACTCTGCTTCTGAAACTGATACAAAGCACTGGTCCTCTAACATCCAATGCTTTTCAGTTAGGATGAGAAACGTGTGAGCTTCGTGAACAATGTAGGTTGTTTGAGCTGAAAATTGACTGCCCATACCTGAAACGAAGTCTTGCTTGTTGGAAGATACAGAGCCTGGGATTTAACTCCATTTCTGAAGGGAAACACACAACACAGTTCTCATCCATGGATCACCCTCTGCTTTAGAGCACGAAGCACGCTCTTGCTTTCTAGAGTCTCTAAGACAGCAGGAAACGTGAGTGTGCTCACAAGAAAAGATCCGTGTTTCCTATACATACTGTCCATATCTAGTTCAACTCTCCTTGAAATTGATACAAAGCAAAGGTCCTCTAACATCCAATGCTCCTCAGTTAAGATGAGAAAAGTGTGAGCTTCGTGAACGACATAGTTCGTTTGAGATATAAAGTAAATGCCCTTACCTGAAACAAAGACAGACTTGTAGGAAGACTCAGAGCCAGGGATTTAATTCCATTTCTGAAGTGAAACACACAACAGAGTTCTCATCCATTGATCACACTCTGCTTTCAAGCAAGAAGCACGCTCTAGCTTTGTAGATTCTCTAAGACAGCAAGAAACATGAGTGTGCTGAGAAGAAATGAACGGTGTTTCCTACACATATGATCATATCTAGTCCAACTCTGCTTCTGAAACTGATACAAAGCACTGGTCCTCTAACATCCAATGCTTGTCAGTTAGGATGAGAAACGTGTGAGCTTCGTGAACAATGTAGTTTGTTTGAGCTGAAAATTGACTGCCCTTACCTGAAACGAAGTCTTGCTTGTTGGAAGACACAGAGTCTGGGATTTAACTCCATTTCTGAAGGGAAACACACAACACAGTTCTCATCCATGGATCACCCTCTGCTTTAGAGCAAGAAGCACGCTCTTGATTTCTAGAGTCTCTAATACAGCAGGAAACGTGAGTGTGCTCACAAGAAAAGAACCGTGTTTCCTATACATACGGTCCATATCTAGTTCAACTCTGCTTGAAATTGATACAAAGCAAAGGTCCTCTAACATCCAGTGCTGGTCAGTTAAGATGAGAAACGTGTGAGCTTTGTGAACGATGTAGTTTGTTTGAGCTGTAAAGTAACTTCCCTTACCTGAAACGATTTCTTGCTTGTAGGAAGACTCAGAGCCAGGATTTACCTCCATTTCTGAAGTGAAACACACAACAGAGTTCTAATCCATTGATCACACTCTGCTTCGAGCAAGAAGCACGCTCTAGCTTTCTAGAATCTCTAAGACAGCAGGAAACATGAGTGTGCTGATAAAAAATGAACGGTGTTTCCTACACATACGGATCATATCTAGTCCAACTCTGCTTCTGAAACTGATACAAAGCACTGGTCCTCTAACATCCAATGCTTGTCACTTAGGATGAGAAACGTGAGAGCTTCGTGAACAATGTAGTTTGTTTGAGCTGAAAAGTGACTGCCCTTACCTGAAACGAAGTCTTGCTTGTTGGAAGACATAGAGCCTGGGATTTAACTCCTTTTCTGAAGGGAAACACACAACAGAGTTCTCATCCATGGATCACACTCTGCTTTAGAGCAAGAAGCATGCTCTTGTTTCTAGAGTCTCTAAAACAGCAGGAAACGTGAGTGAGCACGGAAGAAAAGAACCGTGTTTACTATACATACAGACCATATCTACTTCAACTCTGTTTGTAATTGATACAAACCAAAGTTCCTCTAACATCCAATGAATCTCAGTTAAGTTGAGAAACATGTGAGCTTCGTGAACGATATAGTTCATTTGAGTTGTAAAGTAAATGCCCTTACCTGAAACGAATTATTGCTTGTAGGAAGACTCAGAGCCAGGATTTAACTCCATTTCTGAAGTTTAACACACAACAGAGTTCTAATCCATTGATCACACTCTGCTTTCGAGCAAGAAGCACGCTCTAGCTTTCTAGAGTCTCTAAGACAGCAGGAAACTTGAGTGTGCTGAGAAGAAATGAACGGTGTTTCCTACACATACGATCATATCTAGTCCAACTCTCCTTCTGAAACTGATACAAAGCACTGGTCGTGTAACATCCAATGCTTGTCAGTTAAGATGAGAAACGTGTGAGCTTTGTGAACGATGTAGTTTGTTTGAGCTGTAAAGTAACTTCCCTTACCTGAAACGAAGTCTTGCTTGTAGGAAGACTCAGAGCCAGGATTTAACTCCATTTCTGAAGTGAAACACACAACAGAGTTCTCATCCATTGATCACACTCTGCTTTTGAGCAAGAAGCACGCTCTTGCTTTCTAGAGTCTCTAAGACAGCAGGAAACATGATTGTGATGAGAACAAAAGAACGGTGTTTCATACACATACGGACCATATCTAATTCAACTCTGCTTCTGAAACTGACACAAAGCACTGGTCCTCTAACATCCAATGCTTGGCATTTAAGATGAGAAACGTGTGAGCATCGTGAACGACATAGTTCGTTTGAGAAATAAAGTAAATGCCCTTACCTGAAACGAAGACAGGCTTGTAGGAAGACTCAGAGCCAGGGATTTAATTCCATTTCTGAAGTGAAACACACAACAGAGTTCTCATCCATTGATCACACTCTGCTTTAGAGCAAGAAGCACGCTCTAGCTTTCTAGATTCTCTAAGACAGCAGGAATCATAAGTGTGCTGAGAACAAATGACCTGTGTTTCCTACAAATACGGATCATATCTAGTCCAACTCTGCTTCTGAAACTGATAAAATGCACTGGTCCTCTAACATCCAATGCTTGTCTGTTAAGATGAGAAACGTGTGAGCTTTGTGAACGATGTAGTTTGTTTGAGCTGTAAAGTAAATTCCCTTACCTGAAACAAATTCTTGCTTGTAGGAAGACTCAGAGCCAGGATTTACCTCCATTTCTGAAGTGAAACACACAACAGAGTTCTAATCCATTGATCACACTCTGCTTTCGAGCAAGAAGCACGCTCTAGCTTTCTAGAATCTCTAAGACAGCAGGAAACATGAGTGTGCTGAGAAAAAATGAACGGTGTTTCCTACACATACGGATCATATCTAGTCCAACTCTGCTTCTGAAACTGATACAAAGCACTGGTCCTCTAACATCCAATGCTTGTCAGTTAGGTTGAGAAACGTGTGAGCTTCGTGAACAATGTAGTTTGTTTGAGCTGAAAAGTGACTGCCCTTACCTGAAACGAAGTCTTGCTTGTTGGAAGACACAGAGCCTGGGATTTAACTCCTTTTCTGAAGGGAAACACACAACAGAGTTCTCATCCAAGGATCACACTCTGCTTTAGAGCAAGAAGCATGCTCTTGCTCTCTAGAGTCTCTAATACAGCAGGAAACGTGAGTGTGCACCAAAGAAAAGAAGCGTGTTTCCTATACATACAGACCATATCTACTTCAACTCTGTTTGAAATTGATACAAACCAAAGGTCCTCTAACATCCAATGCATCTCAGTTAAGATGAGAAACGTGTAAGCTTCGTGAACGATATAGTTCATTTGAGTTGTAAAGTAAATGCCCTTACCTGAAACGAATTCTTGCTTGTAGGAAGACTCAGAGCCAGGATTTAACTCCATTTCTGAAGTGAAACACACAACAGAGTTCTCATCCATTGATCACACTCTGCTTTCGAGCAAGAAGCCCGCTCTAGCTTTGTAGAGTCTCTAAGACAGCAGGAAACTTGAGTGTGTTGAGAAGAAATGAACGGTGTTTCCTACACATACGATCATATCTAGTCCAACTCTGCTTCTGAAACTGATACAAAGCACTGGTCCTCTAACATCCAGTGCTGGTCAGTTAAGATGAGAAACGTGTGAGCTTTGTGAACGATGTAGTTTGTTTGAGCTGTAAAGTAACTTCCCTTACCTGAAATGAAGTCTTGCTTGTAGGAAGACTCAGATCCAGGATTTAACTCCATTTCTGAATTGAAACACACAACAGAGTTCTAATCCATTGATCACACTCTGCTTTAGAGCAAGAAACACGCTCTAGCTTTCTAGTATCTAAGACAGTAGGAAACATGAGTGTGCTGAGAAATAATGAACGGTGTTTCCTATACATACATATCATATCTAGTCCAACTCTGCCTGTGAAACTGATACAAAGCACTGGTCCTCAAACATCCAATGCTTGTCAGTTAAGATAAGAAACGTTTGAGCTTCGTGAATAATGTAGTTGGTTTGAGCTGAAAAGTGACTGCCCTTACTTGAAACGAAGTCTTTCTTGTAGGAAGACTCAGAGCCTGGAATTTAACTCCATTTCTGAAGTGAAACACACAACAGAGTTCTCATCCATTGATCACACTCTGCTTTAGAGCAAGAAGCACGCTCTAACTTTCTAGATTCTCTAAGACAGCAGGAAACTTGAGTGTGCTGAGAACAAATGAACAGTGTTTCCTACACATACGGATCATATCTACTCCAACTCTGCTTCTGAAACTGATACAAAGCACTGGTCCTCTAATATCCATTGCTTGTCAGTTAAGATGAGAAACTTGTGAGCTTTGTGAACGATGTAGTTTGTTTGAGCTGTAAAGTAACTTCCCTTACCTGAAACGAATTCTTGCTTGTAGGAAGACTCAGAGCCAGGATTTACCTCCATTTCTGAAGTGAAACACACAACAGAGTTCTAATCCATTGATCACACTCTGCTTTCCAGCAAGAAACACGCTCTAGCTTTCTAGATTCTCTAAGAAAGCAGGAAACATGAGTGTGCTGAGAAAAAATGAACGGTGTTTCCTATACATACGTATCATATCTAGTCCAACTCTGCCTCTGAAACTGATACAAAGCACTGGTCCTCTAACATCCAATGCTTGTCAGTTAAGATAAGAAACGTTTGAGCTTCGAGAACAATGTAGTTTGTTTAAGCTGAAAAGTGACTGCCCTTACTTGAAACGAAGTCTTGCTTGTAGGAAGACTCAGAGCCTGGGATTTAACTCCATTTCAGAAGTGAAACACACAACAGAGTTCTCATCCATTGATCACACTCTGCTTTAGAGCAAGAAGCACGCTCTAGCTTTCTAGAGTCTCTAAGACAGCAGGAAACTTGAGTGTGCTGACAATAAATGAACAGTGTTACCTACACATACAGATCATATCTAGTCCAACTCTGCTTCTGAAACTGATACAAAGCACTGGTCCTCTAACATCCAATGCTTCTCAGTTAAGATGAGAACAGTGTGAGCTTCGAAAAAGATATAGTTTCTTTGAGCTGTAAAGTAAATGCCCTTACCTGAAACGAAGTCTTGCTTGTAGGGAGACTCAGAGCCAGCGATTTAAATCCATTTCTGTAGTGAAACAAACAACAGAGTTCTAATCCATTGATCACACTCTGCTTTAGAGCAAGAAGCCCGCTCTTGCTTTCTAGAGTCTCTAAGACAGCAGGAAACATGATTGTGATGAGAACAAAAGAACGGTGTTTCATACACATACGAACCATATCTAATTCAACTCTGCTTCTGAAACTGATACAATGCACTGGTCCTCTAACATCCAATGCTTGTCAGTTAAGATGAGAAACGTGTGAGCTTCATGAACGACATAGTTCGTTTGAGATATAAAGTAAATGCCCTTACCTTAAACGAAGACAGGCTTGTAGGAAGACTCAGAGCCAGGGATTTAATTCCATTTCTGAAGTGAAACACACAACAGAGTTCTCATCCATTGATCGCACTCTGCTTAAACCAAGAAGCACGAACTAGCTTTCTAGATTCTCTAAGACAGCAGGAAAATTGAGTGTACTCAGAAAAAATGAACGGTGTTTCCTACAAATACGGATCATATCTAGTCCAACTCTGCTTCTGAAACTGATACAAAGCACTGGTCCTCTAACATCCAATGCTTGTCAGTTAAGATGAGAAACGTGTGAGCTTTGTGAACGATGTAGTTTGTTTGGGCTGTAAAGTAAATTCCCTTACCTGAAACGAATTCTTGCTTTTAGGAAGACTCAGAACCAGGATTTACCTCCATTTCTGAAGTGAAACACACAACAGAGTTCTAATCCATTGATCACACTCTGCTTTCGAGCAAGAAGCATGCTCTAGCTTTCTAGAATCTCTAAGAGAGCAGGAAACATGAGTGTGCTGAGAAAAAATGAACGGTGTTTCCTACACATACGGATCATATCTAGTCCAACTCTGCTTCTGAAACTGATGCAAAGCACTGGTCCTCTAACATCCAATGTTTGTCAGTTAGGATGAGAAACGTGTGATCTTCGTGAACAATGTAGTTTGTTTGAGCTGAAAAGTGACTGCCCTTACCTGAAAGAAAGTCTTGCTTGTTGGAAGACACAGAGCCTGGGATTTAACTCCTTTTCTGAAGGGAAACACACAACAGAGTTCTCATCCATGGATCACACTCTGCTTTAGAGCAAGAAGCATGCTCTTGCTTTCTAGAGTCTCTAATACAGCAGGAAACGTGAGTGTGCACCGAAGAAAAGAAGCGTGATTCCTATACATACAGACCATATCTACTTCAACTCTGTTTGAAATTGATACAAACCAAAGGTCCTCTAACATCCAATGCATCTCAGTTAAGATGAGAAACGTGTGAGCTTCGTGAACGATATAGTTCATTTGAGTTGTAAAGTAAATGCCCTTACCTGAAACGAATTCTTGCTTGTAGGAAGACCCAGAGCCAGGATTTAACTCCATTTCTGAAGTGAAACATACAACAGAGTGCTAATCCATTGATCACACTCTGCTTTCGAGCAAGAAGCACGCTCTAGCTTTCTAGAGTCTCTAAGACAGCAGGAAACTTGAGTGTGCTGAGAAGAAATGAACGGTGTTTCCTACACATACGATCATATCTAGTCCAACTCTGCTTCTGAAACTGATACAAAGCACTGGTCCTCTAACATCCAATGCTTGTCAGTTAATTTGAGAAACGTGTGAGCTTTGTGAACGATGTAGTTTGTTTGAGCTGTAAAGTAACTTCCCTTACCTGAAACGAAGTCTTGCTTGTAGGAAGACTCAGATCCAGGATTTAACCCCATTTCTGAAGTGAAACACACAACAGAATTCTAATCCATTGATCACACTCTGCTTTCCAGCAAGAAGCACGCTCTAGCTTTCTAGAGTCTCTAAGACAGCAGGAAACTTGAGTGTGCTGACAATAAATGAACAGTATTACCTACACATACAGATCATATCTAGTCCAACTCTACTTCTGAAACTGATACAAAGCACTGGTCCTCTAACATCCAATGCTTCTCAGTTAAGATGAGAAACGTGTGAGCTTCGTGAAAGATATAGTTCGTTTGAGCTGTAAAGTAAATGTCCTTACCTGAAACGAAGTCATGCTTGTAGGAAGACTCAGAGCCAGGGATTTAACTCCATTTCTGAAGTGAAACACACAGCAGAGTTCTCATCCATTGACCACACTCTGCTTTCGAGCAAGAGGCAAGCTCTAGCTTTCTAGAGTCTCTAAGACAGCATGAAACGTGAGTGTGCTGAGAACAAAGGAACGGAGTTTCCTACACATACAGACCATATCTAGTCCAACTCTGCTTCTGAAACTGATACAGTGCACTGGTCCTCTAACATCCAATGCTTCTCAGTTAAGATGAGAACAGTGTGAGCTTCGAAAAAGATATAGTTTCTTTGAGCTGTAAAGTAAATGCCCATACTTGAAACGAAGTCTTGCTTGTAGGAAGACTCAGAGCCAGGGATTTAACTCCATTTCTGAAGTGAAACACACAACAGAGTTCTCATCCATTGATCACACTCTGCTTTTGAGCAAGAAGCACGTTCTAGCTTTCTAGAGTCTCTAAGACAGCAGGAAACATGAGTGTGATGAGAACAAATGAATGGTGTTTCCTACACATACGGATCATATCTAGAACAAATCTGCTTCTGAAACTGATACAAAGCACTGGTCCTCTAACAACCAATGCTTGTCAGTTAAGATGAGAAACATGTGAGCTTCGTGAAGGATGTAGTTTGATTGAGCTGAAAAGTGACTGCCCTTATATGAAACGAAGTCTTGCTTGTCGGAAGACGCAGAGCCTGGGAATTAACTCAATTTCTGAAGGGAAACACACAACACAGTTCTCATCCATGGATCACACTCTGCTTTAGAGCAAGAAGCACGCTCTTGCTTTCTAGAGTCTCTAAGACAGCAGGAAACATGATTGTGATGAGAACAAAAGAACGGTGTTTCATACACATACAGACCATATCTAATTCAACTCTGCTTCTGAAACTGATACAAAACACTGGTCCTCTAACATCCAATGCTTGGCAGTTAAGATGAGAAACGTGTGAGCTTCGTGAACGACATAGTTCGTTTGAGATATAAAGTAAATGCCCTTACCTGAAACGAAGACAGGCTTGTAGGAAGACTCAGAGCCAGGGATTTAATTCCATTTCTGAAGTGAAACACACAACAGAGTTCTCATCCATTGATCACACTCTGCTTTAGAGCAAGAAGCACGCTCTAGCTTTCTAGATTCTCTAAGACAGCAGGAATCATAAGTGTGCTGAGAACAAATGAACGGTGTTTCCTACAAATACGGATCATATCTAGTCCAACTCTGCTTCTGAAACTGATAAAATGCACTGGTCCTCTAACATCCAATGCTTGTCTGTTAAGATGAGAAACGTGTGAGCTTTGTGAACGATGTAGTTTGTTTGAGCTGTAAAGTAAATTCCCTTACCTGAAACAAATTCTTGCTTGTAGGAAGACTCAGAGCCAGGATTTACCTCCATTTCTGAAGTGAAACACACAACAGAGTTCTAATCCATTGATCACACTCTGCTTTCGAGCAAGAAGCACGCTCTAACTTTCTAGAATCTCTAAGACAGCAGGAAACATGAGTGTGCTGAGAAAAAAATGAACGGTGTTTCCTACACATACGGATCATATCTAGTCCAACTCTGCTTCTGAAACTGATACAAAGCACTGGTCCTCTAATATCCAATGCTTGGCAGTTAGGATGAGAAACGTGTGAGCTTCGTGAACAATGTAGTTTGTTTGAGCTGAAAAGTGACTGCCCTTACCTGAAACGAAGTCTTGCTTGTTGGAAGACACAGAGCCTGGGATTTAACTCCTTTTCTGAAGGCAAACACACAACAGAGTTCTCATCCAAGGATCACACTCTGCTTTAGAGCAAGAAGCATGCTCTTGCTTTCTAGAGTCTCTAATACAGCAGGAAACGTGAGTGTGCACCAAAGAAAAGAAGCGTGTTTCCTATACATACAGACCATATCTACTTCAACTCTGTTTGAAATTGATACAAACCAAAGGTCCTCTAACATCCAATGCATCTCAGTTAAGATGAGAAACGTGTAAGCTTCGTGAACGATATAGTTCATTTGAGTTGTAAAGTAAATGCCCTTACCTGAAACGAATTCTTGCTTGTAGGAAGACTCAGAGCCAGGATTTAACTCCATTTCTGAAGTGAAACACACAACAGAGTTCTCATCCATTGATCACACTCTGCTTTCGAGCAAGAAGCCCGCTCTAGCTTTCTAGAGTCTCTAAGACAGCAGGAAACTTGAGTGTGCTGAGAAGAAATGAACGGTGTTTCCTACACATACGATCATATCTAGTCCAACTCTGCTTCTGAAACTGATACAAAGCACTGGTCCTCTAACATCCAGTGCTGGTCAGTTAAGATGAGAAACGTGTGAGCTTTGTGAATGATGTAGTTTGTTTGAGCTTTAAAGTAACTTCCCTTACCTGAAATGAAGTCTTGCTTGTACGAAGACTCAGATCCAGGATTTAACTCCATTTCTGAATTGAAACACACAACAGAGTTCTAATCCATTGATCACACTCTGCTTTAGAGCAAGAAACACGCTCTAGCTTTCTAGTATCTAAGACAGTAGGAAACATGAGTGTGCTGAGAAATAATGAACGGTGTTTCCTATACATACATATCATATCTAGTCCAACTCTGCCTGTGAAACTGATACAAAGCACTGGTCCTCAAACATCCAATGCTTGTCAGTTAAGATAAGAAACGTTTGAGCTTCGTGAATAATGTAGTTGGTTTGAGCTGAAAAGTGACTGCCCTTACTTGAAACGAAGTCTTTCTTGTAGGAAGACTCAGAGCCTGGAATTTAACTCCATTTCTGAAGTGAAACACACAACAGAGTTCTCATCCATTGATCACACTCTGCTTTAGAGCAAGAAGCACGCTCTAACTTTCTAGATTCTCTAAGACAGCAGGAAACTTGAGTGTGCTGAGAACAAATGAACAGTGTTTCCTACACATACGGATCATATCTACTCCAACTCTGCTTCTGAAACTGATACAAAGCACTGGTCCTCTAATATCCATTGCTTGTCAGTTAAGATGAGAAACTTGTGAGCTTTGTGAACGATGTAGTTTGTTTGAGCTGTAAAGTAACTTCCCTTACCTGAAACGAATTCTTGCTTGTAGGAAGACTCAGAGCCAGGATTTACCTCCATTTCTGAAGTGAAACACACAACAGAGTTCTAATCCATTGATCACACTCTGCTTTCCAGCAAGAAACACGCTCTAGCTTTCTAGATTCTCTAAGAAAGCAGGAAACATGAGTGTGCTGAGAAAAAATGAACGGTGTTTCCTATACATACGTATCATATCTAGTCCAACTCTGCCTCTGAAACTGATACAAAGCACTGGTCCTCTAACATCCAATGCTTGTCAGTTAAGATAAGAAACGTTTGAGCTTCGAGAACAATGTAGTTTGTTTAAGCTGAAAAGTGACTGCCCTTACTTGAAACGAAGTCTTGCTTGTAGGAAGACTCAGAGCCTGGGATTTAACTCCATTTCAGAAGTGAAACACACAACAGAGTTCTCATCCATTGATCACACTCTGCTTTAGAGCAAGAAGCACGCTCTAGCTTTCTAGAGTCTCTAAGACAGCAGGAAACTTGAGTGTGCTGACAATAAATGAACAGTGTTACCTACACATACAGATCATATCTAGTCCAACTCTGCTTCTGAAACTGATACAAAGCACTGGTCCTCTAACATCCAGTGCTGGTCAGTTAAGATGAGAAACGTGTGAGCTTTGTGAATGATGTAGTTTGTTTGAGCTTTAAAGTAACTTCCCTTACCTGAAATGAAGTCTTGCTTGTACGAAGACTCAGATCCAGGATTTAACTCCATTTCTGAATTGAAACACACAACAGAGTTCTAATCCATTGATCACACTCTGCTTTAGAGCAAGAAACACGCTCTAGCTTTCTAGTATCTAAGACAGTAGGAAACATGAGTGTGCTGAGAAATAATGAACGGTGTTTCCTATACATACATATCATATCTAGTCCAACTCTGCCTGTGAAACTGATACAAAGCACTGGTCCTCAAACATCCAATGCTTGTCAGTTAAGATAAGAAACGTTTGAGCTTCGTGAATAATGTAGTTGGTTTGAGCTGAAAAGTGACTGCCCTTACTTGAAACGAAGTCTTTCTTGTAGGAAGACTCAGAGCCTGGAATTTAACTCCATTTCTGAAGTGAAACACACAACAGAGTTCTCATCCATTGATCACACTCTGCTTTAGAGCAAGAAGCACGCTCTAACTTTCTAGATTCTCTAAGACAGCAGGAAACTTGAGTGTGCTGAGAACAAATGAACAGTGTTTCCTACACATACGGATCATATCTACTCCAACTCTGCTTCTGAAACTGATACAAAGCACTGGTCCTCTAATATCCATTGCTTGTCAGTTAAGATGAGAAACTTGTGAGCTTTGTGAACGATGTAGTTTGTTTGAGCTGTAAAGTAACTTCCCTTACCTGAAACGAATTCTTGCTTGTAGGAAGACTCAGAGCCAGGATTTACCTCCATTTCTGAAGTGAAACACACAACAGAGTTCTAATCCATTGATCACACTCTGCTTTCCAGCAAGAAACACGCTCTAGCTTTCTAGATTCTCTAAGAAAGCAGGAAACATGAGTGTGCTGAGAAAAAATGAACGGTGTTTCCTATACATACGTATCATATCTAGTCCAACTCTGCCTCTGAAACTGATACAAAGCACTGGTCCTCTAACATCCAATGCTTGTCAGTTAAGATAAGAAACGTTTGAGCTTCGAGAACAATGTAGTTTGTTTAAGCTGAAAAGTGACTGCCCTTACTTGAAACGAAGTCTTGCTTGTAGGAAGACTCAGAGCCTGGGATTTAACTCCATTTCAGAAGTGAAACACACAACAGAGTTCTCATCCATTGATCACACTCTGCTTTAGAGCAAGAAGCACGCTCTAGCTTTCTAGAGTCTCTAAGACAGCAGGAAACTTGAGTGTGCTGACAATAAATGAACAGTGTTACCTACACATACAGATCATATCTAGTCCAACTCTGCTTCTGAAACTGATACAAAGCACTGGTCCTCTAACATCCAATGCTTCTCAGTTAAGATGAGAACAGTGTGAGCTTCGAAAAAGATATAGTTTCTTTGAGCTGTAAAGTAAATGCCCTTACCTGAAACGAAGTCTTGCTTGTAGGGAGACTCAGAGCCAGCGATTTAAATCCATTTCTGAAGTGAAACAAACAACAGAGTTCTAATCCATTGATCACACTCTGCTTTAGAGCAAGAAGCCCGCTCTTGCTTTCTAGAGTCTCTAAGACAGCAGGAAACATGATTGTGATGAGAACAAAAGAACGGTGTTTCATACACATACGAACCATATCTAATTCAACTCTGCTTCTGAAACTGATACAATGCACTGGTCCTCTAACATCCAATGCTTGTCAGTTAAGATGAGAAACGTGTGAGCTTCATGAACGACATAGTTCGTTTGAGATATAAAGTAAATGCCCTTACCTGAAACGAAGACAGGCTTGTAGGAAGACTCAGAGCCAGGGATTTAATTCCATTTCTGAAGTGAAACACACAACAGAGTTCTCATCCATTGATCGCACTCTGCTTTAGACCAAGAAGCACGCTCTAGCTTTCTAGATTCTCTAAGACAGCAGGAAAATTGAGTGTACTGAGAAAAAATGAACGGTGTTTCCTACAAATACGGATCATATCTAGTCCAACTCTGCTTCTGAAACTGATACAAAGCACTGGTCCTCTAACATCCAATGCTTGTCAGTTAAGATGAGAAACGTGTGAGCTTTGTGAACGATGTAGTTTGTTTGGGCTGTAAAGTAAATTCCCTTACCTGAAACGAATTCTTGCTTTTAGGAAGACTCAGAGCCAGGATTTACCTCCATTTCTGAAGTGAAACACACAACAGAGTTCTAATCCATTGATCAAACTCTGCTTTCGAGCAAGAAGCATGCTCTAGCTTTCTAGAATCTCTAAGAGAGCAGGAAACATGAGTGTGCTGAGAAAAAATGAACGGTGTTTCCTACACATACGGATCATATCTAGTCCAACTCTGCTTCTGAAACTGATGCAAAGCACTGGTCCTCTAACATCCAATGTTTGTCAGTTAGGATGAGAAACGTGTGATCTTCGTGAACAATGTAGTTTGTTTGAGCTGAAAAGTGACTGCCCTTACCTGAAACAAAGTCTTGCTTGTTGGAAGACACAGAGCCTGGGATTTAACTCCTTTTCTGAAGGGAAACACACAACAGAGTTCTCATCCATGGATCACACTCTGCTTTAGAGCAAGAAGCATGCTCTTGCTTTCTAGAGTCTCTAATACAGCAGGAAACGTGAGTGTGCACCGAAGAAAAGAAGCGTGATTCCTATACATACAGACCATATCTACTTCAACTCTGTTTGAAATTGATACAAACCAAAGGTCCTCTAACATCCAATGCATCTCAGTTAAGATGAGAAACGTGTGAGCTTCGTGAACGATATAGTTCATTTGAGTTGTAAAGTAAATGCCCTTACCTGAAACGAATTCTTGCTTGTAGGAAGACCCAGAGCCAGGATTTAACTCCATTTCTGAAGTGAAACATACAACAGAGTGCTAATCCATTGATCACACTCTGCTTTCGAGCAAGAAGCACGCTCTAGCTTTCTAGAGTCTCTAAGACAGCAGGAAACTTGAGTGTGCTGAGAAGAAATGAACGGTGTTTCCTACACATACGATCATATCTAGTCCAACTCTGCTTCTGAAACTGATACAAAGCACTGGTCCTCTAACATCCAATGCTTGTCAGTTAATTTGAGAAACGTGTGAGCTTTGTGAACGATGTAGTTTGTTTGAGCTGTAAAGTAACTTCCCTTACCTGAAACGAAGTCTTGCTTGTAGGAAGACTCAGATCCAGGATTTAACCCCATTTCTGAAGTGAAACACACAACAGAATTCTAATCCATTGATCACACTCTGCTTTCCAGCAAGAAGCACGCTCTAGCTTTCTAGAGTCTCTAAGACAGCAGGAAACTTGAGTGTGCTGACAATAAATGAACAGTATTACCTACACATACAGATCATATCTAGTCCAACTCTACTTCTGAAACTGATACAAAGCACTGGTCCTCTAACATCCAATGCTTCTCAGTTAAGATGAGAAACGTGTGAGCTTCGTGAAAGATATAGTTCGTTTGAGCTGTAAAGTAAATGTCCTTACCTGAAACGAAGTCATGCTTGTAGGAAGACTCAGAGCCAGGGATTTAACTCCATTTCTGAAGTGAAACACACAGCAGAGTTCTCATCCATTGACCACACTCTGCTTTCGAGCAAGAGGCAAGCTATAGCTTTCTAGAGTCTCTAAGACAGCATGAAACGTGAGTGTGCTGAGAACAAAGGAACGGAGTTTCCTACACATACAGACCATATCTAGTCCAACTCTGCTTCTGAAACTGATACAGTGCACTGGTCCTCTAACATCCAATGCTTCTCAGTTAAGATGAGAACAGTGTGAGCTTCGAAAAAGATATAGTTTCTTTGAGCTGTAAAGTAAATGCCCATACTTGAAACGAAGTCTTGCTTGTAGGAAGACTCAGAGCCAGGGATTTAACTCCATTTCTGAAGTGAAACACACAACAGAGTTCTCATCCATTGATCACACTCTGCTTTTGAGCAAGAAGCACGTTCTAGCTTTCTAGAGTCTCTAAGACAGCAGGAAACATGAGTGTGATGAGAACAAATGAATGGTGTTTCCTACACATACGGATCATATCTAGAACAACTCTGCTTCTGAAACTGATACAAAGCACTGGTCCTCTAACAACCAATGCTTGTCAGTTAAGATGAGAAACATGTGAGCTTCGTGAAGGATGTAGTTTGATTGAGCTGAAAAGTGACTGCCCTTATATGAAACGAAGTCTTGCTTGTCGGAAGACGCAGAGCCTGGGATTTAACTCCTTTTCTGAAGGCAAACACACAACAGAGTTCTCATCCAAGGATCACACTCTGCTTTAGAGCAAGAAGCATGCTCTTGCTTTCTAGAGTCTCTAATACAGCAGGAAACGTGAGTGTGCACCAAAGAAAAGAAGCGTGTTTCCTATACATACAGACCATATCTACTTCAACTCTGTTTGAAATTGATACAAACCAAAGGTCCTCTAACATCCAATGCATCTCAGTTAAGATGAGAAACGTGTAAGCTTCGTGAACGATATAGTTCATTTGAGTTGTAAAGTAAATGCCCTTACCTGAAACGAATTCTTGCTTGTAGGAAGACTCAGAGCCAGGATTTAACTCCATTTCTGAAGTGAAACACACAACAGAGTTCTCATCCATTGATCACACTCTGCTTTCGAGCAAGAAGCCCGCTCTAGCTTTCTAGAGTCTCTAAGACAGCAGGAAACTTGAGTGTGCTGAGAAGAAATGAACGGTGTTTCCTACACATACGATCATATCTAGTCCAACTCTGCTTCTGAAACTGATACAAAGCACTGGTCCTCTAACATCCAGTGCTGGTCAGTTAAGATGAGAAACGTGTGAGCTTTGTGAATGATGTAGTTTGTTTGAGCTTTAAAGTAACTTCCCTTACCTGAAATGAAGTCTTGCTTGTACGAAGACTCAGATCCAGGATTTAACTCCATTTCTGAATTGAAACACACAACAGAGTTCTAATCCATTGATCACACTCTGCTTTAGAGCAAGAAACACGCTCTAGCTTTCTAGTATCTAAGACAGTAGGAAACATGAGTGTGCTGAGAAATAATGAACGGTGTTTCCTATACATACATATCATATCTAGTCCAACTCTGCCTGTGAAACTGATACAAAGCACTGGTCCTCAAACATCCAATGCTTGTCAGTTAAGATAAGAAACGTTTGAGCTTCGTGAATAATGTAGTTGGTTTGAGCTGAAAAGTGACTGCCCTTACTTGAAACGAAGTCTTTCTTGTAGGAAGACTCAGAGCCTGGAATTTAACTCCATTTCTGAAGTGAAACACACAACAGAGTTCTCATCCATTGATCACACTCTGCTTTAGAGCAAGAAGCCTGCTCTTGCTTTCTAGAGTCTCTAAGACAGCAGGAAACATGATTGTGATGAGAACAATAGAACGGTGTTTCATACACATACGGACCATATCTAATTCAACTCTGCTTCTGAAACTGATACAATGCACTGGTCCTCTAACATCCAATGCTTGTCAGTTAAGATGAGAAACGTGTGAGCTTCGTGAACGATTTAGTTCGTTTGAGATATAAAGTAAATGCCCTTACCTGAAACGAAGACAGGCTTGTAGGAAGACTCAGAGCCAGGGATTTAATTCCATTTCTGAAGTGAAACACACAACAGAGTTCTCATCCATTGATCGCACTCTGCTTTAGACCAAGAAGCACGCTCTAGCTTTCTAGATTCTCTAAGACAGCAGGAAACATGAGTGTGCTGAGAAAAAATGAACGGTGTTTCCTACAAATACGGATCATATCTAGTCCAACTCTGCTTCTGAAACTGATACAAAGCACTGGTCCTCTAACATCCAATGCTTGTCAGTTAAGATGAGAAACGTGTGAGCTTTGTGAACGATGTAGTTTGTTTGGGCTGTAAAGTAAATTCCCTTACCTGAAACGAATTCTTGCTTTTAGAAAGACTCAGAGCCAGGATTTACCTCCATTTCTGAAGTGAAACACACAACAGAGTTCTAATCCATTGATCACACTCTGCTTTCGAGCAAGAAGCATGCTCTAGGTTTCTAGAATCTCTAAGAGAGCAGGAAACATGAGTGTGCTGAGAAAAAATGAACGGTGTTTCCTACACATACGGATCATATCTAGTCCAACTCTGCTTCTGAAACTGATGCAAAGCACTGGTCCTCTAACATCCAATGTTTGTCAGTTAGGATGAGAAACGTGTGATCTTCGTGAACAATGTAGTTTGTTTGAGCTGAAAAGTGACTGCCCTTACCTGAAACAAAGTCTTGCTTGTTGGAAGACACAGAGCCTGGGATTTAACTCCTTTTCTGAAGGGAAACACACAACAGAGTTCTCATCCATGGATCACACTCTGCTTTAGAGCAAGAAGCATGCTCTTGCTTTCTAGAGTCTCTAATACAGCAGGAAACGTGAGTGTGCACCGAAGAAAAGAAGCGTGTTTCCTATACATACAGACCATATCTACTTCAACTCTGTTTGAAATTGATACAAACCAAAGGTCCTCTAACATCCAATGCATCTCAGTTAAGATGAGAAACGTGTGAGCTTCGTGAACGATATAGTTCATTTGAGTTGTAAAGTAAATGCCCTTACCTGAAACGAATTCTTGCTTGTAGGAAGACCCAGAGCCAGGATTTAACTCCATTTCTGAAGTGAAACATACAACAGAGTTCTAATCCATTGATCACACAATGCTTTCGAGCAAGAAGCACGCTCTAGCTTTCTAGAGTCTCTAAGACAGCAGGAAACTTGAGTGTGCTGAGAAGAAATGAACGGTGTTTCCTACACATACGATCATATCTAGTCCAACTCTGCTTCTGAAACTGATACAAAGCACTGGTCCTCTAACATCCAATGCTTGTCAGTTAAGATGACAAACGTGTGAGCTTTGTGAACGATGTAGTTTGTTTGAGCTGTAAAGTAACTTCCCTTACCTGAAACCAAGGCTTGCTTGTAGGAAGACTCAGAGCCAGGATTTAACCCCATTTCTGAAGTGAAACACACAACAGAGTTCTAATCCATTGATCACACTCTGCTTTCCAGCAAGAAGCACGCTCTAGCTTTCTAGAGTCTCTAAGACAGCAGGAAACTTGAGTGTGCTCTCAATAAATGAACAGTATTACCTACACATACAGATCATATCTAGTCCAACTCTACTTCTGAAACTGATACAAAGCACTGGTCCTCTAACATCCAATGCTTCTCAGTTAAGATGAGAAACGTGTGAGCTTCGTGAAAGATATAGTTCGTTTGAGCTGTAAAGTAAATGTCCTTACCTGAAACGAAGTCATGCTTGTAGGAAGACTCAGAGCCAGGGATTTAACTCCATTTCTGAAGTGAAACACACAGCAGAGTTCTCATCCATTGACCACACTCTGCTTTCGAGCAAGAGACAAGCTCTAGCTTTCTAGAGTCTCTAAGACAGCATGAAACGTGAGTGTGCTGAGAACAAAGGAACGGAGTTTCCTACACATACAGACCATATCTAGTCCAACTCTGCTTCTGAAACTGATACAAAGCACTGGTCCTCTAACATCCAATGCTTCTCAGTTAAGATGAGAACAGTGTGAGCTTCGAAAAAGATATAGTTTCTTTGAGCTGTAAAGTAAATGCCCTTACCTGAAACGAAGTCTTGCTTGTAGGGAGACTCAGAGCCAGCGATTTAAATCCATTTCTGAAGTGAAACAAACAACAGAGTTCTCATCCATTGATCACACTCTGCTTTAGAGCAAGAAGCCCGCTCTTGCTTTCTAGAGTCTCTAAGACAGCAGGAAACATGATTGTGATGAGAACAAAAGAACGGTGTTTCATACACATACGGACCATATCTAATTCCACTCTGCTTCTGAAACTGGTACAATGCACTGGTCCTCTAACATCCAATGCTTGTCAGTTAAGATGAGAAACGTGTGAGCTTCATGAACGACATAGTTCGTTTGAGATATAAAGTAAATGCCCTTACCTGAAACGAAGACAGGCTTGTAGGAAGACTCAGAGCCAGGGATTTAATTCCATTTCTGAAGTGAAACACACAACAGAGTTCTCATCCATTGATCGCACTCTGCTTTAGACCAAGAAGCACGCTCTAGCTTTCTAGATTCTCTAAGACAGCAGGAAACATGAGTGTGCTGAGAAAAAATGAACGGTGTTTCCTACAAATACGCATCATATCTAGTCCAACTCTGCTTCTGAAACTGATACAAAGCACTGGTCCTCTAACATCCAATGCTTGTCAGTTAAGATGAGAAACGTGTGAGCTTTGTGAACGATGTAGTTTGTTTGAGCTGCAAAGTAAATTTCCTTACCTGAAACGAATTCTTGCTTGTAGGAAGACTCAGAGCCAGGATTTACCTCCATTTCTGAAGTGAAACACACAACAGAGTTCTAATCCATTGATCACACTCTGCTTTCGAGCAAGAAGCATGCTCTAGCTTTCTAGAATCTCTAAGACAGCAGGAAACATGAGTGTGATGAGAAAAAATGAACGGTGTTTCCTACACATACAGATCATATCTAGTCCAACTCTGCTTCTGAAACTGATGCAAAGCAGTGGTCCTCTAACATCCAATGCTTGTCAGTTAAGATGAGAAACGTGTGAGCTTCGTGAATGACATAGTTCGTTTGAGATATAAAGTGTCTGCCCTTACCTGAAACGAAGGCTTGCTGGTTGAAAGACACAGAGCCTGGGATTTAACTCCTTTTCTGAAGGGAAACACACAACGGAGTTCTCATCCATGGATCACACTCTGCTTTAGAGCAAGAAGCATGCTCTTGCTTTCTAGAGTCTCTAATACAGCAGGAAACTTGAGTGTGCACCAAAGAAAAGAACCGTGTTTCCTATACATACAGACCATATCTACTTCAACTCTGTTTGAAATTGATACAAACCAAAGGTCCTCTAACATCCAATGCATCTCAGTTAAGATGAGAAACGTGTGAGCTTCGTGAACGATATAGTTCATTTGAGTTGTAAAGTAAATGCCCTTACCTGAAACGAAGTCTTGCTTGTAGGAAGAATCAGAGCCTGGGATTTAACTCCATTTCTAAAGTGAAACACACAGCAAAGTTCCCATCCATTGTTCACACTCTGCTTTACAATAACAAGCACGCTCTTGCTTCCTAGAGTCTCTAATACAGCAGGAAACATGAGTGTGCTGAGAACAAAAGAATGGTGTTTCTTACACATATGGACCATATCTAGTCCAACTCTGCTTCTGAAACTGATACAAAGCACTGGTCCTCTAACATCCAATGCTTTTCAGTTAGGATGAGAAACGTGTGAGCTTCGTGAACAATGTAGGTTGTTTGAGCTGAAAATTGACTGCCCATACCTGAAACGAAGTCTTGCTTGTTGGAAGATACAGAGCCTGGGATTTAACTCCATTTCTGAAGGGAAACACACAACACAGTTCTCATCCATGGATCACCCTCTGCTTTAGAGCACGAAGCACGCTCTTGCTTTCTAGAGTCTCTAAGACAGCAGGAAACGTGAGTGTGCTCACAAGAAAAGATCCGTGTTTCCTATACATACTGTCCATATCTAGTTCAACTCTCCTTGAAATTGATACAAAGCAAAGGTCCTCTAACATCCAATGCTCCTCAGTTAAGATGAGAAAAGTGTGAGCTTCGTGAACGACATAGTTCGTTTGAGATATAAAGTAAATGCCCTTACCTGAAACAAAGACAGACTTGTAGGAAGACTCAGAGCCAGGGATTTAATTCCATTTCTGAAGTGAAACACACAACAGAGTTCTCATCCATTGATCACACTCTGCTTTCAAGCAAGAAGCACGCTCTAGCTTTGTAGATTCTCTAAGACAGCAAGAAACATGAGTGTGCTGAGAAGAAATGAACGGTGTTTCCTACACATATGATCATATCTAGTCCAACTCTGCTTCTGAAACTGATACAAAGCACTGGTCCTCTAACATCCAATGCTTGTCAGTTAGGATGAGAAACGTGTGAGCTTCGTGAACAATGTAGTTTGTTTGAGCTGAAAATTGACTGCCCTTACCTGAAACGAAGTCTTGCTTGTTGGAAGACACAGAGTCTGGGATTTAACTCCATTTCTGAAGGGAAACACACAACACAGTTCTCATCCATGGATCACCCTCTGCTTTAGAGCAAGAAGCACGCTCTTGATTTCTAGAGTCTCTAATACAGCAGGAAACGTGAGTGTGCTCACAAGAAAAGAACCGTGTTTCCTATACATACGGTCCATATCTAGTTCAACTCTGCTTGAAATTGATACAAAGCAAAGGTCCTCTAACATCCAATGCTCCTCAGTTAAGATGAGAATCGTGTGAGCTTTGTGAACGACATAGTTCGTTTGAGATATAAAGTAAATTCCCTTACCTGAAACAAAGACAGGCTTGTAGGAAGACTCAGAGCCAGGGATTTAATTCCATTTCTGAAGTGAAACACACAACAGAGTTCTCATCCATTGATCACACTCTGCTTTCAAGCAAGAAGCACGCTCTAGCTTTCTAGATTCTCTAAGACAGCAAGAAACTTGAGTGTGCTGAGAAGAAATGAACGGTGTTTCCTACACATATGATCATATCTAGTCCAACTCTGCTTCTGAAACTGAAACAAAGCACTGGTCCTCTAACATCCAATGCTTGCCAGTTAGGATGAGAAACGTGTGAGCTTCGTGAACAATGTAGTTTGTTTGAGCTGAAAATTGACTGCCCTTACCTGAAACGAAGTCTTGCTTGTTGGAAGACACAGATTCTGGGATTTAACTCCATTTCTGAAGGGAAACACACAACACAGTTCTCATCCATGGATCACCCTCTGCTTTAGAGCAAGAAGCACACTCTTGCTTTCTAGAGTCTCTAATAAAGCAGGAACTTGAGTGTGCTGAGAAGAAAGGAACGGTGCTTCCTACACATACGATCATATCTAGTCCAACTCTGCTTCTGAAACTGATACAAAGCACTGGTCCTCTAACATCCAATGCTTGTCAGTTAAGATGAGAAACGTGTGAGCTTCGTGAACGATATAGTTCGTTTGAGCTGTAAAGTAAATGCCCTTACCTGAAACGAAGTCTTGCTTGTAGGAAGACTCAGAGCCAGGGATTTAACTCCATTTCTGAAGTGAAACACACAACAGAGTTCTAATCCATTGATCACACTCTGCTTTTGAGCAAGAAGCACGTTCTAGCTTTCTAGAGTCTCTAAGACAGCAGGAAACATGAGTGTGATGAGAACAAATGAATGGTGTTTCCTACACATACGGATCATATCTAGAACAACTCTGATTCTAAAACTGATACAAAGCACTGGTCCTCTAACATCCAATGCTTGTCAGTTAAGATGAGAAATGTGTGAGCTTCGTGAACGATGTAGTTTGATTGAGCTGAAAAGTGACTGCCCTTATATGAAACGAAGTCTTGCTTGTTGGAAGACGCAGAGCCTTGGAATTAACTCAATTTCTGAAGGGAAACAAACAACACAGTTCTCATCCATGGATCACACTCTGCTTTAGAGCAAGAAGCACGCTCTTGCTTTCTAGAGTCTCTAAGACAGCAGGAAACATGACTGTGATGAGAACAAAAGAACGGTGTTTCATACACATACGGACCATATCTAATTCAACTCTGCTTCTGAAACTGATACAAAGCACTGGTCCTCTAACATCCAATGCTTGTCAGTTAAGATGAGAAACGTGTGAGCTTCGTGAACGACATAGTTCGTTTGAGATATAAAGTAAATGCCCTTACCTGAAACGAAGGCAGGCTTGTAGGAAGACTCAGAGCCAGGGATTTAATTCCATATCTGAAGGGAAACACACAACAGAGTTCTCATCCATGGATCACACTCTGCTTTAGAGCAAGAAGCATGCTCTTGCTTTCTAGAGTCTCTAATACAGCAGGAAACGTGAGTGAGCACCAAAGAAAAGAACCGTGTTTCCTATACATACAGACCAGATCTACTTCAATTATGTTTGAAATAGATACAAACCAAAGGTCCTCTAACATCCAATGCATCTCAGTTATGATGAGAAACGTGTGAGCTTCGTGAACGACATAGTTCGTTTGAGATATAAAGTAAATGCCCTTACCTGAAACGAAGACAGGCTTGTAGGAAGACTCAGAGCCAGGGATTTAATTCCATATCTGAAGTGAAACACACAACAGAGTTCTCATCCATTGATCACACTCTGCTTTAGAGCAAGAAGCGCGCTCTAGCTTTCTAGATTCTCTAATACAGCAGGAAATATGAGTGTGCTGAAAAAAAAATGAACGGTGTTTCCTACACATACGGATCATATCTAGTCCAACTCTGCTTCTGAAACTGATACAAAGCACTGGTCCTCTAACATCCAATGCTTGTCAGTTAGGATGCGAGACGTGTGAGCATCGTGAATAATGTAGTTTGTTTGAGCTGAAAAGTGTCTGCCCTTACCTGAAACGAAGGCTTGCTTGTTGAAAGACACAGAGCCTGGGATTTAACTCCTTTTCTGAAGGGAAACACACAACAGAATTCTCATCCATGGATCACACTCTGCTTTAGAGCAAGAAGCATGCTCTTGCTTTCTAGAGTCTCTAATACAGCAGGAAACGTGAGTGTGCACCGAAGAAAAGAACCGTGTTTCCTATACATACAGACCATATCTACTTCAATTCTGTTTGAAGTTGATACAAACCAAAGGTCCTCTAACATCCAATGCATCTCAGTTAAGATGAGAAACGTGTGAGCTTCGTGAACGATATAGTTCATTTGAGTTGTAAAGTAAATGCCCTTACCTGAAACGAAGTCTTGCTTGTAGGAAGACTCAGATCCAGGATTTAACTCCATTTCTGAAGTGAAACACACAACAGAGTTCTAATCCATTGATCACACTCTGCTTTCGAGCAAGAAGCACGCTCTAGCTTTCTAGATTCTCTAAGACAGCAAGAAACTTGAGTGTGCTGAGAAGAAATGAATGGTGTTTCCTACACATATGATCATATCTAGTCCAACTCTGCTTCTGAAACTGATACAAAGCACTGGTCCTCTAACATCCAATGCTTGTCAGTTAGGATGAGAAACGTGTGAGCTTCGTGAACAATGTAGTTTGTTTGAGCTGAAAATTGACTGCCCTTACCTGAAACGAAGTCTTGCTTGTTGGAAGACACAGAGTCTGGGATTTAACTCCATTTCTGAAGGGAAACACACAACACAGTTCTCATCCATGGATCACCCTCTGCTTTAGAGCAAGAAGCACGCTCTTGCTTTCTAGAGTCTCTAATACAGCAGGAAATGTGAGTGTGCTCACAAGAAAAGAACCGTGTTTCCTATACATACGGTCCATATCTAGTTCAACTCTGCCTGAAATTGATACAAAGCAAAGGTCCTCTAACATCCAATGCTCCTCAGTTAAGATGAGAAACGTGTGAGCTTCGTGAACGACATAGTTCGTTTGAGTTATAAAGTAAATGCCCTTACCTGAAACGAAGTCTTGCTTGTAGGAAGACTCAGAGCCAGGGATTTAATTCCATTTCTGAAGTGAAACACACAACAGAGTTCTCATCCATTGATCACACTCTGCTTTTGAGCAAGAAGCACGCTCTAGCTTTCTAGAGTCTCTAAGACAGCAGGAACTTGAGTGTGCTGAGAAGAAAGGTACGGTGCTTCCTACACATACGATCATATCTAGTCCAACTCTGCTTCTGAAACTGATACAAAGCACTGGTCCTCTAACATCCAATGTTTGTCTGTTAAGATGAGAAACGTGTGAGCTTTGTGAACGATGTAGTTCGTTTGAGCTGTAAAGTAACTTCCCTTACCTGAAACGTATTCTTGCTTGTAGGAAGACTTAGAGACAGGATTTAACTCCATTTCTGAAGTGAAACACACAACAGAGTTGTAATGCATAGATCACACTCTGCTTTCGAGCAAGAAGCACGCTCTAGCTTTCTAGAGTCTCTAAGACAGCAGGAAACATGAGTGTGCTGAGAAAAAATGAAAGGTGTTTCCTACACATACGGATCATATCTAGTCCAACTCTGCTTCTGAAACTGATACAAAGCACTGGTCCTCTAACATCCAATGCTTGTCAGTTAGGATGAGAGACGTGCGAGCTTCGTGAACAATGTAGTTTGTTTGAGCTGAAAAGTGTCTGCCCTTACCTGAAACGAAGGCTTGCTTGTTGAAAGACACAGAGCCTGGGATTTAACTCCTTTTCTGAAGGGAAACACACAACAGAGTTCTCATCCATGGATCACACTCTGCTTTAGAGCAAGAAGCATGCTCTTGCTTTCTAGAGTCTCTAATACAGCAGGAAACGTGAGTGTGCACCGAAGAAAAGAACCGTGTTTCCTATACATACAGAACATATCTACTTCAACTCTGTTTGAAATTGATACAAACCAAAGGTCCTCTAACATCCAATACATCTCAGTTAAGATGAGAAACTTGTGAGCTTCGTGAACGATATAGTTCGTTTGAGCTGTAAAGTAAATGCCCTTACGTGAAACGAAGTCTTGCATTTAGGAAGAATCAGAGCCTGGGATTTAACTCCATTTCTGAAGTGAAACACACAGCAAAGTTCCCATCCATTGTTCACACTCTGCTTTACAACAACAAGCACGCTCTTGCTTCCTAGAGTCTCTAATACAGCAGGAAACATGAGTGTGCTGAGAACAAAAGAATGGTGTTTCTTACACATATGGACCATATCTAGTCCAACTCTGCTTCTGAAACTGATACAAAGCACTGGTCCTCTAACATCCAATGCTTGTCAGTTAGGATGAAAAACGTGTGAGCTTCGTGAACAATGTAGTTTGTTTGAGCTGAAAATTGACTGCCCTTACATGAAACGAAATCTTGCTTGTTGGAAGACACAGAGCCTGGGATTTAACTCCATTTCTGAAGGGAAACACACAACACAGTTCTCATCCATGGATCACCCTCTGCTTTAGAGCAAGAAGCACGCTCTTGCTTTCTAGAGTCTCTAATACAGCAGGAAACGTGAGTGTGCTCACAAGAAAAGAACCGTGTTTCCTATACATACGGTCCATATCTAGTTCAACTCTGCCTGAAATTGATACAAAGCAAAGGTCCTCTAACATCCAATGCTCCTCAGTTAAGATGAGAAACGTGTGAGCTTCGTGAACAATGTAGTTTGTTTGAGCAGAAAAGTGACTGCCTTTACCTGAAACGAAGTCTTGCTTAAAGGAACACTGAGAGCCTGGGATTTAACTCCATTTCTGAAGTGACACAAAACACAGTTCTAATCCATTGATCACACTATGCTTTCGAGCAAGAAGCACGCTCTAGCTTTCGAGAGTCTCTAAGACAGCAGGAAAAATGAGTGTGGTGACAAAAAATGAACTGTGTTTCCTACACATACGGATCAAATCTAGTCCAACTCTGCTTCTGAAAATGATACAAAGCACTGGTCCTCTAACATCCAATGCTTGTCAGTTAGGATGAGAAACGTGTGAGCTTCGTGAACAATGTAGTTTGCTTGAGCTGAAAAGTGACTGCCCTTACCTGAAACGAAGTCTTGCTTGTTGGAAGACACAGAGCCTGGGATTTAACTCCATTTCTCAAGGGAAACACACAACACAGTTCTCATCCATGGCTCACACTCTGCTTTAGAGCAAGAAGCACGCTCTTGCTTTCTAGAGTCTCTAATACAGCAGGAAACGTGAGTGTGCTCCAAAGAAAAGAACCGTGTTTCCTATACATACATACCATATCTAGTTCAACTCTGCTTGATATTGATACAAACCAAAGGTCCTCTAACATCCTATGCTTGTCAGTGAAGATGACCATCGTGTGAGCTTCGTGAACGATATAGTTCGTTTGAGCTGTAAAGTAAATGCCCTTACCTGAAACGAAGTCTTGCTTGTAGGAAGACTCAAAGCCTGGGATTTAACTCCATTTCTGAAGTGAAACACACAGCAAAGTCCTCATCCATTGTGCACACTCTGCTTTAAAGCAACAAGCACGCTCTTGCTTCCTAGAGTCTCTAATACAGCAGGAAACATGAGTGTGCTGAGAACAAAAGAATGGTGTTTCTTACACATATGGACCATATCTAGTCCAACTCTGCTTCTGAAAATGATACAAACACTGGTCCTCTAACATCCAATGCTTGTCAGTTAAAATGAGAAACGTGTGAGTTTCCTGAATGATGTAGTTCGTTTGAGCTGAAAAGTGACTGCCCTTACCAGAAACGAAGTCTTACTTGTAGGAAGACACACAGCCTGGGATTTAACTCCATTTCTGAAGGGAAACACACAACACAGTTCTCATCCATGGATCAAACTCTGCTTTATAGCAAGAAGCCGGCTCTTGCTTTCTAGAGTCTCTAAGACAGCAGGAAACATGAGTGTGCTCAGAACAAAAGAACGGAGTTTCCAACACATAGGGACCATATCTAGTTCATCTATGCTTCTAAAACTGAAACAAACCAGAGGTCCTCTAACATCCAATGCTTGTCAGTTTAGAGTAGAAACGTGTGAGCTTCGTTAAGATGTAGTTCGTTGGAGCTGTAAAGTAACTGCCCTTACCTCAAAAGAAGTCTTGCTTGTAGGAAGACTCAGTGCCAGCGATGTAACTCCATTTCTGAAGTGAAACACACAACAGAGTTCTCACCCATTGATCAGACTCAGCTTTAGAGCAAGAAGCATGCTCTAGCTTTCCAGAATCTCTAAGACAGCAGGAAACTTGAGTGTGCTGAGTACAAATGAACGGTGTTTCCTACACATACGGATCATATCTAGTCAAACACTGCTTCTGAAACTGATACAAAGCATGGTTCTCTAATATTCAATGTTTGTCAGTTAAGATGAGAAACGTGTGAGCTTCGTGAACAATGTAGTTTGCTTGAGCTGAAAAGTGACTGCCCTTACCTGAAACGAAGTCTTGCTTGTTGGAAGACACAGAGCCTGGGATTTAACTCCATTTCTGAAGGGAAACACACAACACAGTTCTCATCCATGGATCACACTCTGCTTTAGAGCAAGAAGCACGCTCTTGCTTTCTAGAGTCTCTAATACAGCAGGAAACGTGAGTGTGCTCCAAAGAAAAGAACCGTGTTTCCTATACATACAGACCATATCTAGTTCAACTCTGCTTGATATCGATACAAACCAAAGGTCCTCTAACATCCAATGCTTGTCAGCTTAGATGAGAAACGTGTGAGTTTCGTGAACGATGTAGTTCGTTTGAGCTGTAAAGTAACTGCCCTTAACTGGAAAGGAGTCTTGCTTGTAGGAAGACTAAGAGCCTGGGATTTAACACCATTTAAGAAGGGAAACACACAGCATAGTTCTCATCCATGGATCACACTCTTCTTTAGAGCAAGAAGCACGCTATTGCTTTCCAGAGTCTCTAATACAGCAGGACGTGAGTGTGCTGAGAAAAAAAGAACGGTGTTTCCTACACATACAGACCATATTAGTCCAACTCTGCTTCTGAAACTGATACAAAGCACTGGCCTTCTAACATCCGATGCTTGTCAGTTAAGATGAGAAACGTGTGAGCTTCGTGAACAATGTAGTTCGTTTGAGCTTAAAAGTGACTACCCTTACTTGAAACGATGTCTTGCTTGTAGGAAGACACTGAGCCACGGATTTAAGTCCATTTCTGAAGTGAAACACACAACAGAGTTCTCATCCATTGATCACACTATGCTTTAGAGCAAGAAGCACACTCTAGCTTTCCAGAGTCTCTAAGACAGCAGGAAACTTGAGTGTGCTGAGAGCAATAGAATGGTGTTTCCTACAAATACGGACCATATCTAGTCCAACACTGCTTCTGAAACTGATACAAAGCACATGTTCTCTAACATTCAATGCTTGTCAGTTAAGATGAGAAACGTGTGAGCTTCGTGAACGATGTAGGTCTTTGAGCTGAAAAGTGACTGCCCGTACCTGAAATGAAGTCTTGCTTGTAGGAAGACCCAGAGCCTGGGATTTAACTCCATTTCTGAAGGGAAACACATCATAGTTCTCATCCATGGATCACACTCTGCTTTAGAGCAAGAAGCCCTCTATTGCTTTCTAGATTCTCTAATTCAGAAGGAAACTTGAGTGTGCTCAGAACAAAAAACGGTGTTTCCTATACATACGGACCATATCTAGGCCAACTCTGCTTCTGAAACTGATACAAAGCACTGGTTCTCTAACATTCAATGCTTGTCAGTTTAGATGAGAAACGTGTGAGCTTCGTGAATTATGTAGTTCGTTTGAGCTGTAAAGTAACTGCCCTTACCTGAAAAGAAGTCTTCCTTGTAGGAAGACTCAGAGCCTGGGGTTTAACTCCATTTCTGAAGTGAAACACTCAGCAGAGTTCTCATCCATGGATCACACTCGGCTTTAGAGCTAGAAGCACGCTCTTGCTTTCTAGAGTCTCTAAGATAGCAGGAAACATGAGTGTGCTCAGAACAAAAGAACGGTGTTTCCAACACATAGGGACCATATCTAGTTCATTTGTGCTTCTCAAACTGAAACAAACCAGAGGTCCTCTAACATCCAATGCTTGTCAGTTTAGAGGAGAAACGTGTGAGCTTCGTTTAGATGTAGTTCGTTGGAGCTGTAAAGTAACTGCCCTTACCTCAAAAGAAGTCTTGCTTGTAGGAAGACTCAGAGCCAGCGATTTAACTCCATTTCTGAAGTGAAACACACAACAGAGTTCTCATCCATTGATCACACTCAGCTTTAGAGCAAGAAGCACGCTCTAGCTTCCCAGAATCTCTAAGACAGCAGGAAACTTGAGTGTGCTGACAACAAATGAACGGTGTTTCCTACACATACGGACCATATCTAGTCCAACACTGCTTCTGAAACTGATACAAAGCATGGTTCTCTAATATTCAATGTTTGTCAGTTAAGATGAGAAACGTGTGAATTTTGTGACCAATGTTGTTAGTTTGAGTTAAAAAATGACTGCCCTTAATTGAAACGAACTCTTGCTTGTAGGAAGACACAGTGCCACGGATTTAACTCCATTTCTGAAGTGAAACACTCAGCAGAGTTCTCATCCATGGATCACACTCGGCTTTAGAGCTAGAAGCACACTCTAGCTTTCGAGAGTCTCTAAGAGAGTAGGAAACTTGAGTGTGCTGAGAACAAAAGAATGGTGTTTCCTACACATACGGACCATATCTAGTCCAACTCTGCTACTGAAACTGATACAAAGCACTGGTTCTCTAACATTCAATGCTTCTCAGTTAAGATGAGGAACATGTGAGCTTCGTGAACGATGTAGGTCGTTTGAGCTGAAAAGTGACTGCCCTTACCTGAAATGATGTCTTCCTGGTAGGACAACACAGAGCCAGGGATTTAACTCCACTTTGGAAGGGAAAAACACCGCAGAGTTTTCATCCATGGATCACACTCTGCTTTAGAGCAAGAAGCACGCTCTTGCTTTCCAGAGTCTCTAATACAGCAGGAAACGTGAGTGTGCTGAGAAAAAAAGAACGGTGTTTCCTACACATACAGACCATATTAGTCCAACTCTGCTTCTGAATCTGATACAAAGCACTGGCTTTCTAATGTCTGATGCTTGTCAGGTAAGATGAGAAACGTGTGAGCTTCGTAAACGATGTAGTTCGTTTGAGCTGAAAAGAGACTGCCCTTACCTGAAACGAAGTCTCACTTGTAGGAAGACACAGAGCCTGGGATTTAACTCCATTTCTGAAGGGAAACACACAACACAGTTCTCATCCATTGATCAAACTCTGCTTTAGAGCAAGAAGCCCTCTCTTTCTTTCTAGAGTCTCTAATACAGGAGGAAACTTGAGTGTGCTCAGAACATAAGAACGGTTTTTCCTACAAATACGGACAATATCTAGTTCATCTCTCCTTCTGAAACTGAAACAAACCAGAAGTCCTCTAATATCCAATGCTTGTCAGTTAAGATGAGAAATGTGTGAGCTTCGTGAACAATGTAGTTCATTTCAGCTGTAAAGTAAAAGCCCTTACCTGAAAAGAAGTCTTGCTTGTAGGAAGACACAGAGCCTGGTATTAAACTCCGTTTCTGAAGGGAAACAAACAACAGAGTTCGCATCCATGGATCACACTCTGCTTTAGACCAAAAAACACCCTCTTGCTTTCTAGAGTCTCTAATACATCAGGAAACGTGAGTGTGCTCAGAAGAAAAGAACGGTGTTTCCTATACATATGTACCATATCTAGTCCAACTCTGCATCTGAAACTGATACAAAGCACTGATTCTCTAACATTCAATGCTTGTAAGTTTAGATGAGAAACGTGTGAGCTTCGTGAACGATGTAGTTCCTTTGAGCTGTAAAGTAACTGCCCTTACCTGAAAAGAAGTCTTCCTTGTAGGAAGACTCAGAGCCTGGGGTTTAACTCCATTTCTGAAGTGAAACACTCAGCAGAGTTCTCATCCATGGATCACACTCGGCTTTAGAGCTAGAAGCACGCTCTTGCTTTCTAGAGTCTCTAAGAGAGCAGGAAACATGAGTGTGCTCAAACAAAAGAACGGTGTTTCCAACACATACTGACCATATCTAGTTCATCTATGCTTCTCAAACTGAAACAAACCAGAGGTGCTCTAACATCCAATGTTTGTCAGTTTAGAGGAGAAACGTGTGAGCTTCATTTAGATGTAGTTCGTTGGAGCTGCAAAGTAACTGCCCTTACCTCAAAAGAAGTCTTGCTTGTAGGAAGACTCAGAGCCAGCGATTTAACTCCATTTCTGAAGTGAAACACACAACAGAGTTCTCATCCATTGATCACACTCAGCTTTAGAGCAAGAATCACGCTCTAGCTACCCAGAATCTCTAAGACAGCAGGAAACTTGAGTGTGCTGACAACAAATGAACGGTGTTTCCTACACATACGGACCATATCTAGTCCAACTCTGCTTCTGAAACTGATACAAAGCATGGTTCTCTAATATTCAATGTTTGTCAGTTAAGATGAGAAACGTGTGAACTTCGTGACCAATGTAGTTCGTTTGAGCTTAAAAGTGACTGCCCTTACTTGAAACGATGTCTTGCTTGTAGGAAGTCACTGAGCCAGGGATTTAAGTCCATTTCTGAAGGGAAACACACAACAGAGTTCTCATCCATTGATCACACTCTGCTTTAGAGCAAGAAGCACACTCTAGCTTTCCAGAGTCTCTAAGACATCAGGAAACTTGAGTGTGCTGTGAACAATAGAATGGTGTTTCCTACAAATACGGACCATATCTAGTCCAACTCTGCTTCTGAAACTGATACAAAGCACTGGTTCTCTAACATTCAATGCTTGTCAGCTAAGATGAGAAACGTGTGAGCTTCGTGAACAATGTAGGTCTTTGAGCTGAAAAGTGACTGCCCGTACCTGAAATGAAGTCTTGCTTGTAGGAAGACCCAGAGCCTGGGATTTAACTCCATTTCTGAAGGGAAACACATCATAGTTCTCATCCATGGATCACACTCTGCTTTAGAGCAAGAAGCCCTCTATTGCTTTCTAGATTCTCTAATTCAGAAGGAAACTTGAGTGTGCTCAGAACAAAAGAACGGTGTTTCCTATACATACGGACCATATCTAGGCCAACTCTGCTTCTGAAACTGATACAAAGCACGGGTTCTCTAACATTCAATGCTTGTCAGTTTAGATGAGAAACGTGTGAGCTTCGTGAATTATGTAGTTCGTTTGAGCTGTAAAGTAACTGCCCTTACCTGAAAAGAAGTCTTCCTTGTAGGAGGACTCAGAGCCTGGGGTTTAACTCCATTTCTGAAGTGAAACATTCAGCAGAGTTCTCATGCATGGATCACACTCGGCTTTAGAGCTAGAAGCACGCTCTTGCTTTCTAGAGTCTCTAAGACAGCAGGAAACATGAGTGTGCTCAGAACAAAAGAACGGTGTTTCCAACACATACGGACCATATCTAGTTCATCTATGCTTCTCAAACTGAAACAAACTAGAGGTCCTCTAACATCCAATGCTTGTCAGTTTAGGGGAGAAACGTGTGAGTTTCGTTTAGGTGAAGTTCGTTGGAGCTGTAAAGTAACTGCCCTTACCTGAAAAGAAGTCTTGCTTGTAGGAAGACTCAGAGGCAGCGATTTAACTCCATTTCTGAAGTGAAACACACAACAGAGTTCTCATCCATTGATCACACTCAGCTTTAGAGCACGAAGCACACTCTAGCTTCCCAGAATCTCTAAGACAGCAGGAAACTTGAGTGTGCTGACAACAAATGAACGGTGTTTCCTACACATACGGACCATATCTAGTCCACCACTGCTTCTGAAACTGATACAAAGCATGGTTCTCTAATATTCAATGTTTGTCATTTAAGATGAGGAACATGTGAGCTTCGTGAACGATGTAGGTCGTTAGGGCTGAAAAGTGACTGCCCTTACCTGAAACGATGTCTTCCTGGTAGGACAACACGGAGCCTGGGATTTAACTCCACTTATGAAAGGAAACACACAGCAGAGTTTTCATCCATGGATCACACTCTGCTTTAGAGCAAGAATCATGCTCTTGCTTTCCAGAGTCTCTAATACAGCAGGAAACGTGAGTGTGCTGAGAAAAAAAGAACGGTGTTTCCTATACATACATACCATATCTAGTCCAACTCTGCTTCTGAAACTGATACAAAGCACTGGTTCTCTAACATTCAATGCTTGTCAGTTTAAAAGAGAAACGTGTGAGCTTCGTGAATTATGTAGTTCGTTTGAGCTGTAAAGTAACTGCCCTTACCTGAAAAGAAGTCTTCCTTGTAGGAAGACTCAGAGCCAGCGATTTAACTCCATTTCTGAAGTGAAACACACAACAGAGTTCTCATCCATTGATCACACTCAGCTTTAGAGCAAGAAGCACGCTCTAGCTTTCCAGAATCTCTAAGACAGCAGGAAACTTGAGTGTGCTGAGAACAAATGAACGGTGTTTCCTACACATACGGACCATATCTAGTCCAACACTGCTTCTGAAACTGATACAAAGCATGGTTCTCTAATATTCAATGTTTGTCAGTTAAGATGAGAAACGTGTGAACTTCGTGACCAATGTAGTTCCTTTGAGCTTAAAAGTGACTGCCCTTACTTGAAACGATGTCTTGCTTGTAGGAAGACACTGAGCCACGGATTTAAGTCCATTTCTGAAGTGAAACACACAACAGAGTTCTCATCCATTGATCACACTCTGCTTTAGAGCAAGAAGCACACTCTAGCTTTCCAGAGTCTCTAAGACAGCAGGAAACTTGAGTGTGCTGAGAACAATAGAATGGTGTTTCCTTCAAATACGGACCATATCTAGTCCAACTCTGCTTCTGAAACTGATACAAAGCACTGGTTCTCTAACATTCAATGCTTGTCAGTTAAGATGAGAAACGTGTGAGCTTCGTGAACAACGTAGGTCTTTGAGCTGAAAAGTGACTGCCCGTACCTGAAATGAAGTCTTGCTTGTAGGAAGACCCAGAGCCTGGGATTTAACTCCATTTCTGAAGGGAAACACACAACACAGTTCTCATCCATGGATCACACTCTGCTTTAGACCAAGAAACACGCTCTTGCTTTCTAGAGTCTCTAATACATCAGGAAACGTGCTCAGAAGAAAAGAACGGAGTTTCCTATACATATGTACCATATCTAGTCCAACTCTGCTTCTGAAACTGATACAAAGCACTGGTTCTCTAACATTCAATGCTTGTCAGTTTAGATGAGAAACGTGTGAGCTTCGTGAATTATGTAGTTCGTTTGAGCTGTAAAGTAACTGCCCTTACCTGAAAAGAAGTCTTCCTTGTAGGAAGACTCAGAGCCTGGGGTTTAACTCCATTTCTGAAGTGAAACACTCAGCAGAGTTCTCATCCATGGATCACACTCGGCTTTAGAGCTAGAAGCACGCTCTTGCTTTCTAGAGTCTCTAAGACAGCAGGAAACATGAGTGTGCTCAGAACAAAAGTACGGTGTTTCCAACACATACTGACCATATCTAGTTCATCTATGCTTCTCAAACTCAAACAAACCAGAGGTCCTCTAACATCCAATGCTTGTCAGTTTAGAGGAGAAACGTGTGAGATTCGTTTTGATGTAGTTCGTTTGAGCTGTAAAGTAACTGCCCTTACCTGAAAAGAAGTCTTGCTTGTAGGAAGACTCAGAGCCAGCGATTTAACTCCATTTCTGACGTGAAACACACAACAGAGTTCTCATCCATTGATCACACTCAGCTTTAGAGCAAGAAGCACGCTCTAGCTTTCCAGAATCTCTAAGACAGCAGGAAAATTGAGTGTGCTGAGAAAAAATGAACGGTGTTTCCTACACATACGGACCATATCTAGTCCAACACTGCTTTGAAACTGATACAAAGCATGGTTCTCTAATATTCAATGTTTGTCAGTTAAGATGAGAAACGTGTGAACTTCGTGACCAATGTAGTTCGTTTGAGCTTAAAAGTGACTGCCCTTACTTGAAACGATGTCTTGCTTGTAGGAAGACACTGAGCCACGGATTTAAGTCCATTTCTGAAGTGAAACACACAACAGAGTTCTCATCCATTGATCACACTCTGCTTTAGAGCAAGAAGCACACACTAGCTTTCCAGAGTCTCTAAGACAGCAGGAAACTTGAGTGTGCTGAGAACAATAGAATGGTGTTTCCTACAAATACGGACCATATCTAGTCCAACTCTGCTTCTGAAACTGATACAAAGCACTGATTCTCTAACATTCAATGCTTGTCAGTTAAAATGAGAAACGTGTGAGCTTCATGAACGATGTAGGTCTTTGAGCTGAAAAGTGCCTGCCCGTACCTGAAATGAAGTCTTGCTTGTAGGAAGACCCAGAGCCTGGGATTTAACTCCATTTCTGAAGGGAAACACATCATAGTTCTCATCCATGGATCACACTCTGCTTTAGAGCAAGAAGCCCTCTATTGCTTTCTAGATTCTCTAATTCAGAAGGAAACTTGAGTGTGCTCAGAACAAAAGAACGGTGTTTCCTATACATACGGACCATATCTAGGCCAACTCTGCTTCTGAAACTGATACAAAGCACTGGTTCTCTAACATTCAATGCTTGTCAGTTAAGATGAGAAACGTGTGAACTTCGTGACCAATGTAGTTAGTTTGAGTTAAAAAATGACTGCCCTTACTTGAAACGAAGTCTTGCTTGTAGGAAGACACAGTGCCACGGATTTAACTCCATTTCTGAAGTGAAATACACAACAGAGTTCTCATCCATTGATCACACTCTGCTTTAGAGCAAGAAGCACACTCCAGCTTTCGAGAGCCTCTAATACAGGAGGCAACTTGAGTGTGCTCAGAACATAAGAACGGTTTTTCCTACAAATACGGACCATATCTAGTTCATCTCTGCTTCTGAAACTGAAACAAACCAGATTTCCTCTAATATCAAATGCTTGTCAGTTAAGATGAGAAACGTGTGAGCTCCGTGAACGGTGTAGTTCGTTTGAGCTGTAAAGTAACTGCCCTTACCTGAAAAGAAGTCTTGCTTGTAGGAAGACACAGAGCCTGGTATTAAACTCCATTTCTGAAGGGAAACACACAACACAGTTCGCAACCATGGATCACACTCTGCTTTAGACCAAGAAACACGCTCTTGCTTTCTAGAGTCTCTAATACTTCAGGAAACGTGAGTGTGCTCAGAAGAAAAGAACGGTGTTTCCTATACATACGTACCATATCTAGTCCAACTCTGCTTCTGAAACTGATACAAAGCACTGGTTCTCTAACATTCAATGCTTGTCAGTTTAGATGAGAAACGTGTGAGCTTCGTGAATTATGTAGTTCGTTTGAGCTGTAAAGTAACTGCCCTTACCTGAAAAGAAGTCTTCCTTGTAGGAAGACTCAGAGCCTGGGGTTTAACTCCATTTCTGAAGTGAAACACTCAGCAGAGTTCTCATCCATGGATCACACTCGGCTTTAGAGCTAGAAGCACGCTCTTGCTTTCTAGAGTCTCTAAGACAGCAGGAAACATGAGTGTGCTCAGAACAAAAGAACGGTGTTTCCAACACATACTGACCATATCTAGTTCATCTATGCTTCTCAAACTCAAACAAACCAGAGGTCCTCTAACATCCAATGCTTGTCAGTTTAGAGGAGAAACGTGTGAGATTCGTTCAGACGTATTTCGTTTGAGCTGTAAAGTAACTGCCCTTACCTGAATAGAAGTCTTGCTTGTAGGAAGACTCAGAGCCAGCGATTTAACTCCATTTCTGAAGTGAAACACACAACAGAGTTCTCATCCATTGATCACACTCAGCTTTAGAGCAAGAAGCACGCTCTAGCTTTCCAGAATCTCTAAGACAGCAGGAAACTTGAGTGTGCTGAGAACAAATGAACGGTGTTTCCTACACATACGGACCATATCTAGTCCAACACTGCTTCTGAAACTGATACAAAGCATGGTTCTCTAATATTCAATGTTTGTCAGTTAAGATGAGAAACGTGTGAACTTCGTGACCAATGTAGTTCGTTTGAGCTTAAAAGTGACTGCCCTTACTTGAAACAATGTCTTGCTTGTAGGAAGACACTGAGCCACGGATTTAAGTCCATTTCTGAAGTGAAACACACAACAGAGTTCTCATCCATTGATCACACTCTGCTTTAGAGCAAGAAGCCCTCTCTTTCTTTCTAGAGTCTCTAATACAGGAGGAAACTTGAGTGTGCTCAGAACATAAGAACGGTTTTTCCTACAAATACGGACCATATCTAGTTCATCTCTCCTTCTGAAACTGAAACAAACCATAAGTCCTCTAAGACAGCAAGAAACTTGAGTGTGCTGAGAACAATAGAATGGTGTTTCCTACAAATACGGACCATATCTAGTCCAACTCTGCTTCTGAAACTGATACAAAGCACTGGTTCTCTAACATTCAATGCTTGTCAGTTAAGATGAGAAACGTGTGAGCTTCGTGAACGATGTAGTTCGTTTGAGCTGTAAAGTAACTGCCCTTACCTGAAAAGAAGTCTTCCTTGTAGGAAGACTCAGAGCCTGGGGTTTAACTCCATTTCTGAAGTGAAACACTCAGCAGAGTTCTCATCCATGGATCACACTCGGCTTTAGAGCTAGAAGCACGCTCTTGCTTTCTAGAGTCTCTAAGGCAGCAGGAAACATGAGTGTGCTCAGAACAAAAGAACGGTGTTTCCAACACATACTGACCATATCTAGTTCATCTATGCTTCTCAAACTCAAACAAACCAGAGGTCTTCTAACATCCAATGCTTGTCAGTTTAGAGGAGAAACGTGTGAGATTCGTTTTGATGTAGTTCCTTTGAGCTGTAAAGTAACTGCCCTTACCTGAAAAGATGTCTTGCTTGTAGGAAGCCTCAGATCCAGCGATTTAACTCCATTTCTGAAGTGAAACACACAACAGAGTTCTCATCCATTGATCACACTCAGCTTTAGAGCAAGAAGCACGCTCTAGCTTTCCAGAATCTCTAAGACAGCAGGAAACTTGAGTGTGCTGAGAACAAATGAAACGTGTGAGCTTCGTGAACGATGTAGGTCTTTGAGCTGAAAAGTGACTGCCCTTACCTGAAATGAAGTCTTGCTTGTAGGAAGACCCAGAGCCTGGGATTTAACTCCATTTCTGAAGGGAAACACATCATAGTTCTCATCCATGGATCACACTCTGCTTTAGAGCAAGAAACCCTCTATTGCTTTCTAGATTCCCTAATTCAGAAGGAAACTTGAGTGTGCTCAGAACAAAAGAACGGTGTTTCCTATACATACGGACCATATCTAGGCCAACTGTGCTTCTGAAACTGATACAAAGCATGGTTCTCTAATATTCAATGTTTGTCAGTTAAGATGAGAAACGTGTGAACTTCGTGACCAATGTAGTTAGTTTGAGTTAAAAAATGACTGCCCTTACTTGAAACGAAGTCTTGCTTGTAGGAAGACACAGTGCCACGGATTTAACTCCATTTCTGAAGTGAAATACACAACAGAGTTCTCATCCATTGATCACACTCTGCTTTAGAGCTAGAAGCACACTCTAGCTTTCGAGAGTCTCTAAGAGAGCAGGAAACATGAGTGTGCTGAGAACAAAAGAATGGAGTTTCCTACACATAAGGACCATATCTAGTCCAACTCTGCTACTGAAACTGATACAAAGCACTGCTTCTCTAACATTCAATGCTTCTCAGTTAAGATGAGGAACGTGTGAGCTTCGTAAACGATGTAGGTCGTTTGAGCTGAAAAGTGACTGCCCTTACCTGAAATGAAGTCTTGCTTGTAGGAAGACACCGAGCCTGGGATTTAACTCCATTTCTGAAGGGATACACACAACACAGTTCTCATCCATGGATCAAACTCTGCTTTAGAGCAAGAAGCCCTCTCTTTCTTTCTAGAGTTTCTAATACAGGAGGAAACTTGAATGTGCTCAGAACATAAGAACGGTTTTTCCTACAAATACGGACCATATCTAGTTAATCTCTGCTTCTGAAACTGAAACAAACCAGAAGTCCTCTAATACCCAATGCTTGACAGTTAAGATGAGAAACGTGTGAGCTTTGTGAACGATGTAGTTCGTTTGAGCTGTAAAGTAACTGCCCTTACCTGAAAAGAAGTCTTGCTTGTAGGAAGACACAGAGCCTGGTATTAAACTCCATTTCTGAAGGGAAACACACAACAGAGTTCGCATCCATGGATCACACTCTGCTTTAGACCAAGAAACACACTCAGCTTTAGAGCAAAAAGCACGCTCTAGCTTTCCAGAATCTCTAAGACAGCAGGAAACTTGAGTGTGCTGAGAACAAATGAACGGTGTTTCCTACACATACGGACCATATCTAGTCCAACTCTGCTTCTGAAACTGATACAAAGCATGGTTCTCTAATATTCAATGTTTGTCAGTTAAGATGAGAAACGTGTGAACTTCGTGACCAATGTAGTTCGTTTGAGCTTAAAAGTGACTGCCCTTACTTGAAACGATGTCTTGCTTGTAGGAAGACACTGAGCCATGGATTTAAGACCATTTCTGAAGTGAAATACACAACAGAGTTCTCATCCATTGATCACACTCTGCTTTATAGCAAGAAGCACACTCTAGCTTTCCAGAGTCTCTAAGACAGCAGGAAACTTGAGTGTGCTGAGAACAATAGAATGGTGTTTCCTACAAATACGGACCATATCTAGTCCAACTCTGCTTCTGAAACTGATACAAAGCACTGGTTCTCTAACATTCAATGCTTGTCAGTTAAGATGAGAAACATGTGAGCTTCGTGAACGATGTAGGTCTTTGAGCTGAAAAGTGACTGCCCGTACCTGAAATGAAGTCTTGCTTGTAGGAAGACCCAGAGCCTGGGATTTAACTCCATTTCTGAAGGGAAACACATCATAGTTCTCATCCATGGATCACACTCTGCTTTAGAGCAAGAAGCCCTCTATTGCTTTCTAGATTCTCTAATTCAGAAGGAAACTTGAGTGTGCTCAGAACAAAAGAACGGTGTTTCCTATACATACGGACCATATCTAGGCCAACTCTGCTTCTGAAACTGATACAAAGCACTGGTTCTCTAACATTCAATGCTTGTCAGTTTAGATGAGAAACGTGTGAGCTTCGTGAATTATGTAGTTCGTTTGAGCTGTAAAGTAACTGCCCTTACCTGAAAAGATGTCTTCCTTGTAGGAAGACTCAGAGCCTGGGGTTTAACTCCATTTCTGAAGTGAAACACTCAGCAGAGTTCTCATCCATGGATCACACTCGGCTTTAGAGCTAGAAGCACGCTCTTGCTTTCTAGAGTCTCTAAGACAGCAGGAAACATGAGTGTGCTCAGAACAAAAGAATGGTGTTTCCTACACATACGGACCATATCTAGTCCAACTCTGCTACTGAAACTGATACAAAGCACTGGTTCTCTAACATTCAATGCTTCTCAGTTAAGATGAGGAACGTGTGAGCTTCGTGAACAATGTAGGTGGTTTGAGCTGAAAAGTGACTGCCCTTACCTGAAACGATGTCTTCCTGGTAGGACAACACGGAGCCTGGGATTTAACTCCACTTCTGAAGGAAAACACACCGCAGAGTTTTCATCCATGGATCACACTCTGCTTTAGAACAAGAAGCACGCTCTTGCTTTCCAGAGTCTCTAATACAGCACGAAACGTGAGTGTGCTGAGAAAAAAAGAACGGTGTTTCCTACACATACAGACCATATTAGTCCAACTCTGCTTCTGAATCTGATACAAAGCACTGGCTTTCTAACATCCAATGCTTGTCAGGTAAGATGAGAAACGTGTGAACTTCGTGACCAATGTAGTTAGTTTGAGTTAAAAAATGACTGCCCTTACTTGAAACGAAGTCTTGCTTGTAGGAAGACACAGTGCCACGGATTTAACTCCATTTCTGAAGTGAAATACACAACAGAGTTCTCATCCATTGATCACACTCTGCTTTAGAGCTAGAAGCACACTCTAGCTTTCGAGAGTCTCTAAGAGAGCAGGAAACATGAGTGTGCTGAGAACAAAAGAATGGAGTTTCCTACACATAAGGACCATATCTAGTCCAACTCTGCTACTGAAACTGATACAAAGCACTGCTTCTCTAACATTCAATGCTTCTCAGTTAAGATGAGGAACGTGTGAGCTTCGTAAACGATGTAGGTCGTTTGAGCTGAAAAGTGATTGCCCTTACCTGAAATGAAGTCTTGCTTGTAGGAAGACACCGAGCCTGGGATTTAACTCCATTTCTGAAGGGAAACACACAACACAGTTCTCATCCATGGATCAAACTCTGCTTTAGAGCAAGAAGCCCTCTCTTTCTTTCTAGAGTTTCTAATACAGGAGGAAACTTGAATGTGCTCAGAACATAAGAACGGTTTTTCCTACAAATACGGACCATATCTAGTTAATCTCTGCTTCTGAAACTGAAACAAACCAGAAGTCCTCTAATACCCAATGCTTGACAGTTAAGATGAGAAACGTGTGAGCTTTGTGAACGATGTAGTTCGTTTGAGCTGTAAAGTAACTGCCCTTACCTGAAAAGAAGTCTTGCTTGTAGGAAGACACAGAGCCTGGTATTAAACTCCATTTCTGAAGGGAAACACACAACAGAGTTCGCATCCATGGATCACACTCTGCTTTAGACCAAGAAACACACTCAGCTTTAGAGCAAAAAGCACGCTCTAGCTTTCCAGAATCTCTAAGACAGCAGGAAACTTGAGTGTGCTGAGAACAAATGAACGGAGTTTCCTACACATACGGACCATATCTAGTCCAACTCTGCTTCTGAAACTGATACAAAGCATGGTTCTCTAATATTCAATGTTTGTCAGTTAAGATGAGAAACGTGTGAACTTCGTGACCAATGTAGTTCGTTTGAGCTTAAAAGTGACTGCCCTTACTTGAAACGATGTCTTGCTTGTAGGAAGACACTGAGCCATGGATTTAAGACCATTTCTGAAGTGAAATACACAACAGAGTTCTCATCCATTGATCACACTCTGCTTTATAGCAAGAAGCACACTCTAGCTTTCCAGAGTCTCTAAGACAGCAGGAAACTTGAGTGTGCTGAGAACAATAGAATGGTGTTTCCTACAAATACGGACCATATCTAGTCCAACTCTGCTTCTGAAACTGATACAAAGCACTGGTTCTCTAACATTCAATGCTTGTCAGTTAAGATGAGAAACATGTGAGCTTCGTGAACGATGTAGGTCTTTGAGCTGAAAAGTGACTGCCCGTACCTGAAATGAAGTCTTGCTTGTAGGAAGACCCAGAGCCTGGGATTTAACTCCATTTCTGAAGGGAAACACATCATAGTTCTCATCCATGGATCACACTCTGCTTTAGAGCAAGAAGCCCTCTATTGCTTTCTAGATTCTCTAATTCAGAAGGAAACTTGAGTGTGCTCAGAACAAAAGAACGGTGTTTCCTATACATACGGACCATATCTAGGCCAACTCTGCTTCTGAATCTGATACAAAGCACTGGCTTTCTAACATCCAATGCTTGTCAGGTAAGATGAGAAACGTGTGAGCTTCGTGAACGATGTAGTTCGTTTGAGCTGAAAAAAGACTGCCCTTACCTGAAACGAAGTCTTACTTGTAGGAAGACACAGAGCCTGGGATTTAACTCCATTTCTGAAGGGAAACACACAACACAGTTCTCATCCATGGATCAAAACCTGCTTTAGAGCAAGAAGCCCTCTCTTTCTTTCTACAGTCTCTAATACAGGAGGAAACTTGAGTGTGCTCAGAACATAAGAACGGTTTTTCCTACAAATACGGACCATATCTAGTTCATCTCTGCTTCTGAAACTGAAAAAAAACCAGAAGTCCTCTAATATCCAATGCTTGTCAGTTAAGATGAGAAACGTGTGAGATTCGTTTAGATGTAGTTCATTTGACCTGTAAAGTAACTGCCCTTACCTGAAAAGAAGTCTTGCTTGTAGGAAGACTCAGAGCCTGGTATTAAACTCCATTTCTGAAGGGAAACACACAACTGAGTTCGCATCCATGGATCACACTCTGCTTTAGACCAAGAAACACGCTCTTGCTTTCTAGAGTCTCTAATACATCAGGAAACGTGAGTGTGCTCAGAACAAAAGAACGGTGTTTCCTATACATACGGACCATATCTAGGCCAACTCTGCTTCTGAAACTGATACAAAGCATGGTTCTCTAATATTCAATGTTTGTCAGTTAAGATGAGAAACGTGTGAACTTTGTGACCAATGTAGTTCGTTTGAGCTTAAAAGTGACTGCCCTTACTTGAAACGATGTCTTGCTTGTAGGAAGACACTGAGCCATGGATTTAAGTCCATTTCTGAATTGAAACACACAACAGAGTTCTCATCCATTGATCACACTCTGCTTTAGAGCAAGAAGCACACTCTAGCTTTCCAGAGTCTCTAAGACAGCAGGAAACTTGAGTGTGCTGAGAACAATAGAATGGTGTTTCCTACAAATACGGACCATATCTAGTCCAACTCTGCTTCTGAAACTGATACAAAGCACTGGTTCTCTAACATTCAATGCTTGTCAGTTAAGATGAGAAACGTGTGAGCTTCGTGAACAATGTAGGTCTTTGAGCTGAAAAGTGACTGCCCGTACCTGAAATGTAGTCTTGCTTGTAGGAAGACCCAGAGCCTGGGATTTAACTCCATTTCTGAAGGGAAACACATCATAGTTCTCATCCATGGATCACACTCTGCTTTAGAGCAAGAAGCCCTCTATTGCTTTCTAGATTCTCTAATTCAGAAGGAAACTTGAGTGTGCTCAGAACAAAAGAACGGTGTTTCCTATACATACGGACCATATCTAGGCCAACTCTGCTTCTGAAACTGATACAAAGCACTGGTTCTCTAACATTCAATGCTTGTCAGTTTAGATGAGAAACGTGTGAGCTTCGTGAATTATGTAGTTCGTTTGAACTGTAAAGTAACTGCCCTTACCTGAAAAGAAGTCTTCCTTGAAGGAAGACTCAGAGCCTGGGGTTTAACTCCATTTCTGAAGTGAAACACTCAGCAGAGTTCTCATCCATGGATCACACTCGGCTTTAGAGCTAGAAGCACGCTCTTGCTTTCTAGAGTCTCTAATACAGCAGGAAACATGAGTGTGCTCAGAACAAAAGAACGGTGTTTCCAACACATACGGACCATATCTAGTTCATCTATGCTTCTCAAACTGAAACAAACCAGAGGTCCTCTAACATCCAATGCTTGTCAGTTTAGAGGAGAAATGTGTGAGCTTCGTTTAGATGTATTTCGTTGGAGCTGTAAAGTAACTGCCCTTACCTCAAAAGAAGTCTTGCTTGTAGGAAGACTCAGAGCCAGCGATTTAACTCCATTTCTGAAGTGAAACACACAACAGAGTTCACATCCATTGATCACACTCAGCTTTAGAGCAAGAAGCACGCTCTAGCTTTCCAGAATCTCTAAGACAGCAGGAAACTTGAGTGTGCTGAGAACAAAAGAACGGTGTTTCCTACACATATGGACCGTATCTAGTCCAACACTGCTTCTGAAACTGATACAAAGCATGGTTCTCTAATATTCAATGTTTCTCAGTTAAGATGAGAAACGTGTGAACTTCGTGACCAATATAGTTAGTTTGAGTTAAAAAATGACTGCCCTTACTTGAAATGAAGTCTTGCTTGTAGGAAGACACAGTGCCACGGATTTAACTCCATTTCTGAAGTGAAATACACAACAGAGTTCTCATCCATTGATCACACTCTGCTTTAGAGCAAGAAGCACACTCTAGCTTTCGAGAGTCTCTAAGAGAGCAGTTAACTTGAGTGTGCTGAGAACAAAAGAATGGTGTTTCCTACACATATGGACCATATCTAATCCAACTCTGCTACTGAAACTGATACAAAGCACTGGTTCTCTAACATTCAATGCTTCTCAGTTAAAATGAGGAACGTGTGAGCTTCGTGAACGATGTAGGTCGTTTGAGCTGAAAAGTGACTGCCCTTACCTGAAACGATGTCTTCCTGGTAGGACAACACGGAGCCTGGGATTTAACTCCACTTCTGAAGGGAAACACACGGCAGAGTTTTCATCCATGGATCACACTCTGCTTTAGAGCAAGAAGCACGCTCTTGCTTTCCAGAGTCTCTAATACAGCAGGAAACGTGAGTATGCTGAGCAAAAAAGAATGGAGTTTCCTACACATACGGACCATATTAGTCCAACTCTGCTTCTGAATCTGATGCAAAGCACTGGCTTTCTAACATCCGATGCTTGTCATGTAAGATGAGAAACGTGTGAGCTTCGTGAACAATGTAGTTCTTTTGAGCTGAAAAAAGACTGCCCTTACCTGAAACGAAGTCTAACTTGTAGGAAGACACCGAGCCTGGGATTAAACTCCATTTCTGAAGGGAAACACACAACACAGTTCTCATCCATGGATCAAACTCTGCTTTAGAGCAAGAAGCCCTCTCTTTCTTTCTAGAGTCTCTAATACAGGAGGAAACTTGAGTGTGCTCAGAACATAAGAACGGTTTTTCCTACAAATAGAGACCATATATAGTTCATCTCTGCTTCTGAAACTGAAACAAACCAGAAGTCCTCTAATATCCAATGCTTGTCAGTTAAGATGAGAAACGTGTGAGCTTCATGAATGATGTAGTTCGTTTGAGCTGTAAAGTAACTGCCCTTACCTGAAAAGAAGTCTTGCTTGTAGGAATACACAGAGCCTGGTATTAAACTCCATTTCTGAAGGGAAACACACAACAGAGTTCGCATCCATGGATCACACTCTGCTTTAGACCAAGAAACACGCTCTTGCTTCCTAGAGTCTCTAATACATCAGGAAATGTGAGTGTGCTCAGAAGAAAAGAACGGTGTTTCCTATACATACGTACCATATCTAGTCCAAATCTGCTTCTGAAACTGATACAAAGCACTGGTTCTCTAACATTCAATGCTTGTCAGTTTAGATGAGAAACGTGTGAGCTTCGTGAACGATGTAGGTCTTTGAGCAGAAAAGTGACTGCCCGTACCTGAAATGTAGTCTTGCTTGTAGGAAGACCCAGAGCCTGGGATTTAACTCCATTTCTGAAGGGAAACACATCATAGTTCTCATCCATGGATCACACTCTGCTTTAGAGCAAGAAGCCCTCTATTGCTTTCTAGATTCTCTAATTCAGAAGGAAACTTGAGTGTGCTCAGAACAAAAGAACGGTGTTTCCTATACATACGGACCATATCTAGGCCAACTCTGCTTCTGAAACTGATACAAAGCACTGGTTCTCTAACATTCAATGCTTGTCAGTTTAGATGAGAAACGTGTGAGCTTCGTGAATTATGTAGTTCGTTTGAGCTGTAAAGTAACTGCCCTTACCTGAAAAGAAGTCTTCCTTGAAGGAAGACTCAGAGCCTGGGGTTTAACTCCATTTCTGAAGTGAAACACTCAGCAGAGTTCTCATCCATGGATCACACTCGGCTTTAGAGCTAGAAGCACGCTCTTGCTTTCTAGAGTCTCTAATACAGCAGGAAACATGAGTGTGCTCAGAACAAAAGAACGGTGTTTCCAACACATACGGACCATATCTAGTTCATCTATGCTTCTCAAACTGAAACAAACCAGAGGTCCTCTAACATCCAATGCTTGTCAGTTTAGAGGAGAAATGTGTGAGCTTCGTTTAGATGTATTTCGTTGGAGCTGTAAAGTAACTGCCCTTACCTCAAAAGAAGTCTTGCTTGTAGGAAGACTCAGAGCCAGCGATTTAACTCCATTTCTGAAGTGAAACACACAACAGAGTTCACATCCATTGATCACACTCAGCTTTAGAGCAAGAAGCACGCTCTAGCTTTCCAGAATCTCTAAGACAGCAGGAAACTTGAGTGTGCTGAGAACAAAAGAACGGTGTTTCCTACACATATGGACCGTATCTAGTCCAACACTGCTTCTGAAACTGATACAAAGCATGGTTCTCTAATATTCAATGTTTCTCAGTTAAGATGAGAAACGTGTGAACTTCGTGACCAATATAGTTAGTTTGAGTTAAAAAATGACTGCCCTTACTTGAAATGAAGTCTTGCTTGTAGGAAGACACAGTGCCACGGATTTAACTCCATTTCTGAAGTGAAATACACAACAGAGTTCTCATCCATTGATCACACTCTGCTTTAGAGCAAGAAGCACACTCTAGCTTTCGAGAGTCTCTAAGAGAGCAGTTAACTTGAGTGTGCTGAGAACAAAAGAATGGTGTTTCCTACACATATGGACCATATCTAATCCAACTCTGCTACTGAAACTGATACAAAGCACTGGTTCTCTAACATTCAATGCTTCTCAGTTAAAATGAGGAACGTGTGAGCTTCGTGAACGATGTAGGTCGTTTGAGCTGAAAAGTGACTGCCCTTACCTGAAACGATGTCTTCCTGGTAGGACAACACGGAGCCTGGGATTTAACTCCACTTCTGAAGGGAAACACACGGCAGAGTTTTCATCCATGGATCACACTCTGCTTTAGAGCAAGAAGCACGCTCTTGCTTTCCAGAGTCTCTAATACAGCAGGAAACGTGAGTATGCTGAGCAAAAAAGAATGGAGTTTCCTACACATACGGACCATATTAGTCCAACTCTGCTTCTGAATCTGATGCAAAGCACTGGCTTTCTAACATCCGATGCTTGTCATGTAAGATGAGAAACGTGTGAGCTTCGTGAACAATGTAGTTCTTTTGAGCTGAAAAAAGACTGCCCTTACCTGAAACGAAGTCTAACTTGTAGGAAGACACCGAGCCTGGGATTAAACTCCATTTCTGAAGGGAAACACACAACACAGTTCTCATCCATGGATCAAACTCTGCTTTAGAGCAAGAAGCCCTCTCTTTCTTTCTAGAGTCTCTAATACAGGAGGAAACTTGAGTGTGCTCAGAACATAAGAACGGTTTTTCCTACAAATAGAGACCATATATAGTTCATCTCTGCTTCTGAAACTGAAACAAACCAGAAGTCCTCTAATATCATATGCTTGTCAGTTAAGATGAGAAACGTGTGAGCTTCATGAATGATGTAGTTCGTTTGAGCTGTAAAGTAACTGCCCTTACCTGAAAAGAAGTCTTGCTTGTAGGAATACACAGAGCCTGGTATTAAACTCCATTTCTGAAGGGAAACACACAACAGAGTTCGCATCCATGGATCACACTCTGCTTTAGACCAAGAAACACGCTCTTGCTTCCTAGAGTCTCTAATACATCAGGAAATGTGAGTGTGCTCAGAAGAAAAGAACGGTGTTTCCTATACATACGTACCATATCTAGTCCAAATCTGCTTCTGAAACTGATACAAAGCACTGGTTCTCTAACATTCAATGCTTGTCAGTTTAGATGAGAAACGTGTGAGCTTCGTGAACGATGTAGGTCTTTGAGCAGAAAAGTGACTGCCCGTACCTGAAATGTAGTCTTGCTTGTAGGAAGACCCAGAGCCTGGGATTTAACTCCATTTCTGAAGGGAAACACATCATAGTTCTCATCCATGGATCACACTCTGCTTTAGAGCAAGAAGCCCTCTATTGCTTTCTAGATTCTCTAATTCAGAAGGAAACTTGAGTGTGCTCAGAACAAAAGAACGGTGTTTCCTATACATACGGACCATATCTAGGCCAACTCTGCTTCTGAAACTGATACAAAGCACTGGTTCTCTAACATTCAATGCTTGTCAGTTTAGATGAGAAACGTGTGAGCTTCGTGAATTATGTAGTTCGTTTGAGCTATAAAGTAACTGCCCTTACCTGAAAAGAAGTCTTCCTTGTAGGAAGACTCAGAGCCTGGGGTTTAACTCCATTTCTGAAGTGAAACACTCAGCAGAGTTCTCATCCATGGATCACACTCGGCTTTAGAGCTAGAAGCACGCTCTTGCTTTCTAGAGTCTCTAAGACAGCAGGAAACATGAGTGTGCTCAGAACAAAAGAACGGTGTTTCCAACACATACGGACCATATCTAGTTCATCTATGCTTCTCAAACTGAAACAAACCAGAGGTCCTCTAACATCCAATGCTTGTCAGTTTAGAGGAGAAACGTGTGAGCTTCGTTTAGATGTAGTTCGTTGGAGCTGTAAAGTAACTGCCCTTACCTCAAAAGAAGTCTTGCTTGTAGGAAGACTCAGAGCCAGCGATTTAACTCCATTTCTGAAGTGAAACACACAACAGAGTTCACATCCATTGATCACACTCAGCTTTAGAGCAAGAAGCACGCTCTAGCTTTCCAGAATCTCTAAGACAGCAGGAAACTTGAGTGTGCTGACAACAAATGAACGGTGTTTCCAACACATACGGACCATATCTAGTCCAACACTGCTTCTGAAACTGATACAAAGCATGGATCTCTTATATTCAATATTTGTCAGTTAAGATGAGAAACGTGTGAACTTCGTGACCAATGTAGTTAGTTTGAGTTAAAAAATGACTGCCCTTACTTGAAATGAAGTCTTGCTTGTAGGAAGACACAGTGCCACGGATTTAACTCCATTTCTGAAGTGAAATACACAACAGAGTTCTCATCCATTGATCACACTATGCTTTAGAGCAAGAAGCACACTCTAGCTTTCGAGAGTCTCTAAGACAGCAGGAAACTTGTGTGTGCTGAGAACAAAAGAATGGTGTTTCCTACACATATGGACCATATCTAATCCAACTCTGCTACTGAAACTGATACAAAGCACTGGTTCTCTAACATTCAAAGCTTCTCAGTTAAGATGAGGAACGTGTGAGCTTCGTGAACGATGTAGGTCGTTTGAGCTGAAAAGTGACTGCCCTTACCTGAAACGATGTCTTCCTGGTAGGACAACACAGAGCCTGGGATTTAACTCCACTTCTGAAGGGAAACACACGGCAGAGTTTTCATCCATGGATCACACTCTGCTTTAGAGCAAGAAGCACGCTCTTGCTTTCCAGAGTCTCTAATACAGCAGGAAACGTGAGTGTGCTGAGCAAAAAAGAATGGAGTTTCCTACACATACGGACCATATTAGTCCAACTCTGCTTCTGAATCTGACGCAATGCACTGGCTTTCTAACATCCGATGCTTGTCAGGTAAGATGAGAAACGTGTGAGCTTCGTGAACGATGCCGTTCTTTTGAGCTGAAAAAAGACTGCCCTTACCTGAAACGAAGTCTTACTTGTAGGAAGACACAGAGCCTTGGATTAAACTCCATTTCTGAACGGAAACACACAACACAGTTCTCATCCATGGATCACACTCTGCTTTAGAGCAAGAAGCCCTCACTTTCTTTCTAGAGTCTCTAATACAGTAGGAAACTTGAGTGTGCTCAGAACAAAAGAACGGTTTTTCCTACAAATATGGACCATATCTAGTTCATCTCTGCTTCTGAAACTGAAACAAACCAGAAGTCCTCTAATATCCAATGCTTGTCAGTTAAGATGAGAAACGTGTGAGCTTCGTGAACGATGTAGTTCGTTTGAGCTGTAAAGTAACTGCCCTTACCTGAAAAGAAGTCTTGCTTGTAGGAAGACACAGAGCCTGGTATTAAACTCCATTTCTGAAGGGAAACACACAACAGAGTTCGCATCCATGGATCACACTCTGCTTTAGACCAAGAAACACGCTCTTGCTTTCTAGAGTCTCTAATACATCAGGAAACGTGAGTGTGCTCAGAACAAAAGAACGGTGTTTCCTATACATACGGACCATATCTAGGCCAACTCTGCTTCTGAAACTGATACAAAGCATGGTTCTCTAATATTCAATGTTTGTCAGTTAAGATGAGAAACGTGTGAACTTTGTGACCAATGTAGTTCGTTTGAGCTTAAAAGTGACTGCCCTTACTTGAAACGATGTCTTGCTTGTAGGAAGACACTGAGCCCTGGATTTAAGTCCATTTCTGAATTGAAACACACAACAGAGTTCTCATCCATTGATCACACTCTGCTTTAGAGCAAGAAGCACACTCTAGCTTTCCAGAGTCTCTAAGACAGCAGGAAACTTGAGTGTGCTGAGAACAATAGAATGGTGTTTCCTACAAATACGGACCATATCTAGTCCAACTCTGCTTCTGAAACTGATACAAAGCACTGGTTCTCTAACATTCAATGCTTGTCAGTTAAGATGAGAAACGTGTGAGCTTCGTGAACAATGTAGGTCTTTGAGCTGAAAAGTGACTGCCCGTACCTGAAATGTAGTCTTGCTTGTAGGAAGACCCAGAGCCTGGGATTTAACTCCATTTCTGAAGGGAAACACATCATAGTTCTCATCCATGGATCACACTCTGCTTTAGAGCAAGAAGCCCTCTATTGCTTTCTAGATTCTCTAATTCAGAAGGAAACTTGAGTGTGCTCAGAACAAAAGAACGGTGTTTCCTATACATACGGACCATATCTAGGCCAACTCTGCTTCTGAAACTGATACAAAGCACTGGTTCTCTAACATTCAATGCTTGTCAGTTTAGATGAGAAACGTGTGAGCTTCGTGAATTATGTAGTTCGTTTGAGCTGTAAAGTAACTGCCCTTACCTGAAAAGAAGTCTTCCTTGAAGGAAGACTCAGAGCCTGGGGTTTAACTCCATTTCTGAAGTGAAACACTCAGCAGAGTTCTCATCCATGGATCACACTCGGCTTTAGAGCTAGAAGCACGCTCTTGCTTTCTAGAGTCTCTAAGACAGCAGGAAACATGAGTGTGCTCAGAACAAAAGAACGGTGTTTCCAACACATACGGACCATATCTAGTTCATCTATGCTTCTCAAACTGAAACAAACCAGAGGTCCTCTAACATCCAATGCTTGTCAGTTTAGAGGAGAAATGTGTGAGCTTCGTTTAGATGTATTTCGTTGGAGCTGTAAAGTAACTGCCCTTACCTCAAAAGAAGTCTTGCTTGTAGGAAGACTCAGAGCCAGCGATTTAACTCCATTTCTGAAGTGAAACACACAACAGAGTTCACATCCATTGATCACACTCAGCTTTAGAGCAAGAAGCACGCTCTAGCTTTCCAGAATCTCTAAGACAGCAGGAAACTTGAGTGTGCTGAGAACAAAAGAACGGTGTTTCCTACACATATGGACCGTATCTAGTCCAACACTGCTTCTGAAACTGATACAAAGCATGGTTCTCTAATAATCAATGTTTCTCAGTTAAGATGAGAAACGTGTGAACTTCGTGACCAATATAGTTAGTTTGAGTTAAAAAATGACTGCCCTTACTTGAAATGAAGTCTTGCTTGTAGGAAGACACAGTGCCACGGATTTAACTCCATTTCTGAAGTGAAATACACAACAGAGTTCTCATCCATTGATCACACTCTGCTTTAGAGCAAGAAGCACACTCTAGCTTTCGAGAGTCTCTAAGAGAGCAGTTAACTTGAGTGTGCTGAGAACAAAAGAATGGTGTTTCCTACACATATGGACCATATCTAATCCAACTCTGCTACTGAAACTGATACAAAGCACTGGTTCTCTAACATTCAATGCTTCTCAGTTAAAATGAGGAACGTGTGAGCTTCGTGAACGATGTAGGTCGTTTGAGCTGAAAAGTGACTGCCCTTACCTGAAACGATGTCTTCCTGGTAGGACAACACGGAGCCTGGGATTTAACTCCACTTCTGAAGGGAAACACACGGCAGAGTTTTCATCCATGGATCACACTCTGCTTTAGAGCAAGAAGCACGCTCTTGCTTTCCAGAGTCTCTAATACAGCAGGAAACGTGAGTATGCTGAGCAAAAAAGAATGGAGTTTCCTACACATACGGACCATATTAGTCCAACTCTGCTTCTGAATCTGATGCAAAGCACTGGCTTTCTAACATCCGATGCTTGTCAGGTAAGATGAGAAACGTGTGAGCTTCGTGAACGATGTAGTTCTTTTGAGCTGAAAAAAGACTGCCCTTACCTGAAACGAAATCTAACTTGTAGGAAGACACCGAGCCTGGGATTAAACTCCATTTCTGAAGGGAAACACACAACACAGTTCTCATCCATGGATCAAACTCTGCTTTAGAGCAAGAAGCCCTCTCTTTCTTTCTAGAGTCTCTAATACAGGAGGAAACTTGAGTGTGCTCAGAACATAAGAACGGTTTTTCCTACAAATAGAGACCATATATAGTTCATCTCTGCTTCTGAAACTGAAACAAACCAGAAGTCCTCTAATATCCAATGCTTGTCAGTTAAGATGAGAAACGTGTGAGCTTCATGAATGATGTAGTTCGTTTGAGCTGTAAAGTAACTGCCCTTACCTGAAAAGAAGTCTTGCTTGTAGGAATACACAGAGCCTGGTATTAAACTCCATTTCTGAAGGGAAACACACAACAGAGTTCGCATCCATGGATCACACTCTGCTTTAGACCAAGAAACACGCTCTTGCTTCCTAGAGTCTCTAATACATCAGGAAATGTGAGTGTGCTCAGAAGAAAAGAACGGTGTTTCCTATACATACGTACCATATCTAGTCCAAATCTGCTTCTGAAACTGATACAAAGCACTGGTTCTCTAACATTCAATGCTTGTCAGTTTAGATGAGAAACGTGTGAGCTTCGTGAACGATGTAGGTCTTTGAGCAGAAAAGTGACTGCCCGTACCTGAAATGTAGTCTTGCTTGTAGGAAGACCCAGAGCCTGGGATTTAACTCCATTTCTGAAGGGAAACACATCATAGTTCTCATCCATGGATCACACTCTGCTTTAGAGCAAGAAGCCCTCTATTGCTTTCTAGATTCTCTAATTCAGAAGGAAACTTGAGTGTGCTCAGAACAAAAGAACGGTGTTTCCTATACATACGGACCATATCTAGGCCAACTCTGCTTCTGAAACTGATACAAAGCACTGGTTCTCTAACATTCAATGCTTGTCAGTTTAGATGAGAAACGTGTGAGCTTCGTGAATTATGTAGTTCGTTTGAGCTATAAAGTAACTGCCCTTACCTGAAAAGAAGTCTTCCTTGTAGGAAGACTCAGAGCCTGGGGTTTAACTCCATTTCTGAAGTGAAACACTCAGCAGAGTTCTCATCCATGGATCACACTCGGCTTTAGAGCTAGAAGCACGCTCTTGCTTTCTAGAGTCTCTAAGACAGCAGGAAACATGAGTGTGCTCAGAACAAAAGAACGGTGTTTCCAACACATACGGACCATATCTAGTTCATCTATGCTTCTCAAACTGAAACAAACCAGAGGTCCTCTAACATCCAATGCTTGTCAGTTTAGAGGAGAAACGTGTGAGCTTCGTTTAGATGTAGTTCTTTGGAGCTGTAAAGTAACTGCCCTTACCTCAAAAGAAGTCTTGCTTGTAGGAAGACTCAGAGCCAGCGATTTAACTCCATTTCTGAAGTGAAACACACAACAGAGTTCACATCCATTGATCACACTCAGCTTTAGAGCAAGAAGCACGCTCTAGCTTTCCAGAATCTCTAAGAGAGCAGGAAACTTGAGTGTGCTGACAACAAATGAACGGTGTTTCCTACACATATGGACCATATCTAGTCCAACACTGCTTCTGAAACTGATACAAAGCATGGTTCTCTAATATTCAATGTTTGTCAGTTAAGATGAGAAACGTGTGAACTTCGTGACCAACGTAGTTAGTTTGAGCTAATAAATGACTGCCCTTACTTGAAACTAAGTCTTGCTTGTAGGAAGACACAGAGCCACGGATTTAACTCCATTTCTGAAGTGAAACACACAACAGAGTTCTCATCCATTGATCACACTCTGCTTTAGAGCAAGAAGCACACTCTAGCTTTCGAGAGTCTCTAAGACAGCAGGAAACTTGAGTGTGCTGAGAACAAAAGAATGGTGTTTCCTACACATACGGACCATATCTAGTCCAACTCTGCTTCTGAAACTGATACAAAGCACTGGTTCTCTAACATTCAATGCTTCTCAGTTAAGATGAGGAACGTGTGAGCTTCGTGAACGATGTAGGTCGTTTGAGCTGAAAAGTGACTGCCCTAACCTGAAACGATGTCTTCCTGGTAGGACAACACGGAGCCTGGGATTTAACTCCACTTCTGAAGGGAAACACACAGCAGAGTTCTCAGCCATGGATCACACTCTGCTTTAGAGCAAGAAGCACGCTCTTTCTTTCCAGAGTCTCTAATACAGCAGGAAACGTGAGTATGCTGAGAAAAAAAGAACGGTGTTTCCTACACATACAGACCATATTAGTCCAACTCTGCTTCTGAATCTGATACAAAGCACTGGCTTTCTAACATCCGATGCTTGTCAGGTAAGATGAGAAACGTGTGAGCTTCGTGAACGATGTAGATCATTTGAGCTGAAAAATGACTGCCCTTACCTGAAACGAAGTCTTACTTGTAGGAAGACACAGAGCCTGGGATTTAACTCCCTTTCTGAATGGAAACACACAACACAGTTCTCATCAATGGATCACACTGTGCTTTAAAGCAAGAAGCCCTCACTTTCTTTCTAGAGTCTCTAATACAGTAGGAAACTTGAGTGTGCTCAGAACAAAAGAACGGTTTTTCCTACAAATATGGACCATATCTAGTTCATCTCTGCCTCTGAAACTGAAACAAACCAGAAGTCCTCTAATAACCAATGCTTGTCAGTTAAGATGAGAAACGTGTGAGCTTCGTGAACGATGTAGTTCGTTTGAGCTGTAAAGTAACTGCCCTTACCTGAAAAGAAGTCTTGCTTGTAGGAAGACACAGAGCCTGGTATTAAACTCCATTTCTTAAGGGAAACACACAACAGAGTTCGCATCCATGGATCACACTCTGCTTTAGACCAAGAAACACGCTCTTGCTTTCTAGAGTCTCTAATACATCAGGAAACGTGAGTGTGCTCAGAACAAAAGAACGGTGTTTCCTATACATACGGACCATATCTAGGCCAACTCTGCTTCTGAAACTGATACAAAGCATGGTTCTCTAATATTCAATGTTTGTCAGTTAAGATGAGAAACGTGTGAACTTTGTGACCAATGTAGTTCGTTTGAGCTTAAAAGTGACTGCCCTTACTTGAAACGATGTCTTGCTTGTAGGAAGACACTGAGCCATGGATTTAAGTCCATTTCTGAATTGAAACACACAACAGAGTTCTCATCCATTGATCACACTCTGCTTTAGAGCAAGAAGCACACTCTAGCTTTCCAGAGTCTCTAAGACAGCAGGAAACTTGAGTGTGCTGAGAACAATAGAATGGTGTTTCCTACAAATACGGACCATATCTAGTCCAACTCTGCTTCTGAAACTGATACAAAGCACTGGTTCTCTAACATTCAATGCTTGTCAGTTAAGATGAGAAACGTGTGAGCTTCGTGAACAATGTAGGTCTTTGAGCTGAAAAGAGACTGCCCGTACCTGAAATGTAGTCTTGCTTGTAGGAAGACCCAGAGCCTGGGATTTAACTCCATTTCTGAAGGGAAACACATCATAGTTCTCATCCATGGATCACACTCTGCTTTAGAGCAAGAAGCCCTCTATTGCTTTCTAGATTCTCTAATTCAGAAGGAAACTTGAGTGTGCTCAGAACAAAAGAACGGTGTTTCCTATACATACGGACCATATCTAGGCCAACTCTGCTTCTGAAACTGATACAAAGCACTGGTTCTCTAACATTCAATGCTTGTCAGTTTAGATGAGAAACGTGTGAGCTTCGTGAATTATGTAGTTCGTTTGAGCTGTAAAGTAACTGCCCTTACCTGAAAAGAAGTCTTCCTTGAAGGAAGACTCAGAGCCTGGGGTTTAACTCCATTTCTGAAGTGAAACACTCAGCAGAGTTCTCATCCATGGATCACACTCGGCTTTAGAGCTAGAAGCACGCTCTTGCTTTCTAGAGTCTCTAATACAGCAGGAAACATGAGTGTGCTCAGAACAAAAGAACGGTGTTTCCAACACATACGGACCATATCTAGTTCATCTATGCTTCTCAAACTGAAACAAACCAGAGGTCCTCTAACATCCAATGCTTGTCAGTTTAGAGGAGAAATGTGTGAGCTTCGTTTAGATGTATTTCGTTGGAGCTGTAAAGTAACTGCCCTTACCTCAAAAGAAGTCTTGCTTGTAGGAAGACTCAGAGCCAGCGATTTAACTCCATTTCTGAAGTGAAACACACAACAGAGTTCACATCCATTGATCACACTCAGCTTTAGAGCAAGAAGCACGCTCTAGCTTTCCAGAATCTCTAAGACAGCAGGAAACTTGAGTGTGCTGAGAACAAAAGAACGGTGTTTCCTACACATATGGACCGTATCTAGTCCAACACTGCTTCTGAAACTGATACAAAGCATGGTTCTCTAATATTCAATGTTTCTCAGTTAAGATGAGAAACGTGTGAACTTCGTGACCAATATAGTTAGTTTGAGTTAAAAAATGACTGCCCTTACTTGAAATGAAGTCTTGCTTGTAGGAAGACACAGTGCCACGGATTTAACTCCATTTCTGAAGTGAAATACACAACAGAGTTCTCATCCATTGATCACACTCTGCTTTAGAGCAAGAAGCACACTCTAGCTTTCGAGAGTCTCTAAGAGAGCAGTTAACTTGAGTGTGCTGAGAACAAAAGAATGGTGTTTCCTACACATATGGACCATATCTAATCCAACTCTGCTACTGAAACTGATACAAAGCACTGGTTCTCTAACATTCAATGCTTCTCAGTTAAAATGAGGAACGTGTGAGCTTCGTGAACGATGTAGGTCGTTTGAGCTGAAAAGTGACTGCCCTTACCTGAAACGATGTCTTCCTGGTAGGACAACACGGAGCCTGGGATTTAACTCCACTTCTGAAGGGAAACACACGGCAGAGTTTTCATCCATGGATCACACTCTGCTTTAGAGCAAGAAGCACGCTCTTGCTTTCCAGAGTCTCTAATACAGCAGGAAACGTGAGTATGCTGAGCAAAAAAGAATGGAGTTTCCTACACATACGGACCATATTAGTCCAACTCTGCTTCTGAATCTGATGCAAAGCACTGGCTTTCTAACATCCGATGCTTGTCAGGTAAGATGAGAAACGTGTGAGCTTCGTGAACGATGTAGTTCTTTTGAGCTGAAAAAAGACTGCCCTTACCTGAAACGAAGTCTAACTTGTAGGAAGACACAGAGCCTGGGATTAAACTCCATTTCTGAAGGGAAACACACAACACAGTTCTCATCCATGGATCAAACTCTGCTTTAGAGCAAGAAGCCCTCTCTTTCTTTCTAGAGTCTCTAATACAGGAGGAAACTTGAGTGTGCTCAGAACATAAGAACGGTTTTTCCTACAAATAGAGACCATATATAGTTCATCTCTGCTTCTGACACTGAAACAAACCAGAAGTCCTCTAATATCCAATGCTTGTCAGTTAAGATGAGAAACGTGTGAGCTTCATGAATGATGTAGTTCGTTTGAGCTGTAAAGTAACTGCCCTTACCTGAAAAGAAGTCTTGCTTGTAGGAATACACAGAGCCTGGTATTAAACTCCATTTCTGAAGGGAAACACACAACAGAGTTCGCATCCATGGATCACACTCTGCTTTAGACCAAGAAACACGCTCTTGCTTCCTAGAGTCTCTAATACATCAGGAAATGTGAGTGTGCTCAGAAGAAAAGAACGGTGTTTCCTATACATACGTACCATATCTAGTCCAAATCTGCTTCTGAAACTGATACAAAGCACTGGTTCTCTAACATTCAATGCTTGTCAGTTTAGATGAGAAACGTGTGAGCTTCGTGAACGATGTAGGTCTTTGAGCAGAAAAGTGACTGCCCGTACCTGAAATGTAGTCTTGCTTGTAGGAAGACCCAGAGCCTGGGATTTAACTCCATTTCTGAAGGGAAACACATCATAGTTCTCATCCATGGATCACACTCTGCTTTAGAGCAAGAAGCCCTCTATTGCTTTCTAGATTCTCTAATTCAGAAGGAAACTTGAGTGTGCTCAGAACAAAAGAACGGTGTTTCCTATACATACGGACCATATCTAGGCCAACTCTGCTTCTGAAACTGATACAAAGCACTGGTTCTCTAACATTCAATGCTTGTCAGTTTAGATGAGAAACGTGTGAGCTTCGTGAATTATGTAGTTCGTTTGAGCTATAAAGTAACTGCCCTTACCTGAAAAGAAGTCTTCCTTGTAGGAAGACTCAGAGCCTGGGGTTTAACTCCATTCTGAAGTGAAACACTCAGCAGAGTTCTCATCCATGGATCACACTCGGCTTTAGAGCTAGAAGCACGCTCTTGCTTTCTAGAGTCTCTAAGACAGCAGGAAACATGAGTGTGCTCAGAACAAAAGAACGGTGTTTCCAACACATACGGACCATATCTAGTTCATCTATGCTTCTCAAACTGAAACAAACCAGAGGTCCTCTAACATCCAATGCTTGTCAGTTTAGAGGAGAAACGTGTGAGCTTCGTTTAGATGTAGTTCGTTGGAGCTGTAAAGTAACTGCCCTTACCTCAAAAGAAGTCTTGCTTGTAGGAAGACTCAGAGCCAGCGATTTAACTCCATTTCTGAAGTGAAACACACAACAGAGTTCACATCCATTGATCACACTCAGCTTTAGAGCAAGAAGCACGCTCTAGCTTTCCAGAATCTCTAAGACAGCAGGAAACTTGAGTGTGCTGAGAACAAAAGAACGGTGTTTCCTACACATATGGACCATATCTAGTCCAACACTGCTTCTGAAACTGATACAAAGCATGGTTCTCTAATATTCAATGTTTGTCAGTTAAGATGAGAAACGTGTGAACTTCGTGACCAACGTAGTTAGTTTGAGCTAATAAATGACTGCCCTTACTTGAAACTAAGTCTTGCTTGTAGGAAGACACAGAGCCACGGATTTAACTCCATTTCTGAAGTGAAACACACAACAGAGTTCTCATCCATTGATCACACTCTGCTTTAGAGCAAGAAGCACACTCTAGCTTTCGAGAGTCTCTAAGACAGCAGGAAACTTGAGTGTGCTGAGAACAAAAGAATGGTGTTTCCTACACATACGGACCATATCTAGTCCAACTCTGCTTCTGAAACTGATACAAAGCACTGGTTCTCTAACATTCAATGCTTCTCAGTTAAGATGAGGAACGTGTGAGCTTCGTGAACGATGTAGGTCGTTTGAGCTGAAAAGTGACTGCCCTAACCTGAAACGATGTCTTCCTGGTAGGACAACACGGAGCCTGGGATTTAACTCCACTTCTGAAGGGAAACACACAGCAGAGTTCTCAGCCATGGATCACACTCTGCTTTAGAGCAAGAAGCACGCTCTTTCTTTCCAGAGTCTCTAATACAGCAGGAAACGTGAGTATGCTGAGAAAAAAAGAACGGTGTTTCCTACACATACAGACCATATTAGTCCAACTCTGCTTCTGAATCTGATACAAAGCACTGGCTTTCTAACATCCGATGCTTGTCAGGTAAGATGAGAAACGTGTGAGCTTCGTGAACGATGTAGTTCATTTGAGCTGAAAAATGACTGCCCTTACCTGAAACGAAGTCTTACTTGTAGGAAGACACAGAGCCTGGGATTTAACTCCCTTTCTGAATGGAAACACACAACACAGTTCTCATCAATGGATCACACTGTGCTTTAAAGCAAGAAGCCCTCATTTTCTTTCTAGAGTCTCTAATACAGTAGGAAACTTGACTGTGCTCAGAACAAAAGAACGGTTTTTCCTACAAATACGGACCATATCTAGTTCATCTCTGCCTCTGAAACTGAAACAAACCAGAAGTCCTCTAATATCCAATGCTTGTCAGTTAAGGTGAGAAACGTGTGAGCTTCGTGAACGATGTAGTTCGTTTGAGCTCTAAAGTAACTGCCCTTACCTGAAAAGAAGTCTTGCTTGTAGGAAGACACAGAGCCTGGTATTAAACTCCATTTCTGAAGGGAAACACAGAACAGAGTTCGCATCCATGGATCACACTCTGCTTTAGACCAAGAAACACGCTCTTGCTTTCTAGAGTCTCTAATACATCAGGAAACGTGAGTGTGCTCAGAAGAAAAGAACGGTGTTTCCTATACATACATACCATATCTAGTCCAACTCTGCTTCATGAAACTGATACAAAGCACTGGTTCTCTAACATTCAATGCTTGTCAGTTTAGATGAGAAACGTGTGAGCATCGTGAACGATGTAGTTCGTTTGAGCTGTAAAGTAACTGCCCTTACCTGAAAAGAAGTCTTCCTTGTAGGAAGACTCAGAGCCTGGGATTTAACTCCATTTCTGAAGTGAAACACTCAGCAGAGTTCACATCCATGGATCGCAAGCGGCTTTAGAGCTAGAAGCACGCTCTTGCTTTCTAGAGTCTCTAAGACAGCAGGACACATGAGTGAGCTCAGAACAAAAGAACGGTGTTTCCAACACATACTGACCATATCTAGTTCATCTATGCTTCTCAAACTCAAACAAACCAGACGTCCTCTAACATCCAATGCTTGTCAGTTTAGAGGAGAAACGTGTGAGATTCGTTTAGATGTATTTCGTTGGAGCTGTAAAGTAACTGCCCTTACCTGAAAAGAAGTCTTGCTTGTAGGAAGACTCAGAGCCAGCGATTTAACTCCATTTCTGAAGTGAAACACACAACAGAGTTCTCATCCATTGATCACACTCAGCTTTAGAGCAAAAAGCACGCTCTAGCTTTCCAGAATCTCTAAGACAGCAGGAAACGTGAGTGTGCTGAGAACAAATGAACAGTGTTTCCTACACATACAGACCATATCTAGTTAAACACTGCTTCTGGAACTGATACAAAGCATGGTTCTCTAATATTCAATGTTTGTCAGTTAAGATGAGAAACGTGTGAACATCGTGACCAATGTAGTTAGTTTGAGCTAAAAAATGACTGCCCTTACTTGAAACTAAGTCTTGCTTGTAGGAAGACACAGAGCCACGGATTTAACTCCATTTCTGAAGTGAAACACAAAACACAGTTCTCATCCATGGATCACACTCTGCTTTAGAGCAAGAAGTACACTCTAGCTTTCCAGAGTATCTAATACAGCAGGAAACGTGAGTGTACTCAGCAAAAAGAACGGTGTTTCCTACAAATACGGACCATATCTAGTTCATCTCTGCTTCTGAAACTGAAACAAACCAGAGGTCCTCTACTATCCAATACTTGTCGGTTTAGATGAGAAACGTGTGAGCTTCATTTAGATGTAGTTTGTTTGAGCTGTAAAGTAACTGCCCTTACCTCAAAAGAAGTCTTGCTTGTAGGAAGACTCAGAGCCTGGGATTTAACTCCATTTCTGAAGTGAAACACACAGCAGAGTTCTCATCCATTGCTCACACTCTGTTTTAGAGCAGGAAGCACGCTCTTGCTTTCTAGATTCTCTAAGACAGCAAGAAACTTGAGTGTGCTGAAAACAAAAGTACGGTGTTTCCTACACATACGGACCTTATCTAGGCCAACTCTTCTTCTGAAACTGATACAAAGCACTGGTCCTCTAATCCAATGCTTGGCAGTTAAGATGGGAACCTTGTTAGCTTCATGAACAATGTAGTTCGTTTAAGCTGAAAAGTGACTGCCCTTACCTGAAATGAAGTCTTCCTTGTAGGAAGACACAGAGCCTGGGATTTAACTCCATTTCTGAAGGGAAACACACAACACAGTTCTCATCCATGGATCAAACTCTCCTTTAGAGCAAGAAGCAGGTTCTTGTTTCTAGAGTCTCTAATACAGCAGGAAACGTGAGTGTGCTCAGAAGAAAAGAACGGTGTTTCCTATACATATGGACCATATCTAGTCCAACTCTGCTTCTGAACCAGATACAAAGCACTGGTTCTCTAACATTCAATGCTTGTCAGTTTAGATGAGAAACGTGTGAGCTCCGTGAACGATGTAGTTCGTTTGAGCTGTAAAGTAACTGCCCTTACCTGAAAAGAAGTCTTCCTTGTAGGAAGACTCAGAGCCTGGGATTTAACTCCATTTATGAAGTGAAACACTCAGCAGAGTTCTCATCCATGGATCACACTCGGCTTTAGAGCTAGAAGCACGCTCTTGCTTTCTAGAGTCGCTAAGACAGCAGGAAACATGAGTGTGCTCAGAACAAAAGAACGGTGTTTCCAACACATACTGACCATATCTAGTTCATCTATTCTTCTCAAACTCTAATAAACCAGTGGTCCTCTAACATCCAATGCTTGTCAGTTTAGAGGAGAAACGTGTGAGCTTCGTTTAGATGTAGTTCGTTTGAGCTATAAAGTAAGTGCCCTTACCTGAAAAGAAGTCTTCCTTGTAGGAAGACTCAGAGCCTGCGATTTAACTCCATTTCTGAAGTGAAACACACAACAGAGTTCTCATCCATTGATCACACTCAGCTTTAGAGCAAAAAGCACGCTCTAGCTTTCCAGAATCTCTAAGACAGCAAGAAACTTGAGTGTGCTGAGAACAAATGAACGGTGTTTCCTACACATACGGACCATATCTAGTCCAACTCTGCTTCTGAAACTGATACAAAGCATGGTTCTCTAATATTCAATGTTTGTCAGTTAAGATGAGAAACGTGTGAACTTCGTGACCAATGTAGTTCGTTTGAGCTTGAAAGTGATTGCCCTTACTTGAAACAATATCTTGCTTGTAGGAAGACACTGAGCCACGGATTTAAGTCCATTTCTGAAGTGAAACACACAACAGAGTTCTCATCCATTGATCACACTCTGCTTTAGAGCAAGAAGCACACTCTAGCTTTCCAGAGTCTCTAAGACAGCAGGAAACTTGAGTGTGCTGAGAACAATAGAATGGTGTTTCCTACAAATACGGACCATATCTAGTCCAACTCTGCTTCTGAAACTGATACAAAGCACTGGTTCTCTAAAATTCAGTGCTTGTCAGTTAAGATGAGAAACGTGTGAGCTTCGTGAACGATGTAGGTCTTTGAGCTGAAAAGTGACTGCCCATACCTGAAATGAAGTCTTGCTTGTAGGAAGACCCAGAACCTGGGATTTAACTCCATTTCTGAAGGGAAACACATCATAGTTCTCATCCATGGATCACACTCTGCTTTAGATCAAGAAGCACGCTCTTGCTTTCCAGAGTCTCTGGTACAGCAGGAAACGTGAGTGTGCTGAGAAAAAAAGAACGGTGTTTCCTACACATATACGGACAATATTAGTTCAACTCTGCTTCTGAAACTGATACAAACCACTGGCCTTCTAACTTCTGATGCTTTTCAATTACGATGAGAAACGTGTGAGCTTCGTGAACGATGTAGTTCGTTTGAGCTGAAAAGTGACTGCCCTTACCTGAAATGAAGTCTTGCTTGTAGGAAGACCCAGAACCTGGGATTTAACTCCATTTCTGAAGGGAAACACATCATAGTTCTCATCCATGGATCACACTCTGCTTTAGAGCAAGAAGCCCTCTATTGCTTTCTAGATTCTCTAATTCAGAAAGAAACTTGAGTGTGCTCAGAACAAAAGAACGGTGTTTCCTATACATACGGACAATATCTAGGCCAACTCTGCTTCTGAAACTGATACAAAGCACTGGTTCTCTAACATTCAATGCTTGTCAGTTTAGATGAGAAACGTGTGAGCTTCGTGAATTATGTAGTTCGTTTGAGCTGTAAAGTAACTGCCCTTACCTGAAAAGAAGTCTTCCTTGTAGGAAGACTCAGAGCCTGGGTTTTAACTCCATTTCTGAAGTGAAACACTCAGCAGAGTTCTCATCCATGGATCACACTCGGCTTTAGAGCTAGAAGCACGCTCTTGCTTTCTAGAGTCTCTAAGACAGCAGGAAACATGAGTGTGCTCAGAACAAAAGAACGGTGTTTCCAACACATACTGACCATATCTAGTTCATCTATGCTTCTCAAACTCAAACAAACCAGAGGTCCTCTAACATCCAATGCTTGTCAGTTTAGAGGAGAAACGTGTGAGCTTCGTTTAGATGTAGTTCGTTTGAGCTGTAAAGTAACTTCCCTTACCTCAAAAGAAGTCTTGCTTGTAGGAAGACTCAGAGCCAGCGATTTAACTCCATTTCTGAAGTGAAACACACCACAGAGTTCTCATCCATTGATCACACTCAGCTTTAGAGCAAAAAGCACGCTCTAGCTTTCCAGAATCTCTAAGACAGCAGGAAACTTGAGTGTGCTGAGTACAAATGAACGGTGTTTCCTACACATACGGATCATATCTAGTCCAACACTGCTTCTGAAACTGATACAAAGCATGGTTCTCTAATATTCAATGTTTGTCAGTTAAGATGAGAAACGTGTGAACTTCGTGACCAATGTAGTTAGTTTGAGTTAAAAAATGTCTGCCCTTACTTGAAACGAAGTCTTGCTTGTAGGAAGACACAGTGCCACAGATTTAACTCCATTTCTGAAGTGAAATACACAACAGAGTTCTCATCCATTGATCACACTCTGCTTTAGAGCAAGAAGCACACTCTAGCTTTCCAGAGTCTGTAATACAGCAGGAAATGTGAGTGTGCTGAGAAAAAAAGAACGGTGTTTCCTACAAATACAGACCATAGTAGTCCAACTCTGCTTCTGAATCTGATACAAAGCACTGGCTTTCTAACATCCGATGCTTGTCAGGTAAGATGAGAATCGTGTGAGCTTCGTGAACGATGTAGTTCATTTGAGCTGAAAAATGACTGCCCTTACCTGAAACGAAGTCTTACTTGTAGGAAGACACAGAGCCTGGTATTTAACTCCCTTTCTGAAGGGAAACACACAACACAGATCTCATCCATGGATCACACTCTGCTTTAGAGCAAGAAGCCCTCTCTTTCTTTCTAGAGTCTCTAATACAGGAGGAAACTTGACTGTGCTCAGAACAAAAGAACGGTTTTTCCTACAAATACGGACCATATCTAGTACATCTCTGCTTCTGAAACTGAAACGAACCAGAAGTCCTCTAATATCCAATGCTTGTCAGTTAAGATGAGAAACGTGTGAGCTTCGTGAACGATGTAGTTCATTTGAGCTGTAAAGTAACTCCCCTTACCTGAAAAGAAGTCTTGCTTGTAGGAAGACACAGAGCCTGGTATTAAACTCCATTTCTGAAGGGAAACACACAACAGAGTTCGCATCCATGGATCACACTCTGCTATAGACCAAGAAACACGCTCTTGCTTTCTAGAGTCTCTAATACATAAGGAAACGTGAGTGTGCTCAGAAGAAAAGAACGGTGTTTCCTATACATACGGACAATATCTAGGCCAACTCTGCTTCTGAAACTGATACAAAGCACTGGTTCTCTAACATTCAATGCTTGTCAGTTTAGATGAGAAACGTGTGAGCTTCGTGAATTATGTAGTTCTTTTGAGCTGTAAAGTAACTGCCCTTACCTGAAAAGAAGTCTTCCTTGTAGGAAGACTCAGAGCCTGGGGTTTAACTCCATTTCTGAAGTGAAACACTCAGCAGAGTTCTCATCCATGGATCACACTCGGCTTTAGAGCTAGAAGCACGCTCTTGCTTTCTAGAGTCTCTAAGACAGCAAGAAACATGAGTGTGCTCAGAACAAAAGAACGGTGTTTCCAACACATACTGACCATATCTAGTTCATCTATGCTTCTCAAACTCAAACAAACCAGAGGTCATCTAACATCCAATGCTTGTCAGTTTAGAGGAGAAACGTGTGAGCTTCGTTTAGATGTAGTTCGTTTGAGCTGTAAAGTAACTGCCCTTACCTGAAAAGAAGTCTTGCTTGTAGGAAGACTCATAGCCAGCATTTAACTCCATTTCTGAAGTGAAACACACAATAGAGTTCTCATCCATTGATCACACTCAGCTTTAGAGCAAAAAGCACTCTCTAGCTTTCCAGAATCTCTAAGACAGCAGGAAACTTGAGTGTGCTGAGAACAAATGAACGGTGTTTCCTACACATACGGACCATATCTAGTCCAACTCTGCTTCTGAAACTGATACAAAGCATGGTTTTCTAATATTCAATGTTTGTCAGTTAAGATGAGAAACATGTGAACTTCGAGACCAATGTAGTTAGTTTGAGTTAAAAAATGACTGCCCTTACTTGAAACAAAGTCTTGCTTGTAGGAAGACACAGTGCCACGGATTTAACTCCATTTCTGAAGTGAAACACACAACAGAGTTCACATCCATTGATCACACTCTGCTTTAGAGCAAGAAGCACACTCTACCTGTCCAGAGTCTGTAAGACAGCAGGAAACTTGAGTGTGCTGAGAACAATAGAATGGTGTTTCCAAAAAATACGGACCATATCTAGTCCAACTCTGCTTCTGAAACTGATACAAAGCACTGGTTCTCTAACATTCAATGCTTCTCAGTTAAGATGAGGAACGTGTGAGCTTCGTGAACGACGTAGGTCGTTTGAGCTGAAAAGTGACTGCCCTTACCTGAAACGATGTCTTCCTGGTAGGACAACACAGAGCCTGGGATTTAACTCCACTTCTGAAGGGAAAAACACCGCAGAGTTTTCATCCATGGATCACACTCTGCTTTAGAGCAAGAAGCACGCTCTTGCTTTCCAGAGTCTCTAATACAGCAGGAAAAGTGAGTGTGCTGAGAAAAAACGAACGGTGTTTCCTACACATACAGACCGTATTAATCCAACTCTGCTTCTGAATCTGATACAAAGCACTGGCTTTCTAACATCCCATGCTTGTCAGGTAAGATGAGAAACGTGTGAGCTTCGTGAACGATGTGGGTCGTTTGAGCTGAAAAATGACTGCCCTTACCTGAAAAGAAGTCTTACTTGTAGGAAGACACAGAGCCTGTGATTTAACTCCATTTCTGAAGGGAAACACACAACACAGTTCTCATCCATGGATCAAACTCTGCTTTAGAGCAAGAAGCCCTCTCATTCTTTCTAGAGTGTCTAATACAGGAGGAAACTTGAGTGTGCTCAGAACATAAGAACGGTTTTTCCTACAAATACGGACCATATCTAGTTCATCTCTGCTTCTGAAACTGAAACAAACCAGAAGTCCTCTAATATCCAATGCTTGACAGTTAAGATGAGAAACGTGTGAGCTTCATGAATGATGTAGTTCGTTTGAGCTGTAAAGTAACTGCCCTTACCTGAAAAGAAGTCTTGCTTGTAGGAAGACACAGAGCCTGGTATTAAACTCCATTTCTGAAGGGAAACACACAACAGAGTTCGCATCCATGGATCACACTCGGCTTTAGAGCAAGAAGCAGGCTCTTGCTTTCTAGAGTCTCTAAGAGAGCAGGAAACATGAGTGTGTCAGAACAAAAGAAGGGTGTTTCCAACACATACGGAACATATCAAGTTCATCTATGCTTCTGAAACTGAAACAAACCAGAGGTCCTCTAACATCCAATGCTTGTCAGTTTAGGGGAGAAACGTGTGAGCTTCGTTTAGATGTAGTTCGTTTGAGCAGTAAAGTAACTGCCCTTACCTGAAAAGAAGTCTTCCTTGTAGGAAGACTCAGAGCCAGCGATTTAACTCCATTTCTGAAGTGAAACACACAACAGAGTTCTCATCCATTGATCACACTCAGCTTTAGAGCAAAAAGCACGCTCTAGCTTTTCAGAATCTCTAAGACAGCAGGAAACATGAGTTTGCTGAGATGAAATGAACGGTGTTTCCTACACATGCGGACCATATCTAGTCCAACACTGCTTCTGAAACTGATACAAAGCATGGTTCTCTAATATTCAATGTTTGTCAGTTAAGATGAGAAACGTGTGAACTTCGTGACCAATGTAGTTAGTTTGAGGTAAAAAATGACTGCCCTTACTTGAAACAAAGTCTTGCTTGTAGGAAGACACAGAGCCACGGATTTAACTCCATTTCTGAAGTGAAACACACAACAGAGTTCTCATCCATTGATCACACTCTGCTTTAGAGCAAGAAGTACACTCTAGCTTTCCAGAGTCTCTAAGACAGCAGGAAACTTGAGTGTGCTGAGAACATAAGAATGGTGTTTCCTACACATACGGACCATATCTAGTCCAACTCTGATTCTGAAACTGATACAACGCACTGGTTCTCTAACATTCAATGCTTCTCAGTTAAGATGAGGAACGTGTGAGCTTCGTGAACGATGTAGGTCGTTTGAGCTGAAAAGTGACTGCCCTAACCTGAAACGATGTCTTCCTGGTAGGACAACACGGAGCCTGGGATTTAACTCCATTTCTGAAGGGAAACACCCAATACAGTTCTCATCCATGGATCATACTCTGCTTTAGAGCAAGAAGCATGCTCTTGCACTCTAGAGTCTCTAATACAGCAGGAAACGTGAGTGTGCTCTGAAGAAAATTACGGTGTTTCCTATACATACAGACCATATCTAGTTCAAAGCTGCTTGAAATTGATACAAAGCAAAGGTCCCCTAACATCCAATGCTTCTCAGTTTAGATGAAAAATGTGTGAGCTTCGTGAACGATGTAGTTCGTTTGAGCTGTAAAGTAACTGCCCTTACATGAAACGAAGTCTTTATTTTAGGAAGACTCAGAGCCAAGGATTTAAATCCATTTCTGAATTGAAACACACAACAGAGTTCTCATCCATTGATCACACTCTGCTTTAGAGCAAGAAGCACGCTCTAGCTTTCCAGAATCTCTAAGACAGCAGGAAACTTGAGTGTGCTGAGAACAAATGAATGGTGTTTCCTACATATACGGACCATATCTAGGCCAACTCTGCTTCTGAAACTGATACAAAGCACTGGTCCTCTAACATCCAATGCTTGGTAGTTAAGATGGGAAACTTGTTTGCTTCGTGAACGATGTAGTTCGTTTGAGCTGAAAATTGACTGCCCTTACCTGAAACGAAGTCTTGCTTGTAGGAAGACACAGAGCCTGGGATTTAACTCCATTTCTGAAGGGAAACACATCATAGTTCTCATGCATGGATCACACTCTGCTTTAGAGCAAGAAGCCCTATCTTGCTTTCTAGAGTCTCTAATACAGCAGGAAACTTGAGTGTGCTCAGAACAAAAGAACGGTATTTCCAACACATACGGACCATATCTAGTTCATCTCTGCTTCTGAAACTGAAAGAAACCAGAGGTCCTCTAACATCAAATACTTGTCAGTTTAGATGAGAAACGTGTGAGCTTCTTGAACGATGTTGTTCGTTTGAGCTGTAAAGTAATTGTCCTTACATGAAAGAAGTCTATCTTGTAGGAAGACTCAGAGCCTGGGATTTAACTCCATTTCTGAAGGGAAACACACAGCAGAGTTCTCATCCATTGATCACACTCTGCTTTAGCGCAAGAAGCACGCTCTTGCTTTCTAGGTTCTCTAAGACGGCAGGAAACGTGAGTGTACTCAGCAAAAAGAACGGTGTTTCCTACAAATACGGACCATATCTAGTTCATCTCTGCTTCTGAAACTGAAACAAACCAGAGGTCCTCTACTATCCAATGCTTGTCGGTTTAGATGAGAAACGTGTGAGCTTCATTTAGATGTAGTTTGTTTGAGGGGTAAAGTAACTGCCCTTACCTGAAAAGAAGTCTTGCTTGTAGGAAGACTCAGAGCCTGGAATTTAACTCCATTTCTGAAGTGAAACACACAGCAGAGTTCTCATCCATTGCTCACACTCTGTTTTAGAGCAGGAAGCACGCTCTTGCTTTCTAGATTCTCTAAGACAGCAAGAAACTTGAGTGTGCTGAGAACAAAAGTACGGTGTTTCCTACACATACGGACCTTATCTAGGCCAACTCTTCTTCTGAAACTGATACAAAGCACTGGTCCTCTAACATCCAATGCTTGGCAGTTAAGATGGGAACCTTGTTAGCTTCATGAACAATGTAGTTCATTTAAGCTGAAAAGTGACTGCCCTTACCTGAAATGAAGTCTTACTTGTAGGAAGACACAGAGCCTGGGATTTTACTCCATTTCTGAAGGGAAACACACAACACAGTTCTCATCCATGGATCAAACTCTCCTTTAGAGCAAGAAGCAGGTTCTTGTTTCTAGAGTCTCTAATACAGCAGGAAACGTGAGTGTGCTCAGAAGAAAAGAACGGTGTTTCCTATACATATGGACCGTATCTAGTTCAACTCTGCTTGAAATTGATACAAAGCAAAGGTCCTCTAACATCCAATGCTTCTCAGTTAAGATGAGAAACGTGTGAGCTTTGTGAATGATGTAATTCGTTTGAGCTGTAAAGTAACTGCCCTTACCTGAAAAGAATTCTTGCTTGTAGGAAGATTCAGAGCCTGGGATTTAACTCCATTTCTGAAGTGAAACACACAACAGAGTTCTATTCCATTCATCACACTCTGCTTTAGAGCAAGAAGCACGCTCTTGCTTTCTAGAGTCTCTAAGACAGCAGGAAAGTTAGTGTGCTCAGAACAAAGAACAGTGTTTCCTACAAATATGGACCATATCTAGTTCATCTCTGCTTCTGAAACTGAAACAAACCAGAAGTTCTCTAATATCCAATGCTTGTCAGTTTAGATGAGAAACGTGTGAGCTTCATTTAGATGTAGTTCGTTTGAGTTGTAAAGTATCTGTCCTTACCTGACAAGAAGTCTTGCTTGTAGGAAGACTCAGAGCCTGGGATTTAACTCCATTTCTGAAGTGAAACACACAGCAGAGTTCTCATGCATTGTTCACACTCTGCTTTAGAGCAAGAAGCACGCTCTTGCTTTCTAGGTTCTCTAAGACAGCGGGAAACTTGAGTGTGCTGAGAACAAATGAATGGTGTTTCATACAAATACGGACCATATATAGGCCAACTCTGCTTCTGAAACTGATACAAAGCACTGGTCCTCTAACATCCAATGCTTGGCAGTTAAGATGGGAACCTTATTAGCTTCGTGAACAATGTAGTTCGTTTGAGCTCAAAAGTGACTGCCTATAACTGAAAAGAAGTCTTGCTTGTAGGAAGACAAAGAGCCTGGGTTTTAACTCCATTTCTGAAGGGAAACACACAGCAGAGTTCTCATCCCTGGATCACACTCTGCTTTAGAGCAAGAAACACGCTCTTGCTTTCCAGAGTCTCTAATACAGCAGTAAACGTGAGTTTCCTGAGAAAAAAAGAACGGTGTTTCCTACAAATATGGACCATATTAGTCTAACTCTGCTTCTGAAACTGATACAAAGCACTGGCCTTCTAAAATCCGATGCTTGTCAGTAAAGATGAGACACGTGTGAGCTTCATGAACGATGTAGTTCGTTTGAGCTGAAAAGTGACTGCCCTTACCTGAAACGAAGTCTTGCTTGTAGGAAGACACAGAGCCTGGGATTTAACTCCATTTCTGAAGGGAAACACACAACACAGTTCTCATCCATGGATCACACTCTGCTTTAGAGCAAGAAGAACGCTCTTACACTCTAGGGTCTCTAATACAGCAGGAAACGTGAGTGTGCTCAGAAGAAAAGAACAGTGTTTCCTATACATACAGACCATATCTAGTTCAACTCTGCTTGAAATTGATACAAAGCAAAGGTCCTCTAACATCCAATGCTTCTCAGTTTAGATGAGAAACGTGTGAGCTTCGTGAACGATGTAGTTCGTTTGAGCTGTGAAGTAACTGCCCTTACCTGAAACGAAGTCTTGATTGTAGGAAGACTCAGAGCCAGGGATTTAACTCCATTTCTGAATTGAAACACACAACATAGTTCTCATCCATTGCTCACACTCTGCTTTAGAGCAAGAAGCACGATCTAGATTTCCAGAGTCTCTAAGACAGCAGGAAAATTGAGTGTCCTGAGAGCAAATGAGCGGTGTTTCATACACATACGGACCATATCTAGTTCAACTCTGCTTGAAATTGATACCAAGCAAATGTCCTCTAACATCCTATGCTTGTCAGTTTAGAAGAGAAACGTGTGAGCGTCGTGAACGATGTAGTTCGTTTGAGCTATAAAGTAACTGCCCTTACCAGGAAAGAAGTCTTCTTGTAGGAAGACTCAGAGCCAGGGATTTAACTCCATTTCATAAGTGGAACACACAGCAGAGTTCTCATCCATTGCTCATGCTCTGCTTTAGAGCAAGAAGCACGCTCTTTATTTCTAGATTCTCTAAGACAGCAGGAAACGTGACTGTGCTGAAAACAAAAGAACGGTGTTTCCTATACATACAGACCATATCAAGGCCAACTCTGCTTCTGAAACTGATACAAAGCACTGGTCCTCTAACATCCAATGCTTGGCGGTTATGATGGGAAACTTGTTAGCTTCGTGGCCGATGTAGTTCGTTTGAGCTTAAAAGTCACTGCCCTTACTTGAAACGAAGTCTTGCTTGTAATTAGACACAGAGCCTGGGATTTAACTCCATTTCTGAAGTGAAACACACAGCATAGTTCTCACCCATGGATCACACTCTGCTTTAGAGCAAGAAGCACGCTCTTGCTTTCCAGAGTCTCTAATACAGCAGGAAACGTGAGTGTGCTGAGAAAAAAAGAACGGTTTTTCCTACACATACAGACCATATTAGTCCAACTCTGCTTATGAAACTGATACAAATCACTGGCCTTCTAACATCCGATGCTTGTCAGTTTAGATGAGAAACGTGTTGCCTTCTTGAATGATGTAGTTCGTTTGAGCTGTAAAGTAATTGTCCTTACATGAAGTAAGTCTTTCTTTTAGGAAGACTCAGAGCCTGGGATTTAACTCCATTTCTGAAGTGAAACACACAGCAGAGTTCTCATTCATTGATCACACTCTGCTTTAGAGCAAGAAGCACGCTCTTGCTTTCTAGAGTCTCTAAGACAGCAGGAAAAGTGAGTATGCTCAGAACAAAGAACGGTGTTTCCTACAAATACGGACCATATCTAGTTCATCTCTGCTTCTGAAACTGAAACAAACAAGAGGTCTTCTAATATCCAATGGTTGTCAGTTTAGATGAGAAACGTGTGAGCTTCGTTTAGATGTAGTTCGTTTGAGCTGTAAAGTATCTGCCCTTACCTGAAAAGAAGTCTTGCTTGTAGGAAGACTCAGAGCTTGGGATTTAACTCCATTTCATAAGTGAAACACACAGCAGAGTTCTCATCCATTGCTCACACTCTGCTTTAGAGCAAGAAGCATGCTCTTGCTTTCTAGTTCTCTAAGACAGCGGGAAACTTGAGTGTGCTGAGAACAAATGAATGGTGTTTCCTACAAATACGGACCAAATCTAGGCCAACTTTGCTTCTGAAACTGATACAAAGCACTGGTAATCTAACATTCCATGCTTGGGAGTTAAGATGGGAACCTTGTTAGCTTCGTGAACAATGTAGTTCGTTTGAGCTGAAAAGTGACTGCCCATACCTGAAACGAAGTCTTGCTTGTAGGAAGACAGAGAGCCTGGGTTTTAACTCCATTTCTGAAGGGAAACACACAACTCAGTTCTCATCCCTGGATCACACTCTGTTTAGAGTAAGAAACACGCTCTTGCTTTCCAGAGTCTCTAATACAGCAGGAAACGTGAGTTTGCTGAGAAAAAAAGAACGGTGTTTCCTATACATACGGACCATATTAATCCAACTCTGCTTCTGAAACTGATACAAAGCACTGGCCTTCTAACATCTGATGCTTGTCAGTAAAGATGAGAAACGTGTGAGCTTCATGAACGATGTAGTTCGTTTGAGCTGTAAAGTAACTGCCCTTACCTGAAAAGAAGTCTTGCTTATTGGAAGACTCAGAGCCGGGGATTTAACTCCATTTCTGAAGTGAAACACACAGCAGAGTACTCTTCCATTGATCACACTCTGCTAGAGCAAGAAGCACGCTCTTGCTTTCTAGAGTCTCTAATACAGCATGAAACATGAGTGTGCTGAGAAAAAAAGAACGGTGTTTCCTACACATACGGACCATATCTAGGCCAACTCTGCTTCTGAAACTGATACAAAGCACTGGTCCTCTAACATCCAATGCTTGGCAGTTAAGATGGGAAACTTGTTAGATTTGTGAACGATATAGTTCATTTAGCTGAAAAGTGACTACCCTTTCCTGAAAGGAAATCTTGCTTGTAGGAAGACACAGAGCCTGGGATTTAACTCCATTTCTGAAGGGAAACACACAACAGAGTTGTCATCCATGGACCACACTCCGCTTTATAGCAAGAAGCATGCTCTTGCTTTCCAGAGTCTCTAATACAGCAGGAAACGTGAGTGTGCTGAGAAAAAAAGAACGGTGTTTCCTACACATACGGGCCATATCTAGGCCAACTCTGCTTCTGAAACTGACACAAAGCTCTGGTCCGTTAACATCCAATGCTTGGCCATTAAGATGGGAAAGTTGTTAGCTTCGTGAATGATGTAGTTCTTTTGGGCATAAAATTGACTGCCCTAACATGAAATGATGTCTTCCTGGTAGGAAAACACAGAGCCTGGGATTTAACTCCATTTCTGAAGGAAAACACATCATAGTTCGCATCCATGGATCACACTCTGCTTTAGAGCAACAAGCCCTCTCTTGCTTTCTAAAGTCTCTAATACAGCAGGAAATGTGAGTGTGCTCAGAACAAAAGAACAGTGTCTCCTACAAATACGGACCCTATGTAGTTAATCTCTGCCTCTGAAACTGAAACAAACCAGAGGTCCTCTAACATCCAATGCTTGTCAATTTAGATTAGAAACGTGTGAGCTTCGGGAACGATGTAGTTCATTTGAGCTGTAAAGTAACTGCCATTACCTGAAAAGAAGTCTTCCTTGAAGGAAGACTCAGAGCCTGGGATTTAACTCCATTTCTGTGTGAAACACACAGCAAAGTTCTCATCCATGGATCACACTCTGCTTTAGAGCAAGATGCATGCTCTTGCTTTCTAGAGTCTCTAAGACAGCAGGAAACGTGAGTGTACTGAGAAAAAAGAATGGTGTTTCCTACACATAGGGACCATATCTAGGCCAACACTGCTTCTGAAACTGATACAAAGCTCTGGTCCATTAACATCCAATGCTTGGCAGTTAAGATGGGAAAATTGTTAGCTTCGTGAACAATGTTGTTCGTTTGAGCTTAAAAGTGACTGCCCTTACCTGAAATGAAGTCTTGCTTGTAGGAAGACTCAGGGCCAGGGATTTAACTCCATTTATGAAGGGAAACACACAGCATAGTTCTCATCCATGGATCACACTCTGCTTTAGAGCGAGAAGCAAGCTTCCGCTTTCCGGAGTCTCTAAGAAAGCAGGAAACGTGAGTGTGCTGACAACAAAAGAACGGTGTTTCCTACACATACGGACCATATCTATGCCAACTCTGCTTCTGAAACTGATACAAAGCACTGGTCCTCTAACATCCAATGCTTGGCAGTTAAGATGGGAAACTTGATAGCTTCGCGAAAGATGTAGTTCCTTTGAGCTGAAAAGTGACTGCCCTTACCTGAAATGAAGTCTTGCATGTAGGAAGACACAGAGCCTGGGATTTAACTCCATTTCTGAAGGAAAACACATCATAGTTCGCATCCATGGATCACACTCTGCTTTAGAGCAGGAAGCCCTCTCTTGCTTTCTAGAGTCTCTAATACAGCAGGAAACGTGAGTGTGCTCAGAACAAAAGAACGGTGTCTCCTACAAATACGGACCATATCTAGTTAATCTCTGGTTCTGAAACTGAAACAAACCAGAGGTTCTCTAACATCCAATGCTTGTCAATTTAGATGAGAAACGTGTAAGCTTCGTGAACGATGTAGTTCGTTTGAGCTGTAAAGTAACTGCCAATACCTGAAAAGAAGTCTTCCTTGTAGGAAGACTCAGAGCCTGGGATTTAACTCCATTTCTGAAGGGAAACACACAGCAGAGTTCTCATCCATGGATCACACTCTGCTTTAGGGCAAGAAGCACTCTCTTGCTTTCCAGAGTCTCTAATACAGCAGAAAACGTTACTGTGCTGAGCAAAAAAGAACGGTGTTTCCTACAAATACGGACCATATTAGTCCAACTCTGCTTCTGAAACTGATACAAAGCACTGGCCATCTAACATCCAATGCTTGTCAGTTAAGATGAGAAACGTGTGAGGTTCATGAACGATAAAGTTCGTTTGAGCTATAAAGTGACTGCCCTTACCTGAAATGAAGTCTTGCTTGTAGGAAGACACAGAGACTGGGATTTAACTCCATTTCTGAAGTGAAACACACAACAGATTTCTTACCATTGATCACACTCTGCTTTAGAGCACGAAGCACCCTCTTGCTATCCAGAGTCTCTAAGACAGCAGGAAACTTGAGTGTGCTGCGAACAAAATTACGGTGTTTCCTACACATACAGACCATATCTAGTCCAACTCTGCTTCTGAAACTGATACAAAACACTGGTCCTCTAACATCCAATGCTTGGCAGTTAAGATGGGAAACTTGATAGCTTGGCGAAAGATGTAGTTCGTTTGAGCTGAAAAGTGACTGCCCTTACCTGAAATGAAGTCTTGCATGTAGGAAGACACAGAGCCTGGGATTTAACTCCATTTCTGAAGGGAAACACACAGCAGAGTTCTCATCCATGGATCACACTCTGCTTTAGGGCAAGAAGCACTCTCTTGCTTTCCAGAGTCTGTAATACAGCAGGAAACCTGAGTGTGCTGAGAACAAAATAACGGTGTTTCCTACACATACGGACCATATCTAGGCCAACTCTGCTTCTGAAACTGATACAAAGCACTGGTCCTCTAACATCCAATGCTTGGCAGTTAAGATGGGAAACTTGATAGCTTCGCGAAAGATGTAGTTCTTTTGAGCTGAAAAGTGACTGCCCTTACGTGAAATGAAGTCTTGCATGTAGGAAGACACAGAGCCTGGGATTTAACTCCATTTCTGAAGGGAAACACACAGCAGAGTTCTCATCCATGGACCACACTCTGCTTTAGGGCAAGAAGCACTCTCTTGCTTTCCAGAGTCTCTAATACAGCAGGAAACGTGAGTGTGCTGAGAAAAAAAGAACGGTGTTTCCTACACATACGGACCATATCTAGGCCAACTCTGCTTCTGAAACTGACAAAAAGCACTTTTCCTCTAACATCCAATGCTTGGCCGTTAAGATGGGAAAGTTGTTAGCTTCGTGAACGATGTAGTTACTTTGAACTGAAAATTGACTGCCCTAACCTGAAACGATATCTTCCTGGCAGGAAAACACAGAGCCTGGGATTTAACTCCATTTCTGAAGGAAAACACATCATAGTTCGCATCCATGGATCACACTCTGCTTTAGAGCAGGAAGCCCTCTCTTGCTTTCTAGAGTCTCAAATACAGCAGGAAACGTGAGTGTGCTCAGAAGAAAAGAACGGTGTCTCCTACAAATACGGACCATATCTAGTTAATCTCTGGTTCTGAAACTGAAACAAACCAGAGGTTCTCTAACATCCAATGCTTGGCAATTTAGATGAGAATCGTGTAAGCTTCGTGAACGATGTAGTTCGTTTGAGCTGTAAAGTAACTGCCAATACCTGCAAAGAAGTCTTCCTTGTAGGAAGACTCAGAGCCTGGGATTTAACTCCATTTCTGAAGTGAAACACACAGCAGAGTTCTCATCCATGGATCACACTCTGCTTTAGGGCAAGAAGCACTCTCTTGCTTTCCAGAATCTCTAATACATCAGGAAACGTTAGTGTGCTGAGCAAAAAAGAACGGTGTTTCCTACACATACGGACCATATTAGTCCAACTCTGCTTCTGAAACTGATACAAAGCACTGGCCATCTAACATTGGATGCTTGTCAGTTCAGATGAGAAACGTGTGAGGTTCATGAACGATATAGTTCGTTTGAGCTATAAAGTGACTGCCCTTACCTGAAATGAAGTCTTGCTTGTTGGAAGACACAGAGCCTGGGATTTAACTCCATTTCTGAAGTGAAACACATAACAGAGTTCTCTTCCATTGATCACACTCTGCTTTAGAGCACGAAGCACCCTCTTGCTATCCAGAGTCTCTAAGACAGCAGGAAACTTGATTGTGCTGAGAACAAAAGAACGGAGTTTCCTACACATACAGACCATATCTAGTCCAACTCTGCTTCTGAAACTGATACAAAGCACTGGTTCTCTAACAATCACTGCTTGTTAGTTAAGATGAGAAACGTGTGAGCTTCGTGAACGATGTAGGTCGTTTGAGCTGAAAAGTGACTGCCCTAACCTGAAACGATGTCTTCCTGGTAGGAAAACACAGAGCCTGGGATTTAACTCCATTTCTGAAGGAAAACACATCATAGATCTCATCCATGGATCACACTCTGCTTTAGAGCAAGAAGCACGCTCTTACTTTCTAGAGTCTCTAATAGAGCAGGAAACGTTAGTGGGCGGAGCAAAAAAGAACGGTGTTTCCTACACATACGGACCATATCTAGTCCAACTCTGCTTCTGAAACTGATACAAAGCACTGGTTCTCTAACAATCAATGCTTGTCAGTTAAGATGAGAAACGTGTGAGCTTCGTGATCGATGTAGGTCGTTTGAGCTGAAAATTGACTGCCCTAACCTGAAACGATGTCTTCCTGGTAGGAAAACACAGAGCCTGGGATTTAACTCCATTTCTGAAGGAAAACACATCATAGTTCTCATCCATTGATCACACTCTGCTTTATAGCAAGAAGCACGCTCTTACTTTCTAGAGTCTCTAAGACAGCAGGAAACATGAGTGTGCTCAGAACAAAAGAACGGTGTTTCCTACACATACAGACCATATCTAGTTCATCTCTGCTTCTGAAACTGAATCAAACCAGAGGTCCTCTAACATCCAATGCTTGTCAGTTTAGATGAGAAACGTGTGAGCTTCGTTTAGATGTATTTCGTTTGAGCTGTAAAGTAACTGCCCTTACCTGAAAAGAAGTCTTGCTTGTAGGAAGACTCAGAGCCGGGGATTTAACTCCATTTCTGAAGTGAAACACACAGCAGAGTTCTCATCCATGGATCACACTCTGCTTTAGAACAAGAAGTATGCTCTTGCTTTCTAGATTCTCTAAGACAGCAGGAAACGTGAGTGTGCTGAGAACAAAAGAACGGTGTTTCCTAAACATACGGACCATATCTAGGCCAACTCTGCTTCTGAAACTGATACAAAGCACTGGTCCTCTAACATCCAATGCTTGTCAGTTAAGATGAGAAATGTGTGAGCTTCGTGAACGATGTAGTTCGTTTGAGCTGAAAAGTGACTGCCCTTAACTGAAACGAAGTCTTGTTTGTAGGAAGACACAGAGCCTGGGATTTAACTCCATTTCTGAAGTGAAATACACAGCAGAGTTCTCTTCCATTGATCACAATCTTCTTTAGTGCAAAAGCACGCTCTTGCTTTCTAGAGTCTCTAAGACAGCAAGAAACGTGAGTGTCCTGAGAACAAAAGAGCGGTGTTTCCTAAACATACGGACCTTATCTATTCCAACTCTGCTTCTGAAACTGATAAAAAGCACTGGTCCTCTAACATCCAATGCTTGTCAGTTAAGATGGTAAACTTGTTAGCTTCGTGGACAATGTAGTTCGTTTGAGCTGAAAAGTGACTGCCCTTACCTGAAACGAAGGCTTGCTTGTAGGAAGACACAGATCCTGCGATTTAACTCCATTTCTGAAGGGAAACACACAGCAGAATTCTCATCCATGGATCACACTCTGCTTCAGAGCAAGAAGCACGCTCTTGCTTTCCATAGACTCTATTACAGCAGGAAACGTGTGTGTGCTCAGAAGAAAAGAACGGTGTTTCCTGTACATACGGACCATATCTAGTTCAACTCTGCTTGAAATTGATACAAAGGAAAGGTCCTCTAACATCCAATGCTTGTCAGTTTAGAGGAGAAATGTGTGAGTTCATGAACGATGTAGTTCATTTGAGGTGTAAAGTAACTGCCCTTACCTGAAAGGAAGTCTTGCTTCTAGGAAGACTCAGAGCCAGGGATTTAACTCCATTTCTGAAGGGAAACACACAGAATCGTTCTCATCCATGGATCACACTCTGCTTTAGAGCAAGAAGAAAGCTATTGCTTTCTAGAGTCTATAATACAGCGGGAAACGTGAGTGTGTTCAGAACAAAAGAACGGTGTTTCCTACACATATGGGCCATATCTAGTTCAAATCTGCTTCTGAAACAGAAACAAACCACAGGTCCTCTAATATCCAAAGCTTGTCAGTTAAGATGAGAATCGTGTGAGCTTAGTGAACGATGTAGCTCTTTTGAGCTGAAAAGTGACTGCTCTTACCTGAAATGAAGCCTTGCTTGTAGGAAGACACAGAGCCTGGGATTTCACTCCATTTCTGAAGGGAAACACACAGCAGAGTTCTCATCCATGGATCACACTCTGCTTCAGAGTAAGAAGCACGCCCTTGCTTTCCAGAGACTCTAATACAGCAGGAAACTTGAGTGTGCTCAGAACAAAAGAACGGTGTTTCCTACACATACAGACCATATCTAGTTCAACTCTGCTTCTCAAACTAAAAAACCTACAGGTCCTCTAACATCCAATGCTTGTCAGTTAAGATGAGAAACCTGTGAGCTTCGTGAACTATGTATTTCGTTTGAGCTGAAAAGTGACAGCCCTTACCTGAAAGGAAGTACTGCTTGTAGGAAAGCACAGAGGCTGGGATTTAACTCCATTTCTGAAGGTAAACACAGCAGAGTTCTGATCCATGGATAACACTCAGCTTTAGAGCAAGAAGCATGCTCTTGCTTTCTAGAGTCTCTAATACAGCAGGAAACTTGAGTGTGCTGAGAACAAAAGAACGGTGTTTCCTACACATATGGACTATATCTAGTCCAACTAACTTCTGAAACTGATAAAAAGCACTGGTTCTCTAACAATCAATGCTTGTCAGTTAAGATGAGAAACGTGTGAGCTTCGTTAACGATGTAGGTCATTTGAGCTGATAATTGACTGCCCTAACCTGAAACGATATCTTCCTGGTAGGAAAACACAGAGCCTGGGATTTAACTCCATTTCTGAAGGAAAACACATCATAGTTCTCATCCATTGATCACACTCTGCTTTAGAGCAAGAAGCACGCCCTTGCTTTCTAGAGTCTCTAAGTCAACAGGAAACGTGAGTGTGCTCAGAACAAAAGAACGGTTTTTCCTACACATACGGACCATATCTAGGTCAGCTCTGCTTCTGAAACTGAAACAGTCCAAAGGTCCTCTCACATCCAATGCTTGTCAGTTTAGATGAGAAACGTATGAGCTTCGTTTAGATGTAATTCGTTTGAGCTGTAAAGTAAGTGCCCTTACCTGAATAGAAGTCTTGCTTGTAGGAAGACTCAGAGCCTGGGATTTAACTCCATTTCTGAAGTGAAACACACAGCAGAGTACTCATCCATTGATCACACTCTGCTTTAGAGCAAGAAGCACGCTCTTACTTTCTAGAGTCTCTAAGACAGCAGGAGACATGAGTGTGCTCAGAAAAAAAGAACGGTTTTTCCTACACATACGGACCATATCTAGGTCATCTCTGCTTCTGAAACTGAAACAAACCAGAGGCCCTCTAACATCCAATGCTTGTCAGTTTAGATGAGAAACGTGTGAGCTTCGTTTAGATGTAGTTCGTTTGAGCTGTAAAGTAACTGCCCTTACCTGAAAAGAAGTCTTGCTTATTGGAAGACTCAGAGACGGGGATTTAACTCCATTTCTGAAGTGAAACACACAGCAGAGTTCTCATCCATTGCTCACACTCTGCTTTAGAACAAGAAGCATGATCTTGCTTTCTAGATTCTCTGAGACAGCAGGAAACGTGAGTGTGCTGAGAACAAAATAACGGTGTTTCCTACACATACGGACCATATCTAGGCCAACTCTGCTTCTGAAACTGATACAAAGCACTGGTCCTCTAACATCCAATGCTTGGCAGTTATGATGGGAAACTTGATAGCTTCGCGAAAGATGTAGTTTGTTTGAGCTGATAAGTGACTGCCCTTACCTGAAATGAAGTCTTGCTTGTAGGAAGACACAGAGCCTGGGATTAACTCCATTTCTGAAGTGAAACACACAACAGAGTTCTCATCCATTGATCACACTCTGCTTTAGAGCACGAAGCACCCTCTTGCTTTTCAGAGTCTCTAAGACAGCAGGAAACTTGAGTGTGCTGAGAACAAAAGAACGGTGTTTCCTACACATACGGACCATATCTAGTCCAACTCTGCTTCTGAAACTGATACAAAGCACTGGTTCTCTAACAATCAATGCTTGTCAGTTAAGATGAGAAACGTGTGAGCTTCGTGAACAATGTAGGTCATTTGAGCTGAAAAGTGACTGCCCTAACATGAAACGATGTCTTCCTGGTAGGAAAACACAGAGCCTGGGATTTAACTCCATTTCTGAAGGAAAACACATCATAGTTCTCATCCATTGATCACACAGTGCTTTAGAGCAAGAAGCACGCTCTTGCTTTCTAGAGTCTCTAAGTCAACAGGAAACGTGAGTGTGCTCAGAACAAAAGAATGGTTTTTCCTACACATACGGACCATATCTAGGTCATCTCTGCTTCTGAAACTGAAACAGTCCAAAGGTCCTCTCACATGCAATGCTTGTCAGTTTAGATGAGAAACGTGTGAGCTTCATTTAGATGTAATTCGTTTGAGCTGTAAAGTAACTGCCCTTACCTGAATAGAAGTCTTGCTTGTAGGAAGACTCAGAGCCTGGGATTTAACTCCATTTCTGAAGTGAAACACACAGCAGAGTTCTCATCCATTGATCACACTCTGATTTAGAACAAGAAGCATGCTCTTGCTTTCTAGATTCTCTAAGACAGCAGGAAACGTGAGTGTGCTGAGAACAAAAGAACGGTGTTTCCTACACATACGGACCTTATCTAGGCCAACTCTGCTTCTGAAACTGATACAAAGCACTGGTCCTCTAACATCCAATGCTTGGCAGTTAAGATGGGAAACTTGATAGCTTCGCGAAAGATGCAGTTCGTTTGAGCTGAAAAGTGACTGCCCTTATCTGAAATGAAGTCTTGCATGTAGGAAGACACAGAGCCTGGGATTTAACTCCATTTCTGAAGGGAAACACACAGCAGAGTTCTCATCCATGGACCTAACTCTGCTTTAGGGCAAGAAGCACTCTCTTGCTTTCCAGAGACTCTAATACAGCAGGAAATGTGAGTGTGCTGAGAAAAAAAGAACGGTGTTTCCTACACATAAGGACCATATCTAGGCCTACTCTGCTTCTGAAACTGGCACAAAGCACTGTTCCTCTAACATCCAATGCTTGGCCGTTAAGATGGGAAAGTTGTTAGCTTCGTGAACGATGTAGTTCGTTTGAGCTGAAAATTGACTGAGAACAAAAGAATGGTGTTTCCTACACATACGGACCATATCTAGGCCACCTAGGCTTCTGAAACAGATACAAAGCACTGGTCCTCTAACATCCAATGCTTGGCAGTTATGATGGGAATCTTGATAGCTTCGCGAAAGATGTAGTTTGTTTGAGCTGAAAAGTGACTGCCCATACCTGAAATGAAGTCTTGCTTGTAGGAAGACACAAACCCCGGGATTTAACTCCATTTCTGAAGGGAAACACACAGAAGAGTTCTCATCCATGGATCACACTCTGCTTTAGGGCAAGAATCACTCTCTTGCTTTCCAGAGTCTCTAATACAGCAGGAAACGTGAGTGTGCTGAAAACAAAAGAACGGTGTTTCCTACACATACGGACCATATCTAGGCCAACTCTGCTTTTGAAACTGATACAAAGCACTTGACCTCTAACATCCAATGCTTGGCAATTAAGATGGGAAACTTGATAGCTTCGCGAAAGATGTAGTTCGTTTGAGCTGAAAAGTGACTGCCCTTACCTGAAATGAAGTCTTGCTTGTAGGAAGACACAGACCCCGGGATTTAACTCCATTTATGAAGGAAAACACATCATAGTTCTCATCCATTGATCACACTCTGCTTTAGAACAAGAAGCATGCTCTTGCTTTCTAGATTCTCTAAGACAGCAGGAAACGTGAGTGTGCTGAGAACAAAAGAACGGTGTTTCCTACACATACGGACCTTATCTAGGCCAACTCTGCTTCTGAAACTGATACAAAGCACTGGTCCTCTAACATCCAATGCTTGGCAGTTAAGATGGGAAACTTGATAGCTTCGCGAAAGATGCAGTTCCTTTGAGCTGAAAAGTGACTGCCCTTACCTGAAATGAAGTCTCGCATGTAGGAAGACACAGAGCCTGGGATTTAACTCCATTTCTGAAGGGAAACACACAGCAGAGTTCTCATCCATGGACCTAACTCTGCTTTAGGGCAAGAAGCACTCTCTTGCTTTCCAGAGACTCTAATACAGCAGGAAATGTGAGTGTGCTGAGAAAAAAAGAACGGTGTTTCCTACACATAAGGACCATATCTAGGCCTACACTGCTTCTGAAACTGACACAAAGCACTGTTCCTCTAACATCCAATGCTTGGCCGTTAAGATGGGAAAGTTGTTATCTTCGTGAACGATGTAGTTCATTTGAGCTGAATTGACTGAGAACAAAAGAACGGTGTTTCCTACACATACGGACCATATCTAGGCCAACTAGGCTTCTGAAACAGATACAAAGCACTGGACCTCTAACATCCAATGCTTGGCAGTTATGATGGGAAACTTGATAGCTTCGCGAAAGATGTAGTTTGTTTGAGCTGAAAAGTGACTGCCCTTACCTGAAATGAAGTCTTGCTTGTAGGAAGACACAGACCCCGGGATTTAACTCCATTTCTGAAGGGAAACACACAGAAGAGTTCTCATCCATTGATCACACTCTGCTTTAGGGCAAGAATCACTCTCTTGCTTTCCAGAGTCTCTAATACAGCAGGAAACGTTAGTGTGCTGAGCAAAAAAGAATGGTGTTTCCTACAAATACGGACCATATTAGTCCAACTCTGCTTCTGAAACTGATACAAAGCTCTGGTCCATTAACATCCAAGGCTTGGCAGTTAAGATGGGAAACTTGTTAGCTTCATGAACGATGTAGTTCGTTTGAGCTTAAAAGTGACTGCCCTTACCTGAAAAGAAGTCTTGCTTGTAGGAAGACTCAGAGACAGGGATTTAACTCCATTTCTGAAGTGAAACACACAGCAGAGTTCTCATCCATGGATCACACTCTGCTTTAGAACAAGAAGCATGCGCTTGCTTTCTAGATTCTCTAAGACAGCAGGAAACGTGAGTGTGCTGAGAACAAAAGAACGGTGTTTCCTACACATACGGACCATATCTAGGCCAACTCTGCTTTTGAAACTGATACAAAGCACTTGACCTCTAACATCCAATGCTTGGCAATTAAGATGGGAAACTTGATAGCTTCGCGAAAGATGTAGTTCGTTTGAGCTGAAAAGTGACTGCCCTTACCTGAAATGAAGTCTTGCTTGTAGGAAGACACAGACCCCGGGATTTAACTCCATTTATGAAGGAAAACACATCATAGTTCTCATCCATTGATCACACTCTGCTTTAGAACAAGAAGCATGCTCTTGCTTTCTAGATTCTCTAAGACAGCAGGAAACGTTAGTGTGCTGAGCAAAAAAGAACGGTGTTTCCTACACATACGGACCATATTAGTCCAACTCTGCTTCTGAAACTGATACAAAGCTCTGGTCCATTAACATCCAATGCTTGGCAGTTAAGATGGGAAACTTGTTAGCTTCGTGAACAATGTAGTTTGTTTGAGCTGAAAAGTGACTGCCCTTACCTGAAAAGAAGTCTTGCTTGTAGGAAGACTCAGAGCCTGGGATTTAACTACATTTCTGAAGTGAAACACACAGCAGAGTTCTCATCCATGGATCACACTCTGCTTTAGAACAAGAAGCATGCTCTTGCTTTCTAGATTCTCTAAGACAGCAGGAAATGTGAGTGTGCTGAGAACAAAAGAACGGTGTTTCCTACACATACGGACCATATCTAGGCCAACCCTGCTTCTGAAACTGATACAAAGCACAGGACCTCTAACATCCAATGCTTGGCAATTAAGATGGGAAACTTAATAGCTTCGCGAAAGATGTAGTTCGTTTGAGCTGAAAAGTGACTGCCCTTACCTGAAATGAAGTCTTGCTTGTAGGAAGACACAGACCCTGGGATTTAACTCCATTTCTGAAGGAAAACACATCATAGTTCTCATCCATTGATCACACTCTGCTTTAGAGCACGAAGCACCCTCTTGCTTTTCAGATTCTCTAAGACAGCAGGAAACTTGAGTGTGCTGAGAACAAAAGAACGGTGTTTCCTACACATACGGACCATATCTAGTCCAACTCTGCTTCTTAAACTGATACAAAGCACTGTTTCTCTAACAATCAATGCTTGTCAGTTAAGATGAGAAACGTGTGAGCTTCGTGAACGATGTAGGTCGTATGAGCTGAAAAGTTACTGCCCTAACCTGAAACGATGTCTTCCTGGTAGGAAAACACAGAGCCTGGGATTAACTCCATTTCTGAAGGAAAACACATCATAGTTCTCATCCATTGATCACACTCTGCTTTAGAGCAAGAAGCACGCTCTTGCTTTCTAGAGTCTCTAAGTCAGCAGGAAACGTGAGTGTGCTCAGAAGAAAAGAACGGTTTTTCCTACACATAGAGACCATATCTAGGTCATCTCTGCTTCTGAAACTGAAACAAACCAAAGGTCCTCTAACATCCAATGCTTGTCAGTTTAGATGAGAAACGTGTGAGCTTCGTTTAGATGTAGTTCGTTTGAGCTGTAAAGTAACTGCCCTTACCTGAAAATAAGTCTTGCTTATTGGAAGACTCAGAGACAGGGATTTAACTCCATTTCTGAAGTGAAACACACAGCAGAGTTCTCATCCATTGCTCACACTCTGCTTTAGAACAAGAAGCATGATCTTGCTTTCTAGATTCTCTAAGACAGCAGGAAACGTGAGTGTGCTGAGAACAAAAGAACGGTGTTTCCTACACATACGGACCATATCTAGGCCAACTCTGCTTCTGAAACTGATACAAAGCACTGGTCCTCTAACATCCAATGCTTGGCAGTTATGATGGGAAACTTGATAGCTTCGCGAAAGATGTAGTTTGTTTGAGCTGAAAAGTGACTGCCCTACCCTGAAATGAAGTCTTGCTTGTAGGAAGACACAGACCCCGGGATTTAACTCCATTTCTGAAGGAAAACACATCATAGTTCTCATCCATTGTTCACACTCTACTTTAGAGCACGAAGCACCCTCTTGCTTTTCAGAGTCTCTAAGACAGCAGGAAACTTGAGTGTGCTGAGAACAAAAGAACGGTGTTTCCTACACATACGGACCATATCTAGTCCAACTCTGCTTCTGAAACTGATACAAAGCACTGTTTCTCTAACAATCAATGCTTGTCAGTTAAGATGAGAAACGTGTGAGCTTCGTGAACAATGTAGGTCGTTTGAGCTGAAAAGTTACTGCCCTAACCTGAAACGATGTCTTCCTGGTAGGAAAACACAGAGCCTGGGATTTAACTCCATTTCTGAAGGAAAACACATCATAGTTCTCATCCATTGATCACACTCTGCTTTAGAGCAAGAAGCACGCTCTTGCTTTCTAGAGTCTCTAAGTCAGCAGGAAACGTGAGTGTGCTCAGAAGAAAAGAACGGTGTTTCCTACACATAGGGACCATATCTAGGTCATCTCTGCTTCTGAAACTGAAACAAACCAAAGGTCCTCTAACATCCAATGCTTGTCAGTTTAGATGAGAAACGTGTGAGCTTCGTTTAGATGTAGTTCGTTTGAGCTGTAAAGTAACTGCCCTTACCTGAAAAGAAGTCTTGCTTATTGGAAGACTCAGAGACGGGGATTTAACTCCATTTCTGAAGTGAAACACACAGCAGAGTTCTCATCCATTGCTCACACTCTGCTTTAGAACAAGAAGCATGCTCTTGCTTTCTAGATTCTCTAAGACAGCAGGAAACGTGAGTGTGCTGAGAACAAAAGAACGGTGTTTCCTACACATACGGACCATATCTAGGCCAACTCTGCTTCTGAAACTGATACAAAGCACTGGTCCTCTAAAATCCAATGCTTGGCAGTTATGATGGGAAACTTGATAGCTTCGCGAAAGATGTAGTTTGTTTGAGCTGAAAAGTGACTGCCCTTACCTGAAATGAAGTCTTTCTTGTAGGAAGACACAGACCCCGGGATTTAACTCCATTTCTGATGGGAAACACACAGCAGAGTTCTCATCCATGGATCACACTCTGCTTTAGGGCAAGAAGCACTCTCTTGCTTTCCAGAGTCTCTAATACAGCAGGAAACATTAGTGTGCTGAGCAAAAAAGAACGGTGTTTCCTACACATACGAACCATATAAGTCCAACTCTGCTTCTGAAACTGATACAAAGCTCTGGTCCATTAACATGCAATGCTTGGCAGTTAAGATGGGAAAGTTGTTAGCTTCGTGAACGATGTAGTTCATTTGAGCTGAAAATTGACTGAGAACAAAAGAACGGTGTTTCCTACACATATGGACCATATCTAGGCCAACTAGGCTTCTGAAACAGATACAAAGCACTGGTCCTCTAAAATCCAATGCTTGGCAGTTATGATGGGAAACTTGATAGCTTCGCGAAAGATGTAGTTTGTTTGAGCTGAAAAGTGACTGCCCTTCCCTGAAAAGAAGTCTTGCTTGTAGGAAGAGTCAGAGCCTGGGATTTAACTCCATTTCTGAAGTGAAACCGACAGCAGAGTTCTCATCCATGGATCACACTCTGCTTTAGAACAAGAAGCATGCTCTTGCTTTCTAGATTCTCTAAGACAGCAGGAAACATGAGTGTGCTCAGAACAAAAGAACGGTGTTTCCTACACATATGGACCATATCTAATTCATCTCTGCTTCTGAAAGTGAAACAAACCAGAGGCCCTCTAACATCCAATGCTTGTCAGTTTAGATGAGAAACGTGTGAGCTTCGTTTAGATGTAGTTCCTTTGAGCTGTAAAGTAACTGCCCTTACCTGAAAAGAAGTCTTGCTTATTGGAAGACTCAGAGACGGGGATTTAACTCCATTTCTGAAGTGAAACACACAGCAGAGTTCTCATCCATTGCTCACAATCTGCTTTAGAACAAGAAGCATGCTCTTGCTTTCTAGATTCTCTAAGACAGCAGGAAACGTGAGTGTGCTGAGAACAAAAGGACGGTGTTTCCTACACATACGGACCATATCTAGGCCAACTCTGCTTCTGAAACTGATACAAAGCACTGGTCCTCTAACATCCAATGCTTGGCAGTTATGATGGGAAACTTGATAGCTTCGCGAAAGATGTAGTTCGTTTGAGCTGAAAAGTGACTGCCCTTACCTGAAATGAAGTCTTGCTTGTAGGAAGACACAGACCCCGGGATTTAACTCCATTTATGAAGGGAAACACACAGCAGAGTTCTCATCGATGGATCACACTCTGCTTTAGGGCAAGAAGCACTCTCTTGCTTTCCAGAGTCTCTAATACAGCAGGAAACGTTAGTGTGCTTAGCAAAAAAGAACGGTGTTTCCTGCACATACGGACCATATTAGTCCAACTCTGCTTCTGAAACTGATACAAAGCTCTGGTCCATTAACATCCAATGCTTGGCAGTTAATATGGGAAACTTGTTAGCTTCGTGAACGATGTAGTTCGTTTGAGCTGAAAAGTGACTGCCCTTACCTGAAATGAAGTCTTGCTTGTAGGAAGACACAGAGCCTGGGATTTAACTCCATTTCTGAAGTGAAACACACAGCAGAGTTCTCATCCATTGATCACACTCTGCTTTAGAGCACGTAGCACCCTCTTGCTTTTCAGAGTCTCTAAGACAGCAGGAAACTTGAGTGTGCTGAGAACAAAAGAACGGTGTTTCCTACACATACGGACCATATAAGTCCAACTCTGCTTCTGAAACTGATACAAAGCTCTGGTCCATTAACATGCAATGCTTGGCAGTTAAGATGGGAAAGTTGTTAGCTTCGTGAACGATGTAGTTCATTTGAGCTGAAAATTGACTGAGAACAAAAGAACGGTGTTTCCTACACATATGGACCATATCTAGGCCAACTAGGCTTCTGAAACAGATACAAAGCACTGGTCCTCTAAAATCCAATGCTTGGCAGTTATGATGGGAAACTTGATAGCTTCGCGAAAGATGTAGTTTGTTTGAGCTGAAAAGTGACTGCCCTTACCTGAAATGAACTCTTGCTTGTAGGAAGACACAGACCCCGGGATTTAACTCCATTTCTGAAGGGAAACACACAGCAGAGTTCTCATCCATGGATCACACTCTGCTTTAGGGCAAGAAGCACTCTCTTGCTTTCCAGAGTCTCTAATACAGCAGGAAACGTTAGTGTGCTGAGCAAAAAAGAACGGTGTTTCCTACACATACGGACCATATAAGTCCATCTCTGCTTCTGAAACTGATACAAAGCTCTGGTCCATTAACATCCAATGCTTGGCAGTTAAGATGGGAAAGTTGTTAGCTTCGTGAACAATGTAGTTCCTTTGAGCCGAAAATTGACTGAGAACAAAAGAACGGTATTTCCTACACATACGGACCATATCTAGGCCAACTAGGCTTCTGAAACAGATACAAAGCACTGGTCCTCTAACATCCAATGCTTGGCAGTTATGATGGGAAACTTGATAGCTTCGCGAAAGATGTAGTTAGTTTGAGCTGAAAAGTGACTGCACTTACCTGAAATGAAGTCTTGCTTGTAGGAAGACACAGACCCCAGGATTTAACTCCATTTCTGTAGGGAAACACACAGCAGAGTTCTCATCCATGGATCACACTCTGCTTTAGGGCAAGAAGCACTCTCTTGCTTTCCAGAGTCTCTAATACAGCAGGAAACGTTAGTGTGCTGAGCAAAAAAGAACGGTGTTTCCTACACATACGGACCATATTAGTCCAACTCTGCTTCTGAAACTGATACAAAGCTCTGGTCCATTAACATCCAATGCTTGGCAGTTAAGATGGGAAACTTGTTAGCTTCGTGAACGATGTAGTTCGTTTGAGCTGAAAAGTGACTGCCCTTCCCTGAAAAGAATTCTTGCTTGTAGGAAGACTCAGAGCCTGGGATTTAACTCCATTTCTGAAGTGAAACCCACAGCAGAGTTCTCATCCATGGATCACACTCTGCTTTAGAACAAGAAGCATGCTCTTGCTTTCTAGATTCTCTAAGACAGCAGGAAACATGAGTGTGCTCAGAACAAAAGAACGGTGTTTCCTACACATATGGACCATATCTAGTTCATCTCTGCTTCTGAAAGTGAAACAAACCAGAGGCCCTCTAACATCCAATGCTTGTCAGTTTAGATGAGAAACGTGTGAGCTTCGTTTAGATGTAGTTCCTTTGAGCTGTAAAGTAACTGCCCTTACCTGAAAAGAAGTCTTGCTTATTGGAAGACTCAGAGACGGGGATTTAACTCCATTTCTGAAGTGAAACACACAGCAGAGTTCTCATCCATTGCTCACAATCTGCTTTAGAACAAGAAGCATGCTCTTGCTTTCTAGATTCTCTAAGACAGCAGGAAACGTGAGTGTGCTGAGAACAAAAGGACGGTGTTTCCTACACATACGGACCATATCTAGGCCAACTCTGCTTCTGAAACTGATACAAAGCACTGGTCCTCTAACATCCAATGCTTGGCAGTTATGATGGGAAACTTGATAGCTTCGCGAAAGATGTAGTTCGTTTGAGCTGAAAAGGGACTGCCCTTACCTGATATGAAGTCTTGCTTGTAGGAAGACACAGACGCCGGGATTTAACTCCATTTCTGAAGGGAAACACACAGCAGAGTTCTCATCCATGGATCACACTCTGCTTTAGGGCAAGAAGCACTCTCTTGCTTTCCAGAGTCTCTAATACAGCAGGAAACGTTAGTGTGCTGAGCAAAAAAGAACGGTGTTTCCTGCACATACGGACCATATTAGTCCAACTCTGCTTCTGAAACTGATACAAAGCTCTGGTCCATTAACATCCAATGCTTGGCAGTTAATATGGGAAACTTGTTAGCTTCGTGAACGATGTAGTTTGTTTGAGCTGAAAAGTGACTGCCCTTACCTGAAATGAAGTCTTGCTTGTAGGAAGACACAGAGCCTGGGATTTAACTCCATTTCTGAAGTGAAACACACAGCAGAGTTCTCATCCATTGATCACACTCTGCTTTAGAGCACGAAGCACCCTCTTGCTTTTCAGAGTCTCTAAGACAGCAGGAAACTTGAGTGTGCTGAGAACAAAAGAACGGTGTTTCCTACACATACGGACTATATCTAGTCCAACTAACTTCTGAAACTGATAAAAAGCACTGGTTCTCTAACAATCAATGCTTGTCAGTTAAGATGAGAAACGTGTGAGCTTCGTGAACGATGTAGGTCATTTGAGCTGATAATTGACTGCCCTAACTTGAAACGATGTCTTCCTGGTAGGAACACACAGAGCCTGGGATTTATCTCCATTTCTGAAGGAAAACACATCATAGTTCTCATCCATTGATCACACTCTGCTTTAGAGCAAGAAGCACGCTCTTGCTTTCTAGAGTCTCTAAGTCAACAGGAAACGTGAGTGTGCTCAGAACAAAAGAACGGTTTTTCCTACACATACGGACCATATCTAGGTCAGCTCTGCTTCTGAAACTGAAACAGTCCAAAGGTCCTCTCACATCCAATGCTTGTCAGTTTAGATGAGAAACGTGTGAGCTTCGTTTAGATGTAGTTCGTTTGAGCTGTAAAGTAACTGCCCTTACCTGAATAGAAGTCTTGCTTGTAGGAAGACTCAGAGCCTGGGATTTAACTCCATTTCTGAAGTGAAACACACATCAGAGTACTCATCCATTCATCACACTCTGCTTTAGAACAAGAAGCACGCTCTTACTTTCTAGAGTCTCTAAGACAGCTGGAGACATGATTGTGCTCAGAACAAAAGAACGGTGTTTCCTAAACATATGGACCATATCTAGTTCATCTCTTCTTCTGAAACTAAAACAAACCAGAGGTCCTCTAACATCCAATGCTTGTCAGTTCAGATGAGAAATGTGTGAGCTTCGTTTAGATGTAGTTCGTTTGAGCTAAGTAACTGCCCTTACCTGAAATGAAGTCTTGCTTATTGGATGACTCAGAGACGGGGATTTAACTCCATTTCTGAAGTGAAACACACAGCAGAGTTCTCATCCATTGCTCACACTCTGCTTTAGAACAAGAAGCATGCTCTTGCTTTCTAGATTCTCTAAGACAGCAGGAAACGTGAGTGTGCTGAGAACAAAAGAACGGTGTTTCCTACACATATGGACCATATCTAGTCCAAATCTGCTTCTGAAACTGATACAAAGCACTGGTCCTCTAACATCCAATGCTTGGCAGTTATGATGGGAAACTTGATAGCTTCGCGAAAGATGTAGTTTGTTTGAGCTGAAAAGTGACTGCCCTTACCTGAAATGAAGTCTTGCTTGTAGGAAGACACAGAACCCGGGATTTAACTCCATTTCTGAAGGGAAACACACAGCAGAGTTCTCATCCATGGATCACACTCTGCTGTAGGGCAAGAAGCACTCTCTTGCTTTCCAGAGTCTCTAATACAGCAGGAAACGTTAGTGTGCTGAGCAAAAAAGAACGGTGTTTCCTACACATACGGACCATATAAGTCCATCTCTGCTTCTGAAACTGATACAAAGCTCTGGTCCATTAACATCCAATGCTTGGCAGTTAAGATGGGAAAGTGGTTAGCTTCGTGAACAATGTAGTTCGTTTGAGCCGAAAATTGACTGAGAACAAAAGAACGGTATTTCCTACACATATGGACCATATCTAGGCCAACTAGGCTTCTGAAACAGATACAAAGCACTGGTCCTCTAACATCCAATGCTTGGCAGTTATGATGGGAAACTTGATAGCTTCGCGAAAGATGTAGTTTGTTTGAGCTGAAAAGTGACTGCCCTTACCTGAAATGAAGTCTTGCTTGTAGGAAGACACAGACCCCAGGATTTAACTCCATTTCTGTAGGGAAACACACAGCAGAGTTCTCATCCATGGATCACACTCTGCTTTAGGGCAAGAAGCACTCTCTTGCTTTCCAGAGTCTCTAATACAGCAGGAAACGTAAGTGTGCTGAGCAAAAAAGAACGGTGTTTCCTACACATACGGACTATATTAGTCCAACTCTGCTTCTGAAACTGATACAAAGCTCTGGTCCATTAACATCCAATGCTTGGCAGTTAAGATGGGAAACTTGTTAGCTTCGTGAACGATGTAGTTCGTTTGAGCTGAAAAGTGACTGCCCTTCCCTGAAAAGAATTCTTGCTTGTAGGAAGACTCAGAGCCTGGGATTTAACTCCATTTCTGAAGTGAAACCCACAGCAGAGTTCTCATCCATGGATCACACTCTGCTTTAGAACAAGAAGCATGCTCTTGCTTTCTAGATTCTCTAAGACAGCAGGAAACATGAGTGTGCTCAGAACAAAAGAACGGTGTTCCTACACATATGGACCATATCTAGTTCATCTCTGCTTCTGAAAGTGAAACAAACCAGAGGCCCTCTAACATCCAATGCTTGTCAGTTTAGATGAGAAACGTGTGAGCTTCGTTTAGATGTAGTTCCTTTGAGCTGTAAAGTAACTGCCCTTACCTGAAAAGAAGTCTTGCTTATTGGAAGACTCAGAGACGGGGATTTAACTCCATTTCTGAAGTGAAACACACAGCAGAGTTCTCATCCATTGCTCACAATCTGCTTTAGAACAAGAAGCATGCTCTTGCTTTCTAGATTCTCTAAGACAGCAGGAAACGTGAGTGTGCTGAGAACAAAAGGACGGTGTTTCCTACACATACGGACCATATCTAGGCCAACTCTGCTTCTGAAACTGATACAAAGCACTGGTCCTCTAACATCCAATGCTTGGCAGTTATGATGGGAAACTTGATAGCTTCGCGAAAGATGTAGTTCGTTTGAGCTGAAAAGTGACTGCCCTTACCTGAAATGAAGTCTTGCTTGTAGGAAGACACAGACGCCGGGATTTAACTCCATGTCTGAAGGGAAACACACAGCAGAGTTCTCATCCATGGATCACACTCTGCTTTAGGGCAAGAAGCACTCTCTTGCTTTCCAGAGTCTCTAATACAGCAGGAAACGTTAGTGTGCTGAGGAAAAAAGAACGGTGTTTCCTGCACATACGGACCATATTAGTCCAACTCTGCTTCTGAAACTGATACAAAGCTCTGGTCCATTAACATCCAATGCTTGGCAGTTAATATGGGAAACTTGTTAGCTTCGTGAACGATGTAGTTCGTTTGAGCTAAAAAGTGACTGCCCTTACCTGAAATGAAGTCTTGCTTGTAGGAAGACACAGAGCCTGGGATTTAACTCCATTTCTGAAGTGAAACACACAGCAGAGTTCTCATCCATTGATCACACTCTGCTTTAGAGCACGAAGCACCCTCTTGCTTTTCAGAGTCTCTAAGACAGCAGGAAACTTGAGTGTGCTGAGAACAAAAGAACGGTGTTTCCTACACATACGGACTATATCTAGTCCAACTAACTTCTGAAACTGATAAAAAGCACTGGTTCTCTAACAATCAATGCTTGTCAGTTAAGATGAGAAACGTGTGAGCTTCGTGAACGATGTAGGTCATTTGAGCTGATAATTGACTGCCCTAACCTGAAACGATATCTTCCTGGTAGGAAAACACAGAGCCTGGGATTTATCTCCATTTCTGAAGGAAAACACATCATAGTTCTCATCCATTGATCACACTCTGCTTTAGAGCAAGAAGCACGCTCTTGCTTTCTAGAGTCTCTAAGTCAACAGGAAACGTGATTGTGCTCAGAACAAAAGAACGGTTTTTCCTACACATACGGACCATATCTAGGTCAGCTCTGCTTCTAAAACTGAAACAGTCCAAAGGTCCTCTCACATCCAATGCTTGTCAGTTTAGATGAGAAACGTGTGAGCTTCGTTTAGATGTAGTTCGTTTGAGCTGTAAAGTAACTGCCCTTACCTGAATAGAAGTCTTGCTTGTAGGAAGACTCAGAGCCTGGGATTTAACTCCATTTCTGAAGTGAAACACACAGCAGAGTACTCATCCATTGATCACACTCTGCTTTAGAGCAAGAAGCACGTTCTTACTTTCTAGAGTCTCTAAGACAGCTGGAGACATGAGTGTGCTCAGAACAAAAGAACGGTGTTTCGTAAACATATGGACCATATCTAGTTCTTCTCTTCTTCTGAAACTAAAACAAACCAGAGGTCCTCTAACATCCAATGCTTGTCAGTTTAGATGAGAAACGTGTGAGCTTCGTTTAGATGTAGTTCGTTTGAGCTGTAAGTAACTGCCCTTACCTGAAATGAAGTCTTGCTTATTGGATGACTCAGAGACGGGGATTTAACTCCATTTCTGAAGTGAAACACACAGCAGAGTTCTCATCCATTGCTCACACTCTGCTTTAGAACAAGAAGCATGCTCTTGCTTTCTAGATTCTCTAAGACAGCAGGAAACGTGAGTGTGCTGAGAACAAAAGAACGGTGATTCCTACACATATGGACCATATCTAGTCCAAATCTGCTTCTGAAACTGATACAAAGCACTGGTCCTCTAACATCCAATGCTTGGCAGTTATGATGGGAAACTTGATAGCTTCGCGAAAGATGTAGTTTGTTTGAGCTGAAAAGTGACTGCCCTTACCTGAAATGAAGTCTTGCTTGTAGGAAGACACAGACCCCGGGATTTAACTCCATTTCTGAAGGGAAACACACAGCAGAGTTCTCATCCATGGATCACACTCTGCTTTAGGGCAAGAAGCACTCTCTTGCTTTCCAGAGTCTCTAATACAGCAGGAAACGTTAGTGTGCTGAGCAAAAAAGAACGGTGTTTCCTACATATACGGACCATATAAGTCCATCTCTGCTTCTGAAACTGATACAAAGCTCTGGTCCATTAACATGCAATGCTTGGCAGTTAAGATGGGAAAGTGGTTAGCTTCGTGAACAATGTAGTTCGTTTGAGCCGAAAATTGACTGAGAACAAAAGAACGGTATTTCCTACACATACGGACCATATCTAGGCCAACTAGGCTTCTGAAACAGATACAAAGCACTGGTCCTCTAACATCCAATGCTTGGCAGTTATGATGGGAAACTTGATAGCTTCGCGAAAGATGTAGTTTGTTTGAGCTGAAAAGTGACTGCCCTTCCCTGAAAAGAATTCTTGCTTGTAGGAAGACTCAGAGCCTGGGATTTAACTCCATTTCTGAAGTGAAACCCACAGCAGAGTTCTCATCCATGGATCACACTCTGCTTTAGAACAAGAAGCATGCTCTTGCTTTCTAGATTCTCTAAGACAGCAGGAAACATGAGTATGCTCAGAACAAAAGAACGGTGTTTCCTACACATATGGACCATATCTAGTTCATCTCTGCTTCTGAAAGTGAAACAAACCAGAGGCCCTCTAACATCCAATGCTTGGCAGTTAATATGGGAAACTTGTTAGCTTCGTGAACGATGTAGTTCGTTTGAGCTGAAAAGTGACTGCCCTTACCTGAAATGAAGTCTTCCTTGTAGGAAGACACAAAGCCTGGGATTTAACTCCATTTCTGATGTGAAACACAAAGCAGAGTTCTCATCCATTGATCACACTCTGCTTTAGAGCACGAAGCACCCTCTTGCTTTTCAGAGTCTCTAAGACAGCAGGAAACTTGAGTGTGCTGAGAACAAAAGAATGGTGTTTCCTACACATACGGACTATATCTAGTCCAACTAACTTCTAAAACTGATAAAAAGCACTGGTTCTCTAACAATCAATGCTTGTCAGTTAAGATGAGAAACGTGTGAGCTTCGTGAACGATGTAGGTCATTTGAGCTGATAATTGACTGCCCTAACCTGAAACGATATCTTCCTGGTAGGAAAACACAGAGCCTGGGATTTATCTCCATTTCTGAAGGAAAACACATCATAGTTCTCATCCATTGATCACACTCTGCTATAGAGCAAGAAGCACGCTCTTACTTTCTAGAGTCTCTAAGACAGCTGGAGACATGAGTGTGCTCAGAACAAAAGAACGGTGTTTCCTAAACATATGGACCATATCTAGTTCATCTCTTCTTCTGAAACTAAAACAAACCAGAGGTCCTCTAACATCCAATGCTTGTCAGTTTAGATGAGAAACGTGTGAGCTTCGTTTAGATGTAGTTCGTTTGAGCTGTAAGTAACTGCCCTTACCTGAAATGAAGTCTTGCTTATTGGATGACTCAGAGACGGGGATTTAACTCCATTTCTGAAGTGAAACACACAGCAGAGTTCTCATCCATTGCTCACACTCTGCTTTAGAACAAGAAGCATGCTCTTGCTTTCTAGATTCTCTAAGACAGCAGGAAACGTGAGTGTGCTGAGAACAAAAGAACGGTGTTTCCTACACATATGGACCATATCTAGTCCAACTCTGCTTCTGAAACTGATACAAAGCACTGGTCCTCTAACATCCAATGCTTGGCAGTTATGATGGGAAACTTGATAGCTTCGCGAAAGAAGTAGTTTGTTTGAGCTGAAAAGTGACTGCCCTTACCTGAAATGAAGTCTTGCTTGTAGGAAGACACAGACCCCGGGATTTATCTCCATTTCTGAAGGAAAACACATCATAGTTCTCATCCATTGATCACACTCTGCTTTAGAGCACGAAGCACCCTCTTGCTTTTCAGAGTCTCTAAGACAGCAGGAAACTTGAGTGTGCTGAGAACAAAAGAACGGTGTTTCCTACACATACGGACCATATCTAGTACAACTCTGCTTCTGAAACTGATACAAAGAACTGTTTCTCTAACAATCAATGCCTGTCAGTTAAGATGAGAAACGTGTGAGCTTCGTGAACGATGTAGGTCGTTTGAGCTGAAAAGTTACTGCCCTAACCTGAAACGATGTCTTCCTGGTAGGAAAACACAGAGCCTGGGATTTAACTCCATTTCTGAAGGAAAACACATCATAGTTCTCATCCATTGATCACACTCTGCTTTAGAGCAAGAAGCACGCTCTTGCTTTCTAGAGTCTCTAAGTCAGCACTAAACCTGAGTGTGCTCAGAACAAAAGAACGGTTTTTCCTACACATAGGGACCATATCTAGGTCATCTCTGCTTCTGAAACTGAAACAAACCAAAGGTCCTCTAACATCCAATGCTTGTCAATTTCGATGAGAAACGTGTGAGCTTCGTTTAGATGTAGTTCGTTTGAGCTGTAAAGTAACTGCCCTTACCTGAAAAGAAGTCTTGCTTATTGGAAGACTCAGAGACGGGGATTTAACTCCATTTCTGAAGTGAAACACTCAGCAGAGTTCTCATCCATTGCTCACACTCTGCTTTAGAACAAGAAGCATGATCTTGCTTTCTAGATTCTCTAAGACAGCAGGAAACGTGAGTGTGCTGAGAACAAAAGAACGGTGTTTCCTACACATACGGACCATATCTAGGCCAAATCTGCTTCTGAAACTGATACAAAGCACTGGTCCTCTAAAATCCAATGCTTGGCAGTTATGATGGGAAACTTGATAGCTTCGCGAAAGATGTAGTTTGTTTGAGCTGAAAAGTGACTGCCCTTACCTGAAATGAAGTCTTGCTTGTAGGAAGACACAGACCCCGGGATTTAACTCCATTTCTGAATGGAAACACACAGCAGAGTTCTCATCCATGGATCACACTCTGCTTTAGGGCAAGAAGCACTCTCTTGCTTTCCAGAGTCTCTAATACAGCAGGAAACATTAGTGTGCTGAGCAAAAAAGAACGGTGTTTCCTACACATACGGACCATATAAGTCCAACTCTGCTTCTGAAACTGATACAAAGCTCTGGTCCATTAACATCCAATGCTTGACAGTTAAGATGGGAAAGTTGTTAGCTTCGTGAACAATGTAGTTCGTTTGAGCTGAAAATTGACTGAGAACAAAAGAACGGTGTTTCCTACACATACGGACCATATCTAGACCAACTAGGCTTCTGAAACTGATACAAAGCACTGGTCCTCTAAAATCCAATGCTTGGCAGTTATGATGGGAAACTTGATAGCTTCGCGAAAGATGTAGTTTGTTTGAGCTGAAAAGTGACTGCCCTTACCTGAAATGAAGTCTTGCTTGTAGGAAGACACAGACCCCGGGATTTAACTCCATTTCTGAATGGAAACACACAGCAGAGTTCTCATCCATGGATCACACTTTGCTTTAGGGCAAGAAGCACTCTCTTGCTTTCCAGAGTCTCTAATACAGCAGGAAACATTAGTGTGCTGAGCAAAAAAGAACGGTGTTTCCTACACATACGGACCATATAAGTCCAACTCTGCTTCTGAAACTGATACAAAGCTCTGGTCCATTAACATCCAATGCTTGGCAGTTAAGATGGGAAAGTTGTTAGCTTCGTGAACAATGTAGTTCGTTTGAGCTGAAAATTGACTGAGAACAAAAGAACAGTGTTTCCTACACATACGGACCATATCTAGGCCAACTAGGCTTCTGAAACAGATACAAAGCACTGGTCCTCTAAAATCCAATGCTTGGCAGTTATGATGGGCAACTTGATAGCTTTGCGAAAGATGTAGTTTGTTTGAGCTGAAAAGTGACTGCCCTTACCTGAAATGAAGTCTTGCTTGTAGGAAGACACAGACCCCGGGATTTAACTCCATTTCTGAAGGGAAACACACAGCAGAGTTCTCATCCATGGATCACACTCTGCTTTAGGGCAAGAAGCACTCTCTGGCTTTCCAGAGTCTCTAATACAGCAGGAAACGTTAGTGTGCTGAGCAAAAAAGAACGGTGTTTCCTACACATACGGACCATATAAGTCCAACTCTGCTTCTGAAACTGATACAAAGCTCTGGTCCATTAACATGCAATGCTTGGCAGTTAAGATGGGAAAATTGTTAGCTTCGTGAACGATGTAGTTCGTTTGAGCTGAAAATTGACTGAGAACAAAATAACGGTGTTTCCTACACATATGGACCATATCTAGGCCAACTAGGCTTCTGAAACAGATACAAAGCACTGGTCCTCTAACATCCAATGCTTGGCAGTTATGATGGGAAACTTGATAGCTTCGCGAAAGATGTAGTTTGTTTGAGCTGAAAAGTGACTGCCCTTACCTGAAATGAAGTCTTGCTTGTAGGAAGACACAGACCCCAGGATTTAACTCCATTACTGTAGGGAAACACACAGCAGAGTTCTCATCCATGGATCACACTCTGCTTTAGGGCAAGAAGCACTCTCTTGCTTTCCAGAGTCTCTAATACAGCAGGAAACGTTAGTGTGCTGAGCAAAAAAGAACGGTGTTTCCTACACATACGGACCATATTAGTCCATCTCTGCTTCTGAAACTGATACAAAGCTCTGGTCCATTAACATCCAATGCTTGGCAGTTAATATGGGAAACTTGTTAGCTTCGTGAACGATGTAGTTCGTTTGAGCTGAAAAGTGACTGCCCTTACCTGAAAAGAAGTCTTGCTTGTAGGAAGACTCAGAGCCTGGGATTTAACTCCATTTCTGAAGTGAAACCCACAGCAGAGTTCTCATCCATGGATCATACTCTGCTTTAGAACAAGAAGCATGCTCTTGCTTTCTAGATTCTCTAATACAGCAGGAAACATGAGTGTGCTCAGAACAAAAGAACGGTGTTTCCTACACATATGGACCATATCTAGTTCATCTCTGCTTCTGAAAGTGAAACAAACCAGAGGCCCTCTAACATCCAATGCTTGTCAGTTTAGATGAGAAACGTGTGAGCTTCGTTTAGATGTAGTTCGTTTGAGCTGTAAAGTAACTGCCCTTACCTGAAAAGAAGTCTTGCTTATTGGAAGACTCAGAGACGGGGATTTAACTCCATTTCTGAAGTGAAACACACAGCAGAGTTCTCATCCATTGCTCACAATCTGCTTTAGAACAAGAAGCATGCTCTTGCTTTCTAGATTCTCTAAGACAGCAGGAAACGTGAGTGTGCTGAGAACAAAAGGACGGTGTTTCCTACACATACGGACCATATCTAGGCCAACTCTGCTTCTGAAACTGATACAAAGCACTGGTCCTCTAACATCCAATGCTTGGCAGTTATGATGGGAAACTTGATAGCTTCGAGAAAGATGTAGTTCGTTTGAGCTGAAAAGTGACTGCCCTTACCTGAAATGAAGTCTTGCTTGTAGGAAGACACAGACCCCGGGATTTAACTCCATTTCTGAAGGGAAACACACAGCAGAGTTCTCATCCATGGATCACACTCTGCTTTAGGGCAAGAAGCACTCTCTTGCTTTCCAGAGTCTCTAATACAGCAGGAAACGTTAGTGTGCTGAGCAAAAAAGAACCGTGTTTCCTGCACATACGGACCATATTAGTCCAACTCTGCTTCTGAAACTGATACAAAGCTCTGGTCCATTAACATCCAATGCTTGGCAGTTAAGATGGGAAACTTGTTAGCTTCGTGAACGATGTAGTTCGTTTGAGCTGAAAAGTGACTGCCCTTACCTGAAATGAAGTCTTGCTTGTAGGAAGACACAGAGCCTGGGATTTAACTCCATTTCTGAAGTGAAACACACAGCAGAGTTCTCATCCATTGATCACACTCTGCTTCAGAGCACGAAGCACCCTCTTGCTTTTCAGAGTCTCTAAGACAGCAGGAAACTTGAGTGTGCTGAGAACAAAAGAACGGTGTTTCCTACACATACGGACTATATCTAGTCCAACTAACTTCTGAAACTGATAAAAAGCACTGGTTCTCTAACAATCAATGCTTGTCAGTTTAGATGAGAAACGTGTGAGCTTCGTGAACGATGTAGGTCATTTGAGCTGATAATTGACTGCCCTAACCTGAAACGATATCTTCCTGGTAGGAAAACACAGAGCCTGGGATTTATCTCCATTTCTGAAGGAAAACACATCATAGTTCTCATCCATTGATCACACTCTGCTTTAGAGCAAGAAGCACGCTCTTGCTTTCTAGAGTCTCTAAGTCAACAGGAAACGTGAGTGTGCTCAGAACAAAAGAACGGTTTTTCCTACACATACGGACCATATCTAGTCCAACTCTGCTTCTGAAACTTATACAAAGCATGGTTCTCTAACATTTGTTGGTTGTCAGTTAAGATGAGAAACGTGTGAGCTTCGTGACTGATGTTGTTTGTTTGAGCTGAAAAGTGACTGCCCTTACTTGAAATGATGTCTTGCTTGTAGGAAGAAACATAGCCTTGAATTTACCTCCATTACTGAAGGGAAACACACAGCATAGTTTTGATGCATGGATCACACTCTGCTTTAGAGCAAGAAGCACTCACTTGCTTTCTAGAGTATCTAACACAGCAGGGAACTTGAGTGTGATCAGAACAAAAGAACGGTGTTTCCTACACATACAGACCATATCTAGATCAACTCTGCTTCTGAAACTGAAAGAAACCACAGGTCCTCTACCATCCAATGCTTGTCAGTTTAGATGAGAAACGTATTAGCTTCATGAACGATGTAGTTTGTTTGAGCTGTAAAGTAACTGCCCTTACCTGAAAAGAAGTCTTGCTTGTAGAAAGACAGAGATCTTGGGATTTAACTCCATTTTTGAAGTGAAACACACAGCAGACTTCTCATCCATTGATCACACTCTGCTTTAGAGCAAGAAGCACGCTCTTGCTTTCTAGAGTCTCTAAGAGAGCACGAAACGTGAGTGTGCTGAGAACAAAAGAACGGTGTTTCCTACACGTACAGACCATATATAGTAGAACTCTGCTTCTCTAACTGATACAAAGCAATGGTACTCTAACATTCAATGATTGTCATTTAAGATGAGAAAGGTGTGAGCTTCGTGAAATATGTAGTTCCTTTGAGCTTAAAAGTGACTGCCCTTACCTGAAACGAAGTCTTGCTTGTAGGACGACACAGAGCCTGGGATTTAACTCCTTTTCTGAAGGAAAACACATCATGGTTCTCATCCATGGATCACACTCTGCTTTAGAGCAAGAAGCACGCTCTTGCTTTCCAGAGTCTCTAATATAGCAGGAAACGTGAGTGTGCTGAGAAAAAAAGAACGGTGTTTCCTACACATACGGACCATATTAGTCCAACTCTGCTTCTGAAACTGATACAAACCACTGTCCTTCTAACTTCTGATGCTTTTCAAGTAATATGAGAAACGTGTGAGCTTCGTGAACGATGTAGTTCGTTTGAGCTGAAAAGTGACTGCCCTTACCTGAAACGAAGTCTTGCTTGTAGGAAGACACAGAGCCGGGGATTTAACTCCATTACTGAAGGGAAACACACAGCATAGTTTTCATGCATGGATCACACTCTGCTTTAGAGCAAGAAGCACTCACTTGCTTTCTAGAGTGTCTAACACAGCAGGGAACTTGAGTGTGATCAGAACAAAAGAACGGTGTTTCCTACACATACGGACCAATCTAGATCAACTATGCTTCTGAAACTGAAAGAAACCACAGGTCCTCTACCATCCAATGCTTGTCAATTTAGACGAGAAACGTGTGTGCTTTGTGAATGATGTAGTTCGTTTGAGCTGAAAAGTGACTGCCCTTACCTGAAACGAAGTCTTGCTTGTAGGAAGACACAGAGGCTGGGAATTAACTCCATTTTTGAAGGGAAACACTCAGCAGAGTTCTCCTCCATGGATCACACTCTGCTTTAGAGCAAGAAGCATGCTCTTGCTTTCTAGATTCTCTAATACAGCAGGAAACGTGAGTGTGCTCAGAAGAAAAGAACGGTTTTTCCTATACATACGGACCATATCTAGTTCAACTCTGCTTGAAATTGATACAAAGCAAAGGTCCTCTATCATCCAATGCTTGTCAGTTTAGATGAGAAACGTGTTAGCTTCGTGAACGATGTAGTTCTTTTGAGCTGAAAAGTGACTGCCCTTACCTGAAACGAAGTCTTGCTTGTAGGAAGACACAGAGCCGGGGATTTAACTCCATTACTGAAGGGAAACACACAGCATAGTTTTCATGCATGGTCACACTCTGCTTTAGAGCAAGAAGCACTCACTTGCTTTCTAGAGTGTCTAACACAGCAGGGAACTTGAGTGTGCTGAGAACAAAAGAACGGTGTTTCCTACACATACGGACCATATCTAGATCAACTCTGCTTCTGAAACTGAAAGAAACCACAGGTCCTCTACCATCCAATGCTTGTCAATTTAGACGAGAAACGTGTGTGCTTCGTGAATGATGTAGTTCATTTGAGCTGAAAAGTGACTGCCCTTACCTGAAACGAAGTAGTGCTTGTAGGAAGTCACAGAGCCTGGGATAACTCCATTTCTGAAGGGAAACACTCAGCAGAGTTCTCATCCATGGATCACACTCTGCTTTAGAGCAAGAAGAACGCTCTTGCTTTCTAGAGTCTCTAAGACAGCAGAAAATGTGAGTGTGCTGAGAACAAAAGAACGCTGTTTCCTACACATATGCACCATATATAGTAGAACTCTGCTTCGGAAACTGATACATAGCACTGGTCCTCTAACATCCAAAGCTTGTCAGTTAAGATGAGTAACGTGTGAGCTTCGTGAAAGATGTAGTTCCTTTGAGCTTAAAAGTGACTGCCCTTACCTGAAACGAAGTCTTGCTTGTAGGAAGACACAGAGTCTGGGATTTAACTCCATTTCTGAAGGAAAACACATCATCGTTCTCATCCATGGATCACACTCTGCTTTAGAGCAAGAAGCACGCTCTTGCTTTCCAGAGTCTCTAATACAGCAGGAAACGTGAGTGTGCTGAGAAAAAAAGAACGGTGTTTCCTACACATACGGACCATATTAGTCCAACTCTGCTTCTGAAACTGATACAAACCACTGGCCTTCTAACTTCTGATGCTTTTCAATTAAGATGAGAAACGTGTGAGCTTCCTGAATGATGTTGTTCGTTTGAGCTGAAAAGTGACTGCCCTTACCTGAAACGAAATCTTGCTTGTAGGAAGACACAGAGCCTGGGATTTAAGTCCATTTCTGATGGGAAACACACAACACAGTTCTCATCCATGGATCACACTCTGCTTTAGAGCAAGAAGCACGCTCTTGCTTTCTAGAGTCTCTAATACAGCAGGAAACGTGCGTGTGCTCAGAAGAAAAGAACGGTGTTTCCTATACATACGGACCATATCTAGTTCAACTCTGCTTGAAATTGATACAAAGCAAAGGTCCTCTAACATCCAATCCTTCTCAATTAAGATGAGAAACTTGTGAGCTTCGTGAACGATGTAGTTCCTTTGAGCGGTAAGTAACTGCCCTTACCTGAAAGGAAGTCTTGCTTTTAGGAAGACTCAGAGCCAGGGATTTAACTCCATTTCTGAAGTGAAACACACAACAGAGTTCTCATCCACGGATCACACTCTGCTTTAGATCAAGAAGCACGCTCTTGCTTTCTAGAGTCTCTAATAGAGCAGGAAACATGAGTGTGCTCAGAAGAAAAGAACGGTGTTTCCTACACATACGGACCATATCTAGTCCAACTCTGCTTCTGAAACTGATACAAAGCATGGTTCTCTAACATTCAATGGTTGTCAGTTAAGATGAGAAACGTGTGAGCTTCGTGACCGATGTTGTTCGTTTGAGCTGAAAAGTGACTCCCCTTACTTGAAATGAAGTCTTGCTTGTAGGAAGAAACATAGCCTGGAATTTACCTCCATTACTGAAGGGAAACACACAGCATAGTTTTGATGCATGGATCACACTCTGCTTTAGAGCAAGAAGCACTCACTTGCTTTCTAGAGTGTCTAACACAGCAGGGAACTTGAGTGTGATCAGAACAAAAGAACGGTGTTTCCTACACATACGGACCATATCTAGATCAACTCTGCTTCTGAAACTGAAAGAAACCACAGGTCCTCTACCATCCAATGCTTGTCACTTTAGATGAGAAACGTGTTAGCTTCGTGAACGATGTAGTTTGTTTGAGCTGTAAAGTAACTGCCCTTACCTGAAAAGAAGTCTTGCTTGTAGAAAGACAGAGATCTTGGGCTTTAACTCCATTTCTGAAGTGAAACACACAGCAGACTTCTCATCCATTGATCACACTCTGCTTTAGAGCAAGAAGCACGCTCTTGCTTTCTAGAGTCTCTAAGAGAGCAGGAAACGTGAGTGTGCTGAGAACAAAAGAACGGTGTTTCCTACACATACGCACCATATATAGTAGAACTCTGCTTCGGAAACTGATACAAAGCACTGGTCCTCTAACATCCAAAGCTTGTCAGTTAAGATGAGTAACGTGTGAGCTTTGTGAAATATGTAGTTCCTTTGAGCTTAAAAGTGACTGCCCTTACCTGAAACAAAGTCTTGCTTGTAGGAAGACACAGAGCCTGGGAATTAACTCCATTTCTGAAGGGAAACACACAGCAGAGTTCTCATCCATGGATCACACTCTGCTTTAGAGCAAGAAGCATGCTCTTGCTTTCTAGATTCTCTAATACAGCAGGAAACGTGAGTGTGCTCAGAAGAAAAGAACGGTTTTTCCTATACATACGGACCATATCTAGTTCAACTCTGCTTGAAATTGATACAAAGCAAAGGTCCTCTATCATCCAAAGCTTGTCAGTTTAGATGAGAAACGTATTAGCTTCGTGAACGATGTAGTTCGTTTGAGCTGTAAAGTAACTGCCCTTACCTGAAAAGAAGTCTTGCTTGTAGAAAGACAGAGATCTTGGGATTTAACTCCATTTCTGAAGTGAAACACACAGCAGACTTCTCATCCATTGATCACACTCTGCTTTAGAGCAAGAAGCACGCTCTTGCTTTCTAGAGTCTCTAAGACAGCAGAAAATGTGAGTGTGCTGAGAACAAAAGAACGGTGTTTCCTACACATACGCACCATATATAGTACAACTCTGCTTTGGAAACTGATACATAGCACTGGTCCTCTAACATCCAAAGCTTGTCAGTTAAGATGAGTAACGTGTGAGCTTCGTGAAAGATGTAGTTCCTTTGAGCTTAAAAGTGACTGCCCTTACCTGAAACGAAGTCTTGCTTGTAGGAAGACACAGAGTCTGGGATTTAACTCCATTTCTGAAGGAAAACACATCATCGTTCTCATCCATGGATCACACTCTGCTTTAGAGCAAGAAGCACGCTCTTGCTTTCCAGAGTCTCTAATACAGCAGGAAACGTGAGTGTGCTGAGAAAAAAAGAACGGTGTTTCCTACACATACCGACCATATTAGGCCAACTCTGCTTCTGAAACTGATACAAACCACTGTCCTTCTAACTTCTGATGCTTTTCAATTAATATGAGAAACGTGTGAGCTTCGTGAACGATGTAGTTCTTTTGAGCTGAAAAGTGACTGCCCTTACCTGAAACGAAGTCTTGCTTGTAGGAAGACACAGAGTCGGGGATTTAACTCCATTACTGAAGGGAAACACACAGCATAGTTTTCATGCATGGTCACACTCTGCTTTAGAGCAAGAAGCACTCACTTGCTTTCTAGAGTGTCTAACACAGCAGGGAACTTGAGTGTGCTGAGAACAAAAGAACGGTGTTTCCTACACATACGGACCATATCTAGATCAACTCTGCTTCTGAAACTGAAAGAAACCACAGGTCCTCTACCATCCAATGCTTGTCAATTTAGACGAGAAACGTGTGTGCTTCGTGAATGATGTAGTTCATTTGAGCTGAAAAGTGACTGCCCTTACCTGAAACGAAGTAGTGCTTGTAGGAAGTCACAGAGCCTGGGATAACTCCATTTCTGAAGGGAAACACTCAGCAGAGTTCTCATCCATGGATCACACTCTGCTTTAGAGCAAGAAGAACGCTCTTGCTTTCTAGAGTCTCTAAGACAGCAGAAAATGTGAGTGTGCTGAGAACAAAAGAACGCTGTTTCCTACACATATGCACCATATATAGTAGAACTCTGCTTCGGAAACTGATACATAGCACTGGTCCTCTAACATCCAAAGCTTGTCAGTTAAGATGAGTAACGTGTGAGCTTCGTGAAAGATGTAGTTCCTTTGAGCTTAAAAGTGACTGCCCTTACCTGAAACGAAGTCTTGCTTGTAGGAAGACACAGAGTCTGGGATTTAACTCCATTTCTGAAGGAAAACACATCATCGTTCTCATCCATGGATCACACTCTGCTTTAGAGCAAGAAGCACGCTCTTGCTTTCCAGAGTCTCTAATACAGCAGGAAACGTGAGTGTGCTGAGAAAAAAAGAACGGTGTTTCCTACACATACGGACCATATTAGTCCAACTCTGCTTCTGAAACTGATGCAAACCACTGGCCTTCTAACTTCTGATGCTTTTCAATTAAGATGAGAAACGTGTGAGCTTCCTGAATGATGTTGTTCGTTTGAGCTGAAAAGTGACTGCCCTTACCTGAAACGAAATCTTGCTTGTAGGAAGACACAGAGCCTGGGATTTAAGTCCATTTCTGATGGGAAACACACAACACAGTTCTCATCCATGGATCACACTCTGCTTTAGAGCAAGAAGCACGCTCTTGTTTTCTAGAGTCTCTAATACAGCAGGAAACGTGCGTGTGCTCAGAAGAAAAGAACGGTGTTTCCTATACATACGGACCATATCTAGTTCAACTCTGCTTGAAATTGATACAAAGCAAAGGTCCTCTAACATCCAATCCTTCTCAATTAAGATGAGAAACTTGTGAGCTTCGTGAACGATGTAGTTCCTTTGAGCGGTAAGTAACTGCCCTTACCTGAAAGGAAGTCTTGCTTTTAGGAAGACTCAGAGCCAGGGATTTAACTCCATTTCTGAAGTGAAACACACAACAGAGTTCTCATCCACGGATCACACTCTGCTTTAGATCAAGAAGCACGCTCTTGCTTTCTAGAGTCTCTAATAGAGCAGGAAACATGAGTGTGCTCAGAAGAAAAGAACGGTGTTTCCTACACATACGGACCATATCTAGTCCAACTCTGCTTCTGAAACTGATACAAAGCATGGTTCTCTAACATTCAATGGTTGTCAGTTAAGATGAGAAACGTGTGAGCTTCGTGACCGATGTTGTTCGTTTGAGCTGAAAAGTGACTCCCCTTACTTGAAATGAAGTCTTGCTTGTAGGAAGAAACATAGCCTGGAATTTACCTCCATTACTGAAGGGAAACACACAGCATAGTTTTGATGCATGGATCACACTCTGCTTTAGAGCAAGAAGCACTCACTTGCTTTCTAGAGTGTCTAACACAGCAGGGAACTTGAGTGTGATCAGAACAAAAGAACGGTGTTTCCTACACATACGGACCATATCTAGATCAACTCTGCTTCTGAAACTGAAAGAAACCACAGGTCCTCTACCATCCAATGCTTGTCACTTTAGATGAGAAACGTGTTAGCTTCGTGAACGATGTAGTTTGTTTGAGCTGTAAAGTAACTGCCCTTACCTGAAAAGAAGTCTTGCTTGTAGAAAGACAGAGATCTTGGGCTTTAACTCCATTTCTGAAGTGAAACACACAGCAGACTTCTCATCCATTGATCACACTCTGCTTTAGAGCAAGAAGCACGCTCTTGCTTTCTAGAGTCTCTAAGAGAGCAGGAACGTGAGTGTGCTGAGAACAAAAGAACGGTGTTTCCTACACATACGCACCATATATAGTAGAACTCTGCTTCGGAAACTGATACAAAGCACTGGTCCTCTAACATCCAAAGCTTGTCAGTTAAGATGAGTAACGTGTGAGCTTTGTGAAATATGTAGTTCCTTTGAGCTTAAAAGTGACTGCCCTTACCTGAAACAAAGTCTTGCTTGTAGGAAGACACAGAGCCTGGGAATTAACTCCATTTCTGAAGGGAAACACACAGCAGAGTTCTCATCCATGGATCACACTCTGCTTTAGAGCAAGAAGCATGCTCTTGCTTTCTAGATTCTCTAATACAGCAGGAAACGTGAGTGTGCTCAGAAGAAAAGAACGGTTTTTCCTATACATACGGACCATATCTAGTTCAACTCTGCTTGAAATTGATACAAAGCAAAGGTCCTCTATCATCCAAAGCTTGTCAGTTTAGATGAGAAACGTATTAGCTTCGTGAACGATGTAGTTCGTTTGAGCTGTAAAGTAACTGCCCTTACCTGAAAAGAAGTCTTGCTTGTAGAAAGACAGAGATCTTGGGATTTAACTCCATTTCTGAAGTGAAACACACAGCAGACTTCTCATCCATTGATCACACTCTGCTTTAGAGCAAGAAGCACGCTCTTGCTTTCTAGAGTCTCTAAGAGAGCAGGAAACGTGAGTGTGCTGAGAACAAAAGAACGGTGTTTCCTACACGTACAGACCATATATAGTAGAACTCTGCTTCTCAAACTGATACAAAGCAATGGTACTCTAACATTCAATGATTGTCATTTAAGATGAGAAAGGTGTGAGCTTCGTGAATGATGTAGTTCATTTGAGCTGAAAAGTGACTGCCCTTACCTGAAACGAAGTAGTGCTTGTAGGAAGACACAGAGCCTGGGATAACTGCATTTCTGAAGGGAAACACTCAGCAGAGTTCTCATCCATGGATCACACTCTGCTTTAGAGCAAGAAGAACGCTCTTGCATTCTAGAGTCTCTAAGACAGCAGAAAATGTGAGTGTGCTGAGAACAAAAGAACGGTGTTTCCTACACATACGCACCATATATAGTACAACTCTGCTTTGGAAACTGATACATAGCACTGGTCCTCTAACATCCAAAGCTTGTCAGTTAAGATGAGTAACGTGTGAGCTTCGTGAAAGATGTAGTTCCTTTGAGCTTAAAAGTGACTGCCCTTACCTGAAACGAAGTCTTGCTTGTAGGAAGACACAGAGTCTGGGATTTAACTCCATTTCTGAAGGAAAACACATCATCGTTCTCATCCATGGATCACACTCTGCTTTAGAGCAAGAAGCACGCTCTTGCTTTCCAGAGTCTCTAATACAGCAGGAAACGTGAGTGTGCTGAGAAAAACAGAACGGTGTTTCCTACACATACCGACCATATTAGGCCAACTCTGCTTCTGAAACTGATACAAACCACTGTCCTTCTAACTTCTGATGCTTTTCAATTAATATGAGAAACGTGTGAGCTTCGTGAACGATGTAGTTCTTTTGAGCTGAAAAGTGACTGCCCTTACCTGAAACGAAGTCTTGCTTGTAGGAAGACACAGAGTCGGGGATTTAACTCCATTACTGAAGGGAAACACACAGCATAGTTTTCATGCATGGTCACACTCTGCTTTAGAGCAAGAAGAACGCTCTTGCTTTCTAGAGTCTCTAAGACAGCAGAAAATGTGAGTGTGCTGAGAACAAAAGAACGCTGTTTCCTACACATATGCACCATATATAGTAGAACTCTGCTTCGGAAACTGATACATAGCACTGGTCCTCTAACATCCAAAGCTTGTCAGTTAAGATGAGTAACGTGTGAGCTTCGTGAAAGATGTAGTTCCTTTGAGCTTAAAAGTGACTGCCCTTACCTGAAACGAAGTCTTGCTTGTAGGAAGACACAGAGTCTGGGATTTAACTCCATTTCTGAAGGAAAACACATCATCGTTCTCATCCATGGATCACACTCTGCTTTAGAGCAAGAAGCACGCTCTTGCTTTCCAGAGTCTCTAATACAGCAGGAAACGTGAGTGTGCTGAGAAAAAAAGAACGGTGTTTCCTACACATACGGACCATATTAGTCCAACTCTGCTTCTGAAACTGATGCAAACCACTGGCCTTCTAACTTCTGATGCTTTTCAATTAAGATGAGAAACGTGTGAGCTTCCTGAATGATGTTGTTCGTTTGAGCTGAAAAGTGACTGCCCTTACCTGAAACGAAATCTTGCTTGTAGGAAGACACAGAGCCTGGGATTTAAGTCCATTTCTGATGGGAAACACACAACACAGTTCTCATCCATGGATCACACTCTGCTTTAGAGCAAGAAGCACGCTCTTGCTTTCTAGAGTCTCTAATACAGCAGGAAACGTGCGTGTGCTCAGAAGAAAAGAACGGTGTTTCCTATACATACGGACCATATCTAGTTCAACTCTGCTTGAAATTGATACAAAGCAAAGGTCCTCTAACATCCAATCCTTCTCAATTAAGATGAGAAACTTGTGAGCTTCATGAACGATGTAGTTCCTTTGAGCGGTAAGTAACTGCCCTTACCTGAAAGGAAGTCTTGCTTTTAGGAAGACTCAGAGCCAGGGATTTAACTCCATTTCTGAAGTGAAACACACAACAGAGTTCTCATCCACGGATCACACTCTGCTTTAGATCAAGAAGCACGCTCTTGCTTTCTAGAGTCTCTAATAGAGCAGGAAACATGAGTGTGCTCAGAAGAAAAGAACGGTGTTTCCTACACATACGGACCATATCTAGTCCAACTCTGCTTCTGAAACTGATACAAAGCATGGTTCTCTAACATTCAATGGTTGTCAGTTAAGATGAGAAACGTGTGAGCTTCGTGACCGATGTTGTTCGTTTGAGCTGAAAAGTGACTCCCCTTACTTGAAATGAAGTCTTGCTTGTAGGAAGAAACATAGCCTGGAATTTACCTCCATTACTGAAGGGAAACACACAGCATAGTTTTGATGCATGGATCACACTCTGCTTTAGAGCAAGAAGCACTCACTTGCTTTCTAGAGTGTCTAACACAGCAGGGAACTTGAGTGTGATCAGAACAAAAGAACGGTGTTTCCTACACATACGGACCATATCTAGATCAACTCTGCTTCTGAAACTGAAAGAAACCACAGGTCCTCTACCATCCAATGCTTGTCACTTTAGATGAGAAATGTGTTAGCTTCGTGAACGATGTAGTTTGTTTGAGCTGTAAAGTAACTGCCCTTACCTGAAAAGAAGTCTTGCTTGTAGAAAGACAGAGATCTTGGGATTTAACTCCATTTCTGAAGTGAAACACACAGCAGACTTCTCATCCATTGATCACACTCTGCTTTAGAGCAAGAAGCACGCTCTTGCTTTCTAGAGTCTCTAAGAGAGCAGGAAACGTGAGTGTGCTGAGAACAAAAGAACGGTGTTTCCTACACATACGCACCATATATAGTAGAACTCTGCTTCGGAAACTGATACAAAGCACTGGTCCTCTAACATCCAAAGCTTGTCAGTTAAGATGAGTAACGTGTGAGCTTTGTGAAATATGTAGTTCCTTTGAGCTTAAAAGTGACTGCCCTTACCTGAAACAAAGTCTTGCTTGTAGGAAGACACAGAGCCTGGGAATTAACTCCATTTCTGAAGGGAAACACACAGCAGAGTTCTCATCCATGGATCACACTCTGCTTTAGAGCAAGAAGCATGCTCTTGCTTTCTAGATTCTCTAATACAGCAGGAAACGTGAGTGTGCTCAGAAGAAAAGAACGGTTTTTCCTATACATACGGACCATATCTAGTTCAACTCTGCTTGAAATTGATACAAAGCAAAGGTCCTCTATCATCCAATGCTTGTCAGTTTAGATGAGAAACGTATTAGCTTCGTGAACGATGTAGTTCGTTTGAGCTGTAAAGTAACTGCCCTTACCTGAAAAGAAGTCTTGCTTGTAGAAAGACAGAGATCTTGGGATTTAACTCCATTTCTGAAGTGAAACACACAGCAGACTTCTCATCCATTGATCACACTCTGCTTTAGAGCAAGAAGCACGCTCTTGCTTTCTAGAGTCTCTAAGAGAGCAGGAAACGTGAGTGTGCTGAGAACAAAAGAACGGTGTTTCCTACACGTACAGACCATATATAGTAGAACTCTGCTTCTCAAACTGATACAAAGCAATGGTACTCTAACATTCAATGATTGTCATTTAAGATGAGAAAGGTGTGAGCTTCGTGAACGATGTAGTTCATTTGAGCTGAAAAGTGACTGCCCTTACCTGAAACGAAGTAGTGCTTGTAGGAAGACACAGAGCCTGGGATAACTGCATTTCTGAAGGGAAACACTCAGCAGAGTTCTCATCCATGGATCACACTCTGCTTTAGAGCAAGAAGAACGCTCTTGCATTCTAGAGTCTCTAAGACAGCAGAAAATGTGAGTGTGCTGAGAACAAAAGAACGGTGTTTCCTACACATACGCACCATATATAGTAGAACTCTGCTTCGGAAACTGATACATAGCACTGGTCCTCTAACATCCAAAGCTTGTCAGTTAAGATGAGTAACGTGTGAGCTTCGTGAAAGATGTAGTTCCTTTGAGCTTAAAAGTGACTGCCCTTACCTGAAACGAAGTCTTGCTTGTAGGAAGACACAGAGTCTGGGATTTAACTCCATTTCTGAAGGAAAACACATCATCGTTCTCATCCATGGATCACACTCTGCATTAGAGCAAGAAGCACGCTCTTGCTTTCCAGAGTCTCTAATACAGCAGGAAACGTGAGTGTGCTGAGAAAAAAAGAACGGTGTTTCCTACACATACCGACCATATTAGGCCAACTCTGCTTCTGAAACTGATACAAACCACTGTCCTTCTAACTTCTGATGCTTTTCAATTAATATGAGAAACGTGTGAGCTTCGTGAACGATGTAGTTCTTTTGAGCTGAAAAGTGACTGCCCTTACCTGAAACGAAGTCTTGCTTGTAGGAAGACACAGAGCCGGGGATTTAACTCCATTACTGAAGGGAAACACACAGCATAGTTTTCATGCATGGTCACACTCTGCTTTAGAGCAAGAAGCACTCACTTGCTTTCTAGAGTGTCTAACACAGCAGGGAACTTGAGTGTGCTGAGAACAAAAGAACGGTGTTTCCTACACATACGGACCATATCTAGATCAACTCTGCTTCTGAAACTGAAAGAAACCACAGGTCCTCTACCATCCAATGCTTGTCAATTTAGACGAGAAACGTGTGTGCTTCGTGAATGATGTAGTTCATTTGAGCTGAAAAGTGACTGCCCTTACCTGAAACGAAGTAGTGCTTGTAGGAAGTCACAGAGCCTGGGATAACTCCATTTCTGAAGGGAAACACTCAGCAGAGTTCTCATCCATGGATCACACTCTGCTTTAGAGCAAGAAGAACGCTCTTGCTTTCTAGACTCTCTAAGACAGCAGAAAATGTGAGTGTGCTGAGAACAAAAGAACTCTGTTTCCTACACATATGCACCATATATAGTAGAACTGTGCTTCGGAAACTGATACATAGCACTGGTCCTCTAACATCCAAAGCTTGTCAGTTAAGATGAGTAACGTGTGAGCTTCGTGAAAGATGTAGTTCCTTTGAGCTTAAAAGTGACTGCCCTTACCTGAAACGAAGTCTTGCTTGTAGGAAGACACAGAGTCTGGGATTTAACTCCATTTCTGAAGGAAAACACATCATCGTTCTCATCCATGGATCACACTCTGCTTTAGAGCAAGAAGCACGCTCTTGCTTTCCAGAGTCTCTAATACAGCAGGAAACGTGAGTGTGCTGAGAAAAAAAGAACGGTGTTTCCTACACATACCGACCATATTAGGCCAACTCTGCTTCTGAAACTGATACAAACCACTGTCCTTCTAACTTCTGATGCTTTTCAATTAATATGAGAAACGTGTGAGCTTCGTGAACGATGTAGTTCTTTTGAGCTGAAAAGTGACTGCCCTTACCTGAAACGAAGTCTTGCTTGTAGGAAGACACAGAGTCGGGGATTTAACTCCATTACTGAAGGGAAACACACAGCATAGTTTTCATGCATGGTCACACTCTGCTTTAGAGCAAGAAGCACTCACTTGCTTTCTAGAGTGTCTAACACAGCAGGGAACTTGAGTGTGCTGAGAACAAAAGAACGGTGTTTCCTACACATACGGACCATATCTAGATCAACTCTGCTTCTGAAACTGAAAGAAACCACAGGTCCTCTACCATCCAATGCTTGTCAATTTAGACGAGAAACGTGTGTGCTTCGTGAATGATGTAGTTCATTTGAGCTGAAAAGTGACTGCCCTTACCTGAAACGAAGTAGTGCTTGTAGGAAGTCACAGAGCCTGGGATAACTCCATTTCTGAAGGGAAACACTCAGCAGAGTTCTCATCCATGGATCACACTCTGCTTTAGAGCAAGAAGAACGCTCTTGCTTTCTAGAGTCTCTAAGACAGCAGAAAATGTGAGTGTGCTGAGAACAAAAGAACGCTGTTTCCTACACATATGCACCATATATAGTAGAACTCTGCTTCGGAAACTGATACATAGCACTGGTCCTCTAACATCCAAAGCTTGTCAGTTAAGATGAGTAACGTGTGAGCTTCGTGAAAGATGTAGTTCCTTTGAGCTTAAAAGTGACTGCCCTTACCTGAAACGAAGTCTTGCTTGTAGGAAGACACAGAGTCTGGGATTTAACTCCATTTCTGAAGGAAAACACATCATCGTTCTCATCCATGGATCACACTCTGCTTTAGAGCAAGAAGCACGCTCTTGCTTTCCAGAGTCTCTAATACAGCAGGAAACGTGAGTGTGCTGAGAAAAAAAGAACGGTGTTTCCTACACATACGGACCATATTAGTCCAACTCTGCTTCTGAAACTGATGCAAACCACTGGCCTTCTAACTTCTGATGCTTTTCAATTAAGATGAGAAACGTGTGAGCTTCCTGAATGATGTTGTTCGTTTGAGCTGAAAAGTGACTGCCCTTACCTGAAACGAAATCTTGCTTGTAGGAAGACACAGAGCCTGGGATTTAAGTCCATTTCTGATGGGAAACACACAACACAGTTCTCATCCATGGATCACACTCTGCTTTAGAGCAAGAAGCACGCTCTTGCTTTCTAGAGTCTCTAATACAGCAGGAAACATGCGTGTGCTCAGAAGAAAAGAACGGTGTTTCCTATACATACGGACCATATCTAGTTCAACTCTGCTTGAAATTGATACAAAGCAAAGGTCCTCTAACATCCAATCCTTCTCAATTAAGATGAGAAACTTGTGAGCTTCGTGAACGATGTAGTTCCTTTGAGCGGTAAGTAACTGCCCTTACCTGAAAGGAAGTCTTGCTTTTAGGAAGACTCAGAGCCAGGGATTTAACTCCATTTCTGAAGTGAAACACACAACAGAGTTCTCATCCACGGATCACACTCTGCTTTAGATCAAGAAGCACGCTCTTGCTTTCTAGAGTCTCTAATAGAGCAGGAAACATGAGTGTGCTCAGAAGAAAAGAACGGTGTTTCCTACACATACGGACCATATCTAGTCCAACTCTGCTTCTGAAACTGATACAAAGCATGGTTCTCTAACATTCAATGGTTGTCAGTTAAGATGAGAAACGTGTGAGCTTCGTGACCGATGTTGTTCGTTTGAGCTGAAAAGTGACTCCCCTTACTTGAAATGAAGTCTTGCTTGTAGGAAGAAACATAGCCTGGAATTTACCTCCATTACTGAAGGGAAACACACAGCATAGTTTTGATGCATGGATCACACTCTGCTTTAGAGCAAGAAGCACTCACTTGCTTTCTAGAGTGTCTAACACAGCAGGGAACTTGAGTGTGATCAGAACAAAAGAACGGTGTTTCCTACACATACGGACCATATCTAGATCAACTCTGCTTCTGAAACTGAAAGAAACCACAGGTCCTCTACCATCCAATGCTTGTCACTTTAGATGAGAAACGTGTTAGCTTCGTGAACGATGTAGTTTGTTTGAGCTGTAAAGTAACTGCCCTTACCTGAAAAGAAGTCTTGCTTGTAGAAAGACAGAGATCTTGGGCTTTAACTCCATTTCTGAAGTGAAACACACAGCAGACTTCTCATCCATTGATCACACTCTGCTTTAGAGCAAGAAGCACGCTCTTGCTTTCTAGAGTCTCTAAGAGAGCAGGAACGTGAGTGTGCTGAGAACAAAAGAACGGTGTTTCCTACACATACGCACCATATATAGTAGAACTCTGCTTCGGAAACTGATACAAAGCACTGGTCCTCTAACATCCAAAGCTTGTCAGTTAAGATGAGTAACGTGTGAGCTTTGTGAAATATGTAGTTCCTTTGAGCTTAAAAGTGACTGCCCTTACCTGAAACAAAGTCTTGCTTGTAGGAAGACACAGAGCCTGGGAATTAACTCCATTTCTGAAGGGAAACACACAGCAGAGTTCTCATCCATGGATCACACTCTGCTTTAGAGCAAGAAGCATGCTCTTGCTTTCTAGATTCTCTAATACAGCAGGAAACGTGAGTGTGCTCAGAAGAAAAGAACGGTTTTTCCTATACATACGGACCATATCTAGTTCAACTCTGCTTGAAATTGATACAAAGCAAAGGTCCTCTATCATCCAAAGCTTGTCAGTTTAGATGAGAAACGTATTAGCTTCGTGAACGATGTAGTTCGTTTGAGCTGTAAAGTAACTGCCCTTACCTGAAAAGAAGTCTTGCTTGTAGAAAGACAGAGATCTTGGGATTTAACTCCATTTCTGAAGTGAAACACACAGCAGACTTCTCATCCATTGATCACACTCTGCTTTAGAGCAAGAAGCACGCTCTTGCTTTCTAGAGTCTCTAAGAGAGCAGGAAACGTGAGTGTGCTGAGAACAAAAGAACGGTGTTTCCTACACGTACAGACCATATATAGTAGAACTCTGCTTCTCAAACTGATACAAAGCAATGGTACTCTAACATTCAATGATTGTCATTTAAGATGAGAAAGGTGTGAGCTTCGTGAATGATGTAGTTCATTTGAGCTGAAAAGTGACTGCCCTTACCTGAAACGAAGTAGTGCTTGTAGGAAGACACAGAGCCTGGGATAACTGCATTTCTGAAGGGAAACACTCAGCAGAGTTCTCATCCATGGATCACACTCTGCTTTAGAGCAAGAAGAACGCTCTTGCATTCTAGAGTCTCTAAGACAGCAGAAAATGTGAGTGTGCTGAGAACAAAAGAACGGTGTTTCCTACACATACGCACCATATATAGTACAACTCTGCTTTGGAAACTGATACATAGCACTGGTCCTCTAACATCCAAAGCTTGTCAGTTAAGATGAGTAACGTGTGAGCTTCGTGAAAGATGTAGTTCCTTTGAGCTTAAAAGTGACTGCCCTTACCTGAAACGAAGTCTTGCTTGTAGGAAGACACAGAGTCTGGGATTTAACTCCATTTCTGAAGGAAAACACATCATCGTTCTCATCCATGGATCACACTCTGCTTTAGAGCAAGAAGCACGCTCTTGCTTTCCAGAGTCTCTAATACAGAAGGAAACGTGAGTGTGCTGAGAAAAAAGAACGGTGTTTCCTACACATACCGACCATATTAGGCCAACTCTGCTTCTGAAACTGATACAAACCACTGTCCTTCTAACTTCTGATGCTTTTCAATTAATATGAGAAACGTGTGAGCTTCGTGAACGATGTAGTTCTTTTGAGCTGAAAAGTGACTGCCCTTACCTGAAACGAAGTCTTGCTTGTAGGAAGACACAGAGTCGGGGATTTAACTCCATTACTGAAGGGAAACACACAGCATAGTTTTCATGCATGGTCACACTCTGCTTTAGAGCAAGAAGCACTCACTTGCTTTCTAGAGTGTCTAACACAGCAGGGAACTTGAGTGTGCTGAGAACAAAAGAACGGTGTTTCCTACACATACGGACCATATCTAGATCAACTCTGCTTCTGAAACTGAAAGAAACCACAGGTCCTCTACCATCCAATGCTTGTCAATTTAGACGAGAAACGTGTGTGCTTCGTGAATGATGTAGTTCATTTGAGCTGAAAAGTGACTGCCCTTACCTGAAACGAAGTAGTGCTTGTAGGAAGTCACAGAGCCTGGGATAACTCCATTTCTGAAGGGAAACACTCAGCAGAGTTCTCATCCATGGATCACACTCTGCTTTAGAGCAAGAAGAACGCTCTTGCTTTCTAGAGTCTCTAAGACAGCAGAAAATGTGAGTGTGCTGAGAACAAAAGAACGCTGTTTCCTACACATATGCACCATATATAGTAGAACTCTGCTTCGGAAACTGATACATAGCACTGGTCCTCTAACATCCAAAGCTTGTCAGTTAAGATGAGTAACGTGTGAGCTTCGTGAAAGATGTAGTTCCTTTGAGCTTAAAAGTGACTGCCCTTACCTGAAACGAAGTCTTGCTTGTAGGAAGACACAGAGTCTGGGATTTAACTCCATTTCTGAAGGAAAACACATCATCGTTCTCATCCATGGATCACACTCTGCTTTAGAGCAAGAAGCACGCTCTTGCTTTCCAGAGTCTCTAATACAGCAGGAAACGTGAGTGTGCTGAGAAAAAAAGAACGGTGTTTCCTACACATACGGACCATATTAGTCCAACTCTGCTTCTGAAACTGATGCAAACCACTGGCCTTCTAACTTCTGATGCTTTTCAATTAAGATGAGAAACGTGTGAGCTTCCTGAATGATGTTGTTCGTTTGAGCTGAAAAGTGACTGCCCTTACCTGAAACGAAATCTTGCTTGTAGGAAGACACAGAGCCTGGGATTTAAGTCCATTTCTGATGGGAAACACACAACACAGTTCTCATCCATGGATCACACTCTGCTTTAGAGCAAGAAGCACGCTCTTGCTTTCTAGAGTCTCTAATACAGCAGGAAACGTGCGTGTGCTCAGAAGAAAAGAACGGTGTTTCCTATACATACGGACCATATCTAGTTCAACTCTGCTTGAAATTGATACAAAGCAAAGGTCCTCTAACATCCAATCCTTCTCAATTAAGATGAGAAACTTGTGAGCTTCATGAACGATGTAGTTCCTTTGAGCGGTAAGTAACTGCCCTTACCTGAAAGGAAGTCTTGCTTTTAGGAAGACTCAGAGCCAGGGATTTAACTCCATTTCTGAAGTGAAACACACAACAGAGTTCTCATCCACGGATCACACTCTGCTTTAGATCAAGAAGCACGCTCTTGCTTTCTAGAGTCTCTAATAGAGCAGGAAACATGAGTGTGCTCAGAAGAAAAGAACGGTGTTTCCTACACATACGGACCATATCTAGTCCAACTCTGCTTCTGAAACTGATACAAAGCATGGTTCTCTAACATTCAATGGTTGTCAGTTAAGATGAGAAACGTGTGAGCTTCGTGACCGATGTTGTTCGTTTGAGCTGAAAAGTGACTCCCCTTACTTGAAATGAAGTCTTGCTTGTAGGAAGAAACATAGCCTGGAATTTACCTCCATTACTGAAGGGAAACACACAGCATAGTTTTGATGCATGGATCACACTCTGCTTTAGAGCAAGAAGCACTCACTTGCTTTCTAGAGTGTCTAACACAGCAGGGAACTTGAGTGTGATCAGAACAAAAGAACGGTGTTTCCTACACATACGGACCATATCTAGATCAACTCTGCTTCTGAAACTGAAAGAAACCACAGGTCCTCTACCATCCAATGCTTGTCACTTTAGATGAGAAATGTGTTAGCTTCGTGAACGATGTAGTTTGTTTGAGCTGTAAAGTAACTGCCCTTACCTGAAAAGAAGTCTTGCTTGTAGAAAGACAGAGATCTTGGGATTTAACTCCATTTCTGAAGTGAAACACACAGCAGACTTCTCATCCATTGATCACACTCTGCTTTAGAGCAAGAAGCACGCTCTTGCTTTCTAGAGTCTCTAAGAGAGCAGGAAACGTGAGTGTGCTGAGAACAAAAGAACGGTGTTTCCTACACATACGCACCATATATAGTAGAACTCTGCTTCGGAAACTGATACAAAGCACTGGTCCTCTAACATCCAAAGCTTGTCAGTTAAGATGAGTAACGTGTGAGCTTTGTGAAATATGTAGTTCCTTTGAGCTTAAAAGTGACTGCCCTTACCTGAAACAAAGTCTTGCTTGTAGGAAGACACAGAGCCTGGGAATTAACTCCATTTCTGAAGGGAAACACACAGCAGAGTTCTCATCCATGGATCACACTCTGCTTTAGAGCAAGAAGCATGCTCTTGCTTTCTAGATTCTCTAATACAGCAGGAAACGTGAGTGTGCTCAGAAGAAAAGAACGGTTTTTCCTATACATACGGACCATATCTAGTTCAACTCTGCTTGAAATTGATACAAAGCAAAGGTCCTCTATCATCCAATGCTTGTCAGTTTAGATGAGAAACGTATTAGCTTCGTGAACGATGTAGTTCGTTTGAGCTGTAAAGTAACTGCCCTTACCTGAAAAGAAGTCTTGCTTGTAGAAAGACAGAGATCTTGGGATTTAACTCCATTTCTGAAGTGAAACACACAGCAGACTTCTCATCCATTGATCACACTCTGCTTTAGAGCAAGAAGCACGCTCTTGCTTTCTAGAGTCTCTAAGAGAGCAGGAAACGTGAGTGTGCTGAGAACAAAAGAACGGTGTTTCCTACACGTACAGACCATATATAGTAGAACTCTGCTTCTCAAACTGATACAAAGCAATGGTACTCTAACATTCAATGATTGTCATTTAAGATGAGAAAGGTGTGAGCTTCGTGAACGATGTAGTTCATTTGAGCTGAAAAGTGACTGCCCTTACCTGAAACGAAGTAGTGCTTGTAGGAAGACACAGAGCCTGGGATAACTGCATTTCTGAAGGGAAACACTCAGCAGAGTTCTCATCCATGGATCACACTCTGCTTTAGAGCAAGAAGAACGCTCTTGCATTCTAGAGTCTCTAAGACAGCAGAAAATGTGAGTGTGCTGAGAACAAAAGAACGGTGTTTCCTACACATACGCACCATATATAGTAGAACTCTGCTTCGGAAACTGATACATAGCACTGGTCCTCTAACATCCAAAGCTTGTCAGTTAAGATGAGTAACGTGTGAGCTTCGTGAAAGATGTAGTTCCTTTGAGCTTAAAAGTGACTGCCCTTACCTGAAACGAAGTCTTGCTTGTAGGAAGACACAGAGTCTGGGATTTAACTCCATTTCTGAAGGAAAACACATCATCGTTCTCATCCATGGATCACACTCTGCATTAGAGCAAGAAGCACGCTCTTGCTTTCCAGAGTCTCTAATACAGCAGGAAACGTGAGTGTGCTGAGAAAAAAAGAACGGTGTTTCCTACACATACCGACCATATTAGGCCAACTCTGCTTCTGAAACTGATACAAACCACTGTCCTTCTAACTTCTGATGCTTTTCAATTAATATGAGAAACGTGTGAGCTTCGTGAACGATGTAGTTCTTTTGAGCTGAAAAGTGACTGCCCTTACCTGAAACGAAGTCTTGCTTGTAGGAAGACACAGAGCCGGGGATTTAACTCCATTACTGAAGGGAAACACACAGCATAGTTTTCATGCATGGTCACACTCTGCTTTAGAGCAAGAAGCACTCACTTGCTTTCTAGAGTGTCTAACACAGCAGGGAACTTGAGTGTGCTGAGAACAAAAGAACGGTGTTTCCTACACATACGGACCATATCTAGATCAACTCTGCTTCTGAAACTGAAAGAAACCACAGGTCCTCTACCATCCAATGCTTGTCAATTTAGACGAGAAACGTGTGTGCTTCGTGAATGATGTAGTTCATTTGAGCTGAAAAGTGACTGCCCTTACCTGAAACGAAGTAGTGCTTGTAGGAAGTCACAGAGCCTGGGATAACTCCATTTCTGAAGGGAAACACTCAGCAGAGTTCTCATCCATGGATCACACTCTGCTTTAGAGCAAGAAGAACGCTCTTGCTTTCTAGAGTCTCTAAGACAGCAGAAAATGTGAGTGTGCTGAGAACAAAAGAACTCTGTTTCCTACACATATGCACCATATATAGTAGAACTGTGCTTCGGAAACTGATACATAGCACTGGTCCTCTAACATCCAAAGCTTGTCAGTTAAGATGAGTAACGTGTGAGCTTCGTGAAAGATGTAGTTCCTTTGAGCTTAAAAGTGACTGCCCTTACCTGAAACGAAGTCTTGCTTGTAGGAAGACACAGAGTCTGGGATTTAACTCCATTTCTGAAGGAAAACACATCATCGTTCTCATCCATGGATCACACTCTGCTTTAGAGCAAGAAGCACGCTCTTGCTTTCCAGAGTCTCTAATACAGCAGGAAACGTGAGTGTGCTGAGAAAAAAAGAACGGTGTTTCCTACACATACGGTCCATATTAGTCCAACTCTGCTTCTGAAACTGATACAAACCACTGGCCTTCTAACTTCTGATGCTTTTCAATTAAGATGAGAAACGTGTGAGCTTCCTGAATGATGTTGTTCGTTTGAGCTGAAAAGTGACTGCCCTTACCTGAAACGAAATCTTGCTTGTAGGAAGACACAGAGCCTGGGATTTAAGTCCATTTCTGATGGGAAACACACAACACAGTTCTCATCCATGGATCACACTCTGCTTTAGAGCAAGAAGCACGCTCTTGCTTTCTAGAGTCTCTAATACAGCAGGAAACGTGCGTGTGCTCAGAAGAAAAGAACGGTGTTTCCTATACATACGGACCATATCTAGTTCAACTCTGCTTGAAATTGATACAAAGCAAAGGTCCTCTAACATCCAATCCTTCTCAATTAAGATGAGAAACTTGTGAGCTTCGTGAACGATGTAGTTCCTTTGAGCGGTAAGTAACTGCCCTTACCTGAAAGGAAGTCTTGCTTTTAGGAAGACTCAGAGCCAGGGATTTAACTCCATTTCTGAAGTGAAACACACAACAGAGTTCTCATCCACGGATCACACTCTGCTTTAGATCAAGAAGCACGCTCTTGCTTTCTAGAGTCTCTAATAGAGCAGGAAACATGAGTGTGCTCAGAAGAAAAGAACGGTGTTTCCTACACATACGGACCATATCTAGTCCAACTCTGCTTCTGAAACTGATACAAAGCATGGTTCTCTAACATTCAATGGTTGTCAGTTAAGATGAGAAACGTGTGAGCTTCGTGACCGATGTTGTTCGTTTGAGCTGAAAAGTGACTCCCCTTACTTGAAATGAAGTCTTGCTTGTAGGAAGAAACATAGCCTGGAATTTACCTCCATTACTGAAGGGAAACACACAGCATAGTTTTGATGCATGGATCACACTCTGCTTTAGAGCAAGAAGCACTCACTTGCTTTCTAGAGTGTCTAACACAGCAGGGAACTTGAGTGTGATCAGAACAAAAGAACGGTGTTTCCTACACATACGGACCATATCTAGATCAACTCTGCTTCTGAAACTGAAAGAAACCACAGGTCCTCTACCATCCAATGCTTGTCACTTTAGATGAGAAACGTGTTAGCTTCGTGAACGATGTAGTTTGTTTGAGCTGTAAAGTAACTGCCCTTACCTGAATAGAAGTCTTGCTTGTAGAAAGACAGAGATCTTGGGCTTTAACTCCATTTCTGAAGTGAAACACACAGCAGACTTCTCATCCATTGATCACACTCTGCTTTAGAGCAAGAAGCACGCTCTTGCTTTCTAGAGTCTCTAAGAGAGCAGGAAACGTGAGTGTGCTGAGAACAAAAGAACGGTGTTTCCTACACATACGCACCATATATAGTAGAACTCTGCTTCGGAAACTGATACAAAGCACTGGTCCTCTAACATCCAAAGCTTGTCAGTTAAGATGAGTAACGTGTGAGCTTTGTGAAATATGTAGTTCCTTTGAGCTTAAAAGTGACTGCCCTTACCTGAAACAAAGTCTTGCTTGTAGGAAGACACAGAGCCTGGGAATTAACTCCATTTCTGAAGGGAAACACACAGCAGAGTTCTCATCCATGGATCACACTCTGCTTTAGAGCAAGAAGCATGCTCTTGCTTTCTAGATTCTCTAATACAGCAGGAAACGTGAGTGTGCTCAGAAGAAAAGAACGGTTTTTCCTATACATACGGACCATATCTAGTTCAACTCTGCTTGAAATTGATACAAAGCAAAGGTCCTCTATCATCCAATGCTTGTCAGTTTAGATGAGAAACGTATTAGCTTCGTGAACGATGTAGTTCGTTTGAGCTGTAAAGTAACTGCCCTTACCTGAAAAGAAGTCTTGCTTGTAGAAAGACAGAGATCTTGGGATTTAACTCCATTTCTGAAGTGAAACACACAGCAGACTTCTCATCCATTGATCACACTCTGCTTTAGAGCAAGAAGCACGCTCTTGCTTTCTAGAGTCTCTAAGAGAGCAGGAAACGTGAGTGTGCTGAGAACAAAAGAACGGTGTTTCCTACACGTACAGACCATATATAGTAGAACTCTGCTTCTCAAACTGATACAAAGCAATGGTACTCTAACATTCAATGATTGTCATTTAAGATGAGAAAGGTGTGAGCTTCGTGAACGATGTAGTTCATTTGAGCTGAAAAGTGACTGCCCTTACCTGAAACGAAGTAGTGCTTGTAGGAAGACACAGAGCCTGGGATAACTGCATTTCTGAAGGGAAACACTCAGCAGAGTTCTCATCCATGGATCACACTCTGCTTTAGAGCAAGAAGAACGCTCTTGCATTCTAGAGTCTCTAAGACAGCAGAAAATGTGAGTGTGCTGAGAACAAAAGAACGGTGTTTCCTACACATACGCACCATATATAGTAGAACTCTGCTTCGGAAACTGATACATAGCACTGGTCCTCTAACATCCAAAGCTTGTCAGTTAAGATGAGTAACGTGTGAGCTTCGTGAAAGATGTAGTTCCTTTGAGCTTAAAAGTGACTGCCCTTACCTGAAACGAAGTCTTGCTTGTAGGAAGACACAGAGTCTGGGATTTAACTCCATTTCTGAAGGAAAACACATCATCGTTCTCATCCATTGATCACACTCTGCATTAGAGCAAGAAGCACGCTCTTGCTTTCCAGAGTCTCTAATACAGCAGGAAACGTGAGTGTGCTGAGAAAAAAAGAACGGTGTTTCCTACACATACCGACCATATTAGGCCAACTCTGCTTCTGAAACTGATACAAACCACTGTCCTTCTAACTTCTGATGCTTTTCAATTAATATGAGAAACGTGTGAGCTTCGTGAACGATGTAGTTCTTTTGAGCTGAAAAGTGACTGCCCTTACCTGAAACGAAGTCTTGCTTGTAGGAAGACACAGAGCCGGGGATTTAACTCCATTACTGAAGGGAAACACACAGCATAGTTTTCATGCATGGTCACACTCTGCTTTAGAGCAAGAAGCACTCACTTGCTTTCTAGAGTGTCTAACACAGCAGGGAACTTGAGTGTGCTGAGAACAAAAGAACGGTGTTTCCTACACATACGGACCATATCTAGATCAACTCTGCTTCTGAAACTGAAAGAAACCACAGGTCCTCTACCATCCAATGCTTGTCAATTTAGACGAGAAACGTGTGTGCTTCGTGAATGATGTAGTTCATTTGAGCTGAAAAGTGACTGCCCTTACCTGAAACGAAGTAGTGCTTGTAGGAAGTCACAGAGCCTGGGATAACTCCATTTCTGAAGGGAAACACTCAGCAGAGTTCTCATCCATGGATCACACTCTGCTTTAGAGCAAGAAGAACGCTCTTGCTTTCTAGAGTCTCTAAGACAGCAGAAAATGTGAGTGTGCTGAGAACAAAAGAACTCTGTTTCCTACACATATGCACCATATATAGTAGAACTCTGCTTTGGAAACTGATACATAGCACTGGTCCTCTAACATCCAAAGCTTGTCAGTTAAGATGAGTAACGTGTGAGCTTCGTGAAAGATGTAGTTCCTTTGAGCTTAAAAGTGACTGCCCTTACCTGAAACGAAGTCTTGCTTGTAGGAAGACACAGAGTCTGGGATTTAACTCCATTTCTGAAGGAAAACACATCATCGTTCTCATCCATGGATCACACTCTGCTTTAGAGCAAGAAGCACGCTCTTGCTTTCCAGAGTCTCTAATACAGCAGGAAACGTGAGTGTGCTGAGAAAAAAAGAACGGTGTTTCCTACACATACGGTCCATATTAGTCCAACTCTGCTTCTGAAACTGATACAAACCACTGGCCTTCTAACTTCTGATGCTTTTCAATTAAGATGAGAAACGTGTGAGCTTCCTGAATGATGTTGTTCGTTTGAGCTGAAAAGTGACTGCCCTTACCTGAAACGAAATCTTGCTTGTAGTAAGACACAGAGCCTGGGATTTAAGTCCATTTCTGATGGGAAACACACAACACAGTTCTCATCCATGGATCACACTCTGCTTTAGAGCAAGAAGCACGCTCTTGCTTTCTAGAGTCTCTAATACAGCAGGAAACGTGCGTGTGCTCAGAAGAAAAGAACGGTGTTTCCTATACATACGGACCATATCTAGTTCAACTCTGCTTGAAATTGATACAAAGCAAAGGTCCTCTAACATCCAATCCTTCTCAATTAAGATGAGAAACTTGTGAGCTTCGTGAACGATGTAGTTCCTTTGAGCGGTAAGTAACTGCCCTTACCTGAAAGGAAGTCTTGCTTTTAGGAAGACTCAGAGCCAGGGATTTAACTCCATTTCTGAAGTGAAACACACAACAGAGTTCTCATCCACGGATCACACTCTGCTTTAGATCAAGAAGCACGCTCTTGCTTTCTAGAGTCTCTAATAGAGCAGGAAACATGAGTGTGCTCAGAAGAAAAGAACGGTGTTTCCTACACATACGGACCATATCTAGTCCAACTCTGCTTCTGAAACTGATACAAAGCATGGTTCTCTAACATTCAATGGTTGTCAGTTAAGATGAGAAACGTGTGAGCTTCGTGACCGATGTTGTTCGTTTGAGCTGAAAAGTGACTCCCCTTACTTGAAATGAAGTCTTGCTTGTAGGAAGAAACATAGCCTGGAATTTACCTCCATTACTGAAGGGAAACACACAGCATAGTTTTGATGCATGGATCACACTCTGCTTTAGAGCAAGAAGCACTCACTTGCTTTCTAGAGTGTCTAACACAGCAGGGAACTTGAGTGTGATCAGAACAAAAGAACGGTGTTTCCTACACATACGGACCATATCTAGATCAACTCTGCTTCTGAAACTGAAAGAAACCACAGGTCCTCTACCATCCAATGCTTGTCACTTTAGATGAGAAACGTGTTAGCTTCGTGAACGATGTAGTTTGTTTGAGCTGTAAAGTAACTGCCCTTACCTGAAAAGAAGTCTTGCTTGTAGAAAGACAGAGATCTTGGGCTTTAACTCCATTTCTGAAGTGAAACACACAGCAGACTTCTCATCCATTGATCACACTCTGCTTTAGAGCAAGAAGCACGCTCTTGCTTTCTAGAGTCTCTAAGAGAGCAGGAAACGTGAGTGTGCTGAGAACAAAAGAACGGTGTTTCCTACACATACGCACCATATATAGTAGAACTCTGCTTCGGAAACTGATACAAAGCACTGGTCCTCTAACATCCAAAGCTTGTCAGTTAAGATGAGTAACATGTGAGCTTTGTGAAATATGTAGTTCCTTTGAGCTTAAAAGTGACTGCCCTTACCTGAAACAAAGTCTTGCTTGTAGGAAGACACAGAGCCTGGGAATTAACTCCATTTCTGAAGGGAAACACACAGCAGGGTTCTCATCCATGGATCACACTCTGCTTTAGAGCAAGAAGCATGCTCTTGCTTTCTAGATTCTCTAATACAGCAGGAAACGTGAGTGTGCTCAGAAGAAAAGAACGGTTTTTCCTATACATATGGACCATATCTAGTTCAACTCTGCTTGAAATTGATACAAAGCAAAGGTCCTCTATCATCCAAAGCTTGTCAGTTTAGATGAGAAACGTATTAGCTTCGTGAACGATGCAGTTCGTTTGAGCTGTAAAGTAACTGCCCTTACCTGAAAAGAAGTCTTGCTTGTAGAAAGACAGAGATCTTGGGATTTAACTCCATTTCTGAAGTGAAACACACAGCAGACTTCTCATCCATTGATCACACTCTGCTTTAGAGCAAGAAGCACGCTCTTGCTTTCTAGAGTCTCTAAGAGAGCAGGAAACGTGAGTGTGCTGAGAACAAAAGAACGGTGTTTCCTACACGTACAGACCATATATAGTAGAACTCTGCTTCTCAAACTGATACAAAGCAATGGTACTCTAACATTCAATGATTGTCATTTAAGATGAGAAAGGTGTGAGCTTCGTGAATGATGTAGTTCATTTGAGCTGAAAAGTGACTGCCCTTACCTGAAACGAAGTAGTGCTTGTAGGAAGACACAGAGCCTGGGATAACTGCATTTCTGAAGGGAAACACTCAGCAGAGTTCTCATCCATGGATCACACTCTGCTTTAGAGCAAGAAGAACGCTCTTGCATTCTAGAGTCTCTAAGACAGCAGAAAATGTGAGTGTGCTGAGAACAAAAGAACGGTGTTTCCTACACATACGCACCATATATAGTACAACTCTGCTTTGGAAACTGATACATAGCACTGGTCCTCTAACATCCAAAGCTTGTCAGTTAAGATGAGTAACGTGTGAGCTTCGTGAAAGATGTAGTTCCTTTGAGCTTAAAAGTGACTGCCCTTACCTGAAACGAAGTCTTGCTTGTAGGAAGACACAGAGTCTGGGATTTAACTCCATTTCTGAAGGAAAACACATCATCGTTCTCATCCATGGATCACACTCTGCTTTAGAGCAAGAAGCACGCTCTTGCTTTCCAGAGTCTCTAATACAGCAGGAAACGTGAGTGTGCTGAGAAAAAAAGAACGGTGTTTCCTACACATACCGACCATATTAGGCCAACTCTGCTTCTGAAACTGATACAAACCACTGTCCTTCTAACTTCTGATCCTTTTCAATTAATATGAGAAACGTGTGAGCTTCGTGAACGATGTAGTTCTTTTGAGCTGAAAAGTGACTGCCCTTACCTGAAACGAAGTCTTGCTTGTAGGAAGACACAGAGCCGGGGATTTAACTCCATTACTGAAGGGAAACACACAGCATAGTTTTCATGCATGGTCACACTCTGCTTTAGAGCAAGAAGCACTCACTTGCTTTCTAGAGTGTCTAACACAGCAGGGAACTTGAGTGTGCTGAGAACAAAAGAACGGTGTTTCCTACACATACGGACCATATCTAGATCAACTCTGCTTCTGAAACTGAAAGAAACCACAGGTCCTCTACCATCCAATGCTTGTCAATTTAGACGAGAAACGTGTGTGCTTCGTGAATGATGTAGTTCATTTGAGCTGAAAAGTGACTGCCCTTACCTGAAACGAAGTAGTGCTTGTAGGAAGTCACAGAGCCTGGGATAACACCATTTCTGAAGGGAAACACTCAGCAGAGTTCTCATCCATGGATCACACTCTGCTTTAGAGCAAGAAGAACGCTCTTGCTTTCTAGAGTCTCTAAGACAGCAGAAAATGTGAGTGTGCTGAGAACAAAAGAACGCTGTTTCCTACACATATGCACCATATATAGTAGAACTCTGCTTCGGAAACTGATACATAGCACTGGTCCTCTAACATCCAAAGCTTGTCAGTTAAGATGAGTAACGTGTGAGCTTCGTGAAAGATGTAGTTCCTTTGAGCTTAAAAGTGACTGCCCTTACCTGAAACGAAGTCTTGCTTGTAGGAAGACACAGAGTCTGGGATTTAACTCCATTTCTGAAGGAAAACACATCATCGTTCTCATCCATGGATCACACTCTGCTTTAGAGCAAGAAGCACGCTCTTGCTTTCCAGAGTCTCTAATACAGCAGGAAACGTGAGTGTGCTGAGAAAAAAAGAACGGTGTTTCCTACACATACGGACCATATTAGTCCAACTCTGCTTCTGAAACTGATGCAAACCACTGGCCTTCTAACTTCTGATGCTTTTCAATTAAGATGAGAAACGTGTGAGCTTCCTGAATGATGTTGTTCGTTTGAGCTGAAAAGTGACTGCCCTTACCTGAAACGAAATCTTGCTTGTAGGAAGACACAGAGCCTGGGATTTAAGTCCATTTCTGATGGGAAACACACAACACAGTTCTCATCCATGGATCACACTCTGCTTTAGAGCAAGAAGCACGCTCTTGCTTTCTAGAGTCTCTAATACAGCAGGAAACGTGCGTGTGCTCAGAAGAAAAGAACGGTGTTTCCTATACATACGGACCATATCTAGTTCAACTCTGCTTGAAATTGATACAAAGCAAAGGTCCTCTAACATCCAATCCTTCTCAATTAAGATGAGAAACTTGTGAGCTTCATGAACGATGTAGTTCCTTTGAGCGGTAAGTAACTGCCCTTACCTGAAAGGAAGTCTTGCTTTTAGGAAGACTCAGAGCCAGGGATTTAACTCCATTTCTGAAGTGAAACACACAACAGAGTTCTCATCCACGGATCACACTCTGCTTTAGATCAAGAAGCACGCTCTTGCTTTCTAGAGTCTCTAATAGAGCAGGAAACATGAGTGTGCTCAGAAGAAAAGAACGGTGTTTCCTACACATACGGACCATATCTAGTCCAACTCTGCTTCTGAAACTGATACAAAGCATGGTTCTCTAACATTCAATGGTTGTCAGTTAAGATGAGAAACGTGTGAGCTTCGTGACCGATGTTGTTCGTTTGAGCTGAAAAGTGACTCCCCTTACTTGAAATGAAGTCTTGCTTGTAGGAAGAAACATAGCCTGGAATTTACCTCCATTACTGAAGGGAAACACACAGCATAGTTTTGATGCATGGATCACACTCTGCTTTAGAGCAAGAAGCACTCACTTGCTTTCTAGAGTGTCTAACACAGCAGGGAACTTGAGTGTGATCAGAACAAAAGAACGGTGTTTCCTACACATACGGACCATATCTAGATCAACTCTGCTTCTGAAACTGAAAGAAACCACAGGTCCTCTACCATCCAATGCTTGTCACTTTAGATGAGAAATGTGTTAGCTTCGTGAACGATGTAGTTTGTTTGAGCTGTAAAGTAACTGCCCTTACCTGAAAAGAAGTCTTGCTTGTAGAAAGACAGAGATCTTGGGATTTAACTCCATTTCTGAAGTGAAACACACAGCAGACTTCTCATCCATTGATCACACTCTGCTTTAGAGCAAGAAGCACGCTCTTGCTTTCTAGAGTCTCTAAGAGAGCAGGAAACGTGAGTGTGCTGAGAACAAAAGAACGGTGTTTCCTACACATACGCACCATATATAGTAGAACTCTGCTTCGGAAACTGATACAAAGCACTGGTCCTCTAACATCCAAAGCTTGTCAGTTAAGATGAGTAACGTGTGAGCTTTGTGAAATATGTAGTTCCTTTGAGCTTAAAAGTGACTGCCCTTACCTGAAACAAAGTCTTGCTTGTAGGAAGACACAGAGCCTGGGAATTAACTCCATTTCTGAAGGGAAACACACAGCAGAGTTCTCATCCATGGATCACACTCTGCTTTAGAGCAAGAAGCATGCTCTTGCTTTCTAGATTCTCTAATACAGCAGGAAACGTGAGTGTGCTCAGAAGAAAAGAACGGTTTTTCCTATACATACGGACCATATCTAGTTCAACTCTGCTTGAAATTGATACAAAGCAAAGGTCCTCTATCATCCAATGCTTGTCAGTTTAGATGAGAAACGTATTAGCTTCGTGAACGATGTAGTTCGTTTGAGCTGTAAAGTAACTGCCCTTACCTGAAAAGAAGTCTTGCTTGTAGAAAGACAGAGATCTTGGGATTTAACTCCATTTCTGAAGTGAAACACACAGCAGACTTCTCATCCATTGATCACACTCTGCTTTAGAGCAAGAAGCACGCTCTTGCTTTCTAGAGTCTCTAAGAGAGCAGGAAACGTGAGTGTGCTGAGAACAAAAGAACGGTGTTTCCTACACGTACAGACCATATATAGTAGAACTCTGCTTCTCAAACTGATACAAAGCAATGGTACTCTAACATTCAATGATTGTCATTTAAGATGAGAAAGGTGTGAGCTTCGTGAACGATGTAGTTCATTTGAGCTGAAAAGTGACTGCCCTTACCTGAAACGAAGTAGTGCTTGTAGGAAGACACAGAGCCTGGGATAACTGCATTTCTGAAGGGAAACACTCAGCAGAGTTCTCATCCATGGATCACACTCTGCTTTAGAGCAAGAAGAACGCTCTTGCATTCTAGAGTCTCTAAGACAGCAGAAAATGTGAGTGTGCTGAGAACAAAAGAACGGTGTTTCCTACACATACGCACCATATATAGTAGAACTCTGCTTCGGAAACTGATACATAGCACTGGTCCTCTAACATCCAAAGCTTGTCAGTTAAGATGAGTAACGTGTGAGCTTCGTGAAAGATGTAGTTCCTTTGAGCTTAAAAGTGACTGCCCTTACCTGAAACGAAGTCTTGCTTGTAGGAAGACACAGAGTCTGGGATTTAACTCCATTTCTGAAGGAAAACACATCATCGTTCTCATCCATGGATCACACTCTGCATTAGAGCAAGAAGCACGCTCTTGCTTTCCAGAGTCTCTAATACAGCAGGAAACGTGAGTGTGCTGAGAAAAAAAGAACGGTGTTTCCTACACATACCGACCATATTAGGCCAACTCTGCTTCTGAAACTGATACAAACCACTGTCCTTCTAACTTCTGATGCTTTTCAATTAATATGAGAAACGTGTGAGCTTCGTGAACGATGTAGTTCTTTTGAGCTGAAAAGTGACTGCCCTTACCTGAAACGAAGTCTTGCTTGTAGGAAGACACAGAGCCGGGGATTTAACTCCATTACTGAAGGGAAACACACAGCATAGTTTTCATGCATGGTCACACTCTGCTTTAGAGCAAGAAGCACTCACTTGCTTTCTAGAGTGTCTAACACAGCAGGGAACTTGAGTGTGCTGAGAACAAAAGAACGGTGTTTCCTACACATACGGACCATATCTAGATCAACTCTGCTTCTGAAACTGAAAGAAACCACAGGTCCTCTACCATCCAATGCTTGTCAATTTAGACGAGAAACGTGTGTGCTTCGTGAATGATGTAGTTCATTTGAGCTGAAAAGTGACTGCCCTTACCTGAAACGAAGTAGTGCTTGTAGGAAGTCACAGAGCCTGGGATAACTCCATTTCTGAAGGGAAACACTCAGCAGAGTTCTCATCCATGGATCACACTCTGCTTTAGAGCAAGAAGAATGCTCTTGCTTTCTAGAGTCTCTAAGACAGCAGAAAATGTGAGTGTGCTGAGAACAAAAGAACTCTGTTTCCTACACATATGCACCATATATAGTAGAACTCTGCTTCGGAAACTGATACATAGCACTGGTCCTCTAACATCCAAAGCTTGTCAGTTAAGATGAGTAACGTGTGAGCTTCGTGAAAGATGTAGTTCCTTTGAGCTTAAAAGTGACTGCCCTTACCTGAAACGAAGTCTTGCTTGTAGGAAGACACAGAGTCTGGGATTTAACTCCATTTCTGAAGGAAAACACATCATCGTTCTCATCCATGGATCACACTCTGCTTTAGAGCAAGAAGCACGCTCTTGCTTTCCAGAGTCTCTAATACAGCAGGAAACGTGAGTGTGCTGAGAAAAAAAGAACGGTGTTTCCTACACATACGGTCCATATTAGTCCAACTCTGCTTCTGAAACTGATACAAACCACTGGCCTTCTAACTTCTGATGCTTTTCAATTAAGATGAGAAACGTGTGAGCTTCCTGAATGATGTTGTTCGTTTGAGCTGAAAAGTGACTGCCCTTACCTGAAACGAAATCTTGCTTGTAGGAAGACACAGAGCCTGGGATTTAAGTCCATTTCTGATGGGAAACACACAACACAGTTCTCATCCATGGATCACACTCTGCTTTAGAGCAAGAAGCACGCTCTTGCTTTCTAGAGTCTCTAATACAGCAGGAAACGTGCGTGTGCTCAGAAGAAAAGAACGGTGTTTCCTATACATACGGACCATATCTAGTTCAACTCTGCTTGAAATTGATACAAAGCAAAGGTCCTCTAACATCCAATCCTTCTCAATTAAGATGAGAAACTTGTGAGCTTCGTGAACGATGTAGTTCCTTTGAGCGGTAAGTAACTGCCCTTACCTGAAAGGAAGTCTTGCTTTTAGGAAGACTCAGAGCCAGGGATTTAACTCCATTTCTGAAGTGAAACACACAACAGAGTTCTCATCCACGGATCACACTCTGCTTTAGATCAAGAAGCACGCTCTTGCTTTCTAGAGTCTCTAATAGAGCAGGAAACATGAGTGTGCTCAGAAGAAAAGAACGGTGTTTCCTACACATACGGACCATATCTAGTCCAACTCTGCTTCTGAAACTGATACAAAGCATGGTTCTCTAACATTCAATGGTTGTCAGTTAAGATGAGAAACGTGTGAGCTTCGTGACCGATGTTGTTCGTTTGAGCTGAAAAGTGACTCCCCTTACTTGAAATGAAGTCTTGCTTGTAGGAAGAAACATAGCCTGGAATTTACCTCCATTACTGAAGGGAAACACACAGCATAGTTTTGATGCATGGATCACACTCTGCTTTAGAGCAAGAAGCACTCACTTGCTTTCTAGAGTGTCTAACACAGCAGGGAACTTGAGTGTGATCAGAACAAAAGAACGGTGTTTCCTACACATACGGACCATATCTAGATCAACTCTGCTTCTGAAACTGAAAGAAACCACAGGTCCTCTACCATCCAATGCTTGTCAGTTTAGATGAGAAACGTGTTAGCTTCGTGAACGATGTAGTTTGTTTGAGCTGTAAAGTAACTGCCCTTACCTGAAAAGAAGTCTTGCTTGTAGAAAGACAGAGATCTTGGGATTTAACTCCATTTCTGAAGTGAAACACACAGCAGACTTCTCATCCATTGATCACACTCTGCTTTAGAGCAAGAAGCACGCTCTTGCTTTCTAGAGTATCTAAGAGAGCAGGAAACGTGAGTGTGCTGAGAACAAAAGAACGGTGTTTCCTACACATACGCACCATATATAGTAGAACTCTGCTTCGGAAACTGATACAAAGCACTGGTCCTCTAACATCCAAAGCTTGTCAGTTAAGATGAGTAACGTGTGAGCTTTGTGAAATATGTAGTTCCTTTGAGCTTAAAAGTGACTGCCCTTACCTGAAACAAAGTCTTGCTTGTAGGAAGACACAGAGCCTGGGAATTAACTCCATTTCTGAAGGGAAACACACAGCAGAGTTCTCATCCATGGATCACACTCTGCTTTAGAGCAAGAAGCATGCTCTTGCTTTCTAGATTCTCTAATACAGCAGGAAACGTGAGTGTGCTCAGAAGAAAAGAACGGTTTTTCCTATACATACGGACCATATCTAGTTCAACTCTGCTTGAAATTGATACAAAGCAAAGGTCCTCTATCATCCAATGCTTGTCAGTTTAGATGAGAAACGTATTAGCTTCGTGAACGATGTAGTTCGTTTGAGCTGTAAAGTAACTGCCCTTACCTGAAAAGAAGTCTTGCTTGTAGAAAGACAGAGATCTTGGGATTTAACTCCATTTCTGAAGTGAAACACACAGCAGACTTCTCATCCATTGATCACACTCTGCTTTAGAGCAAGAAGCACGCTCTTGCTTTCTAGAGTCTCTAAGAGAGCAGGAAACGTGAGTGTGCTGAGAACAAAAGAACGGTGTTTCCTACACGTACAGACCATATATAGTAGAACTCTGCTTCTCAAACTGATACAAAGCAATGGTACTCTAACATTCAATGATTGTCATTTAAGATGACAAAGGTGTGAGCTTCGTGAACGATGTAGTTCATTTGAGCTGAAAAGTGACTGCCCTTACCTGAAATGAAGTAGTGCTTGTAGGAAGACACAGAGCCTGGGATAACTGCATTTCTGAAGGGAAACACTCAGCAGAGTTCTCATCCATGGATCACACTATGCTTTAGAGCAAGAAGAACGCTCTTGCTTTCTAGAGTCTCTAAGACAGCAGAAAATGTGAGTGTGCTGAGAACAAAAGAACGGTGTTTCCTACACATACGCACCATATATAGTAGGACTCTGCTTCCGAAACTGATACATAGCACTGGTCCTCTAACATCCAAAGCTTGTCAGTTAAGATGAGTAACGTGTGAGCTTCGTGAAAGATGTAGTTCCTTTGAGCTTAAAAGTGACTGCCCTTACCTGAAACGAAGTCTTGCTTGTAGGAAGACACAGAGTCTGGGATTTAACTCCATTTCTGAAGGAAAACACATCATCGTTCTCATCCATGGATCACACTCTGCTTTAGAGCAAGAAGCACGCTCTTGCTTTCCAGAGTCTCTAATACAGCAGGAAACGTGAGTGTGCTGAGAAAAAAAGAACGGTGTTTCCTACACATACGGACCATATTAGTCCAACTCTGCTTCTGAAACTGATACAAACCACTGGCCTTCTAACTTCTGATGCTTTTCAATTAAGATGAGAAACGTGTGAGCTTCGTGAATGATGTAGTTCGTTTGAGCTGAAAAGTGACTGCCCTTACCTGAAACGAAATCTTGCTTGTAGGAAGACACAGAGCCTGGGATTTAAGTCCATTTCTGAAGGGAAACACACAACACAGTTATCATCCATGGATCACACTCTGCTTTAGAGCAAGAAGCACGCTCTTGCTTTCTAGAGTCTCTAATACAGCAGGAAACGTGCGTGTGCTCAGAAGAAAAGAACGGTGTTTCCTATACATACGGACCATATCTAGTTCAACTCTGCTTGAAATTGATACAAAACAAAGGTCCTCTAACATCCAATCCTTCTCAATTAAGATGAGAAACGTGTGAGCTACGTGAACAATGTAGTTCCTTTAGGCGGTAAGTAACTGCCCTTACCTGAAAGGAAGTCTTGCTTTTAGGAAGACTCAGAGCCAGGGATTTAACTCCATTTCTGAAGTGAAACACACAGCAGACTTCTCATCCATTGATCACACTCTGCTTTAGAGCAAGAAGCACGCTCTTGCTTTCTAGAGTCTCTAAGAGAGCAGGAAACGTGAGTGTGCTGAGAACAAAAGAACGGTGTTTCCTACACGTACAGACCATATATAGTAGAACTCTGCTTCTCAAACTGATACAAATCAATGGTACTCTAATATTCAATGATTGTCATTTAAGATGAGAAAGGTGTGAGCTTCGTGAACAATGTAGTTCATTTGAGCTGAAAAGTGACTGCCCTTACCTGAAACGAAGTAGTGCTTGTAGGAAGACACAGAGCCTGGGATAACTCCATTTCTGAAGGGAAACACTCAGCAGAGAACTCATCCATGGATCACACTCTGCTTTAGAGCAAGAAGCACGCTCTTGCTTTCTAGAGTCTCTAATACAGCAGGAAACGTGCGTGTGCTCAGAAGAAAAGAACGGTGTTTCCTATACATACGGACCATATCTAGTTCAACTCTGCTTGAAATTGATACAAAGCAAAGGTCCTCTAACATCCAATCCTTCTCAATTAAGATGAGAAACGTGTGAGCTTCGTGAACGATGTAGTTCCTTTGAGCGGTAAGTAACTGCCCTTACCTGAAAGGAAGTCTTGCTTTTAGGAAGACTCAGAGCCAGGGATTTAACTCCATTTCTGAAGAGAAACACACAACAGAGTTCTCATCCACGGATCACACTCTGCTTTAGATCAAGAAGCACGCTCTTGCTTTCTAGAGTCTCTAATACAGCAGGAAACATGAGTGTGCTCAGAAGAAAAGAACGGTGTTTCCTACACATACGGACCATATCTAGTCCAACTCTGCTTCTGAAACTGATACAAAGCATGGTTCTCTAACATTCAATGGTTGTCAGTTAAGATGAGAAACGTGTGAGCTTCGTGACCGATGTTGTTCGTTTGAGCTGAAAAGTGACTCCCCTTACTTGAAATGAAGTCTTGCTTGTAGGAAGAAACATAGCCTGGAATTTACCTCCATTACTGAAGGGAAACACACAGCATAGTTTTGATGCATGGATCACACTCTGCTTTAGAGCAAGAAGCACTCACTTGCTTTCTAGAGTGTCTAACACAGCAGGGAACTTGAGTGTGATCAGAACAACAGAACGGTGTTTCCTACACATACGGACCATATCTAGATCAACTCTGCTTCTGAAACTGAAAGAAACCACAGGTCCTCTACCATCCAATGCTTGTCACTTTAGATGAGAAACGTGTTAGCTTCGTGAACGATGTAGTTTGTTTGAGCTGTAAAGTAACTGCCCTTACCTGAAAAGAAGTCTTGCTTGTAGAAAGACAGAGATCTTGGGATTTAACTCCATTTCTGAAGTGAAACACACAGCAGACTTCTCATCCATTGATCACACTCTGCTTTAGAGCAAGAAGCACGCTCTTGCTTTCTAGAGTCTCTAAGAGAGCAGGAAACATGAGTGTGCTGAGAACAAAAGAACGGTGTTTCCTACACATACGCACCATATATAGTAGAACTCTGCTTCGGAAACTGATACAAAGCACTGGTCCTCTAACATCCAAAGCTTGTCAGTTAAGATGAGTAACGTGTGAGCTTTGTGAAATATGTAGTTCCTTTGAGCTTAAAAGTGACTGCCCTTACCTGAAACGAAGTCTTGCTTGTAGGAAGACACAGAGCCTGGGAATTAACTCCATTTCTGAAGGGAAACACAAAGCAGAGTTCTCATCCATGGATCACACTCTGCTTTAGAGCAAGAAGCATGCTCTTGCTTTCTAGATTCTCTAATACAGCAGGAAACGTGAGTGTGCTCAGAAGAAAAGAACGGTTTTTCCTATACATACGTACCATATCTAGTTCAACTCTGCTTGAAATTGATACAAAGCAAATGTCCTCTATCATCCAATGCTTGTCAGTTTAGATGAGAAACGTATTAGCTTCGTGAACGATGTAGTTCGTTTGAGCTGTAAAGTAACTGCCCTTACCTGAAAAGAAGTCTTGCTTGTAGAAAGACAGAGATCTTGGGATTTAACTCCATTTCTGAAGTGAAACACACAGCAGACTTCTCATCCATTGATCACACTCTGCTTTAGAGCAAGAAGCACGCTCTTGCTTTCTAGAGTCTCTAAGAGAGCAGGAAACGTGAGTGTGCTGAGAACAAAAGAACGGTGTTTCCTACACGTACAGACCATATATAGTAGAACTCTGCTTCTCAAACTGATACAAAGCAATGGTACTCTAACATTCAATGATTGTCATTTAAGATGAGAAAGGTGTGAGCTTCGTGAACAATGTAGTTCATTTGAGCTGAAAAGTGACTGCCCTTACCTGAAACGAAGTAGTGCTTGTAGGAAGACACAGAGCCTGGGATAACTCCATTCCTGAAGGGAAACACTCAGCAGAGTTCTCATCCATGGATCACACTCTGCTTTAGAGCAAGAAGAACGCTCTTGCTTTCCAGAGTCTCTAATACAGCAGGAAACGTGAGTGTGCTGAGAAAAAAAGAACGGTGTTTCCTACACATACGGACCATATTAGTCCAACTCTGCTTCTGAAACTGATACAAACCACTGGCCTTCTAACTTCTGATGCTTTTCCATTAAGATGAGAAACGTGTGAGCTTCGTGAATGATGTAGTTCGTTTGAGCTGAAAAGTGACTGCCCTTCCCTGAAACGAAATCTTGCTTGTAGGAAGACACAGAGCCTGGGATTTAAGTCCATTTCTGACGGGAAACACACAACACAGTTCTCATCCATGGATCACACTCTGCTTTAGAGCAAGAAGCACGCTCTTGCTTTCTAGAGTCTCTAATACAGCAGGAAACGTGCGTGTGCTCAGAAGAAAAGAACGGTGTTTCCTATACATACGGACCATATCTAGTTCAACTCTGCTTGAAATTGATACAAAGCAAAGGTCCTCTAACATCCAATCCTTCTCAATTAAGATGAGAAACGTGTGAGCTTCGTGAACAATGTAGTTCCTTTGAGCGGTAAGTAACTGCCCTTACCTGAAAGGAAGTCTTGCTTTTAGGAAGACTCACAGCCAGGGATTTAACTCCATTTCTGAAGTGAAACACACAGCAGACTTCTCATCCATTGATCACACTCTGCTTTAGATCAAGAAGCATGCTCTTGCTTTCTAGAGTCTCTAATACAGCAGGAAACGTTAGTGTGCTCAGAAGAAAAGAACGGTTTTTCCTATACATACGGACCATATCTAGTTCAACTCTGCTTGAAATTGATACAAAGCAAAGGTCCTCTATCATCCAATGCTTGTAAGTTTAGATGAGAAACGTATTAGCTTCGTGAACGATGTAGTTCGTTTGAGCTGTAAAGTAACTGCCCTTACCTGAAAAGAAGTCTTGCTTGTAGAAAGACAGAGATCTTGGGATTTAACTCCATTTCTGAAGTGAAACACACAGCAGATATCTCATCCATTGATCACACTCTGCTTTAGAGCAAGAAGCACGCTCTTGCTTTCTAGAGTCTCTAAGAGAGCAGGAAACGTGAGTGTGCTGAGAACAAAAGAACGGTGTTTCCTACACGTACAGACCATATATAGTAGAACTCTGCTTCTCTAACTGATACAAAGCAATGGTACTCTAACATTCAATGATTGTCATTTAAGATGAGAAAGGTGTGAGCTTCGTGAATGATGTAGTTCATTTGAGCTGAAAAGTGACTGCCCTTACCTGAAACGAAGTAGTGCTTGTAGGAAGACACAGAGCCTGGGATAACTGCATTTCTGAAGGGAAACACTCAGCAGAGTTCTCATCCATGGATCACACTCTGCTTTAGAGCAAGAAGAACGCTCTTGCATTCTAGAGTCTCTAAGACAGCAGAAAATGTGAGTGTGCTGAGAACAAAAGAACGGTGTTTCCTACACATACGCACCATATATAGTACAACTCTGCTTTGGAAACTGATACATAGCACTGGTCCTCTAACATCCAAAGCTTGTCAGTTAAGATGAGTAACGTGTGAGCTTCGTGAAAGATGTAGTTCCTTTGAGCTTAAAAGTGACTGCCCTTACCTGAAACGAAGTCTTGCTTGTAGGAAGACACAGAGTCTGGGATTTAACTCCATTTCTGAAGGAAAACACATCATCGTTCTCATCCATGGATCACACTCTGCTTTAGAGCAAGAAGCACGCTCTTGCTTTCCAGAGTCTCTAATACAGCAGGAAACGTGAGTGTGCTGAGAAAAAAAGAACGGTGTTTCCTACACATACCGACCATATTAGGCCAACTCTGCTTCTGAAACTGATACAAACCACTGTCCTTCTAACTTCTGATGCTTTTCAATTAATATGAGAAACGTGTGAGCTTCGTGAACGATGTAGTTCTTTTGAGCTGAAAAGTGACTGCCCTTACCTGAAACGAAGTCTTGCTTGTAGGAAGACACAGAGCCGGGGATTTAACTCCATTACTGAAGGGAAACACACAGCATAGTTTTCATGCATGGTCACACTCTGCTTTAGAGCAAGAAGCACTCACTTGCTTTCTAGAGTGTCTAACACAGCAGGGAACTTGAGTGTGCTGAGAACAAAAGAACGGTGTTTCCTACACATACGGACCATATCTAGATCAACTCTGCTTCTGAAACTGAAAGAAACCACAGGTCCTCTACCATCCAATGCTTGTCAATTTAGACGAGAAACGTGTGTGCTTCGTGAATGATGTAGTTCATTTGAGCTGAAAAGTGACTGCCCTTACCTGAAACGAAGTAGTGCTTGTAGGAAGTCACAGAGCCTGGGATAACTCCATTTCTGAAGGGAAACACTCAGCAGAGTTCTCATCCATGGATCACACTCTGCTTTAGAGCAAGAAGAACGCTCTTGCTTTCTAGAGTCTCTAAGACAGCAGAAAATGTGAGTGTGCTGAGAACAAAAGAACGCTGTTTCCTACACATATGCACCATATATAGTAGAACTCTGCTTCGGAAACTGATACATAGCACTGGTCCTCTAACATCCAAAGCTTGTCAGTTAAGATGAGTAACGTGTGAGCTTCGTGAAAGATGTAGTTCCTTTGAGCTTAAAAGTGACTGCCCTTACCTGAAACGAAGTCTTGCTTGTAGGAAGACACAGAGTCTGGGATTTAACTCCATTTCTGAAGGAAAACACATCATCGTTCTCATCCATGGATCACACTCTGCTTTAGAGCAAGAAGCACGCTCTTGCTTTCCAGAGTCTCTAATACAGCAGGAAACGTGAGTGTGCTGAGAAAAAAAGAACGGTGTTTCCTACACATACGGACCATATTAGTCCAACTCTGCTTCTGAAACTGATACAAACCACTGGCCTTCTAACTTCTGATGCTTTTCAATTAAGATGAGAAACGTGTGAGCTTCCTGAATGATGTTGTTCGTTTGAGCTGAAAAGTGACTGCCCTTACCTGAAACGAAATCTTGCTTGTAGGAAGACACAGAGCCTGGGATTTAAGTCCATTTCTGATGGGAAACACACAACACAGTTCTCATCCATGGATCACACTCTGCTTTAGAGCAAGAAGCACGCTCTTGCTTTCTAGAGTCTCTAATACAGCAGGAAACGTGCGTGTGCTCAGAAGAAAAGAACGGTGTTTCCTATACATACGGACCATATCTAGTTCAACTCTGCTTGAAATTGATACAAAGCAAAGGTCCTCTAACATCCAATCCTTCTCAATTAAGATGAGAAACTTGTGAGCTTCATGAACGATGTAGTTCCTTTGAGCGGTAAGTAACTGCCCTTATCTGAAAGGAAGTCTTGCTTTTAGGAAGACTCAGAGCCAGGGATTTAACTCCATTTCTGAAGTGAAACACACAACAGAGTTCTCATCCACGGATCACACTCTGCTTTAGATCAAGAAGCACGCTCTTGCTTTCTAGAGTCTCTAATAGAGCAGGAAACATGAGTGTGCTCAGAAGAAAAGAACGGTGTTTCCTACACATACGGACCATATCTAGTCCAACTCTGCTTCTGAAACTGATACAAAGCATGGTTCTCTAACATTCAATGGTTGTCAGTTAAGATGAGAAACGTGTGAGCTTCGTGACCGATGTTGTTCGTTTGAGCTGAAAAGTGACTCCCCTTACTTGAAATGAAGTCTTGCTTGTAGGAAGAAACATAGCCTGGAATTTACCTCCATTACTGAAGGGAAACACACAGCATAGTTTTGATGCATGGATCACACTCTGCTTTAGAGCAAGAAGCACTCACTTGCTTTCTAGAGTGTCTAACACAGCAGGGAACTTGAGTGTGATCAGAACAAAAGAACGGTGTTTCCTACACATACGGACCATATCTAGATCAACTCTGCTTCTGAAACTGAAAGAAACCACAGGTCCTCTACCATCCAATGCTTGTCACTTTAGATGAGAAATGTGTTAGCTTCGTGAACGATGTAGTTTGTTTGAGCTGTAAAGTAACTGCCCTTACCTGAAAAGAAGTCTTGCTTGTAGAAAGACAGAGATCTTGGGATTTAACTCCATTTCTGAAGTGAAACACACAGCAGACTTCTCATCCATTGATCACACTCTGCTTTAGAGCAAGAAGCACGCTCTTGCTTTCTAGAGTCTCTAAGAGAGCAGGAAACGTGAGTGTGCTGAGAACAAAAGAACGGTGTTTCCTACACATACGCACCATATATAGTAGAACTCTGCTTCGGAAACTGATACAAAGCACTGGTCCTCTAACATCCAAAGCTTGTCAGTTAAGATGAGTAACGTGTGAGCTTTGTGAAATATGTAGTTCCTTTGAGCTTAAAAGTGACTGCCCTTACCTGAAACAAAGTCTTGCTTGTAGGAAGACACAGAGCCTGGGAATTAACTCCATTTCTGAAGGGAAACACACAGCAGAGTTCTCATCCATGGATCACACTCTGCTTTAGAGCAAGAAGCATGCTCTTGCTTTCTAGATTCTCTAATACAGCAGGAAACGTGAGTGTGCTCAGAAGAAAAGAACGGTTTTTCCTATACATACGGACCATATCTAGTTCAACTCTGCTTGAAATTGATACAAAGCAAAGGTCCTCTATCATCCAATGCTTGTCAGTTTAGATGAGAAACGTATTAGCTTCGTGAACGATGTAGTTCGTTTGAGCTGTAAAGTAACTGCCCTTACCTGAAAAGAAGTCTTGCTTGTAGAAAGACAGAGATCTTGGGATTTAACTCCATTTCTGAAGTGAAACACACAGCAGACTTCTCATCCATTGATCACACTCTGCTTTAGAGCAAGAAGCACGCTCTTGCTTTCTAGAGTCTCTAAGAGAGCAGGAAACGTGAGTGTGCTGAGAACAAAAGAACGGTGTTTCCTACACGTACAGACCATATATAGTAGAACTCTGCTTCTCAAACTGATACAAAGCAATGGTACTCTAACATTCAATGATTGTCATTTAAGATGAGAAAGGTGTGAGCTTCGTGAACGATGTAGTTCATTTGAGCTGAAAAGTGACTGCCCTTACCTGAAACGAAGTAGTGCTTGTAGGAAGACACAGAGCCTGGGATAACTGCATTTCTGAAGGGAAACACTCAGCAGAGTTCTCATCCATGGATCACACTCTGCTTTAGAGCAAGAAGAACGCTCTTGCATTCTAGAGTCTCTAAGACAGCAGAAAATGTGAGTGTGCTGAGAACAAAAGAACGGTGTTTCCTACACATACGCACCATATATAGTAGAACTCTGCTTCGGAAACTGATACATAGCACTGGTCCTCTAACATCCAAAGCTTGTCAGTTAAGATGAGTAACGTGTGAGCTTCGTGAAAGATGTAGTTCCTTTGAGCTTAAAAGTGACTGCCCTTACCTGAAACGAAGTCTTGCTTGTAGGAAGACACAGAGTCTGGGATTTAACTCCATTTCTGAAGGAAAACACATCATCGTTCTCATCCATGGATCACACTCTGCATTAGAGCAAGAAGCACGCTCTTGCTTTCCAGAGTCTCTAATACAGCAGGAAACGTGAGTGTGCTGAGAAAAAAAGAACGGTGTTTCCTACACATACCGACCATATTAGGCCAACTCTGCTTCTGAAACTGATACAAACCACTGTCCTTCTAACTTCTGATGCTTTTCAATTAATATGAGAAACGTGTGAGCTTCGTGAACGATGTAGTTCTTTTGAGCTGAAAAGTGACTGCCCTTACCTGAAACGAAGTCTTGCTTGTAGGAAGACACAGAGCCGGGGATTTAACTCCATTACTGAAGGGAAACACACAGCATAGTTTTCATGCATGGTCACACTCTGCTTTAGAGCAAGAAGCACTCACTTGCTTTCTAGAGTGTCTAACACAGCAGGGAACTTGAGTGTGCTGAGAACAAAAGAACGGTGTTTCCTACACATACGGACCATATCTAGATCAACTCTGCTTCTGAAACTGAAAGAAACCACAGGTCCTCTACCATCCAATGCTTGTCAATTTAGACGAGAAACGTGTGTGCTTCGTGAATGATGTAGTTCATTTGAGCTGAAAAGTGACTGCCCTTACCTGAAACGAAGTAGTGCTTGTAGGAAGTCACAGAGCCTGGGATAACTCCATTTCTGAAGGGAAACACTCAGCAGAGTTCTCATCCATGGATCACACTCTGCTTTAGAGCAAGAAGAACGCTCTTGCTTTCTAGAGTCTCTAAGACAGCAGAAAATGTGAGTGTGCTGAGAACAAAAGAACTCTGTTTCCTACACATATACACCATATATAGTAGAACTCTGCTTCGGAAACTGATACATAGCACTGGTCCTCTAACATCCAAAGCTTGTCAGTTAAGATGAGTAACGTGTGAGCTTCGTGAAAGATGTAGTTCCTTTGAGCTTAAAAGTGACTGCCCTTACCTGAAACGAAGTCTTGCTTGTAGGAAGACACAGAGTCTGGGATTTAACTCCATTTCTGAAGGAAAACACATCATCGTTCTCATCCATGGATCACACTCTGCTTTAGAGCAAGAAGCACGCTCTTGCTTTCCAGAGTCTCTAATACAGCAGGAAATGTGAGTGTGCTGAGAAAAAAAGAACGGTGTTTCCTACACATACGGTCCATATTAGTCCAACTCTGCTTCTGAAACTGATACAAACCACTGGCCTTCTAACTTCTGATGCTTTTCAATTAAGATGAGAAACGTGTGAGCTTCCTGAATGATGTTGTTCGTTTGAGCTGAAAAGTGACTGCCCTTACCTGAAACGAAATCTTGCTTGTAGGAAGACACAGAGCCTGGGATTTAAGTCCATTTCTGATGGGAAACACACAACACAGTTCTCATCCATGGATCACACTCTGCTTTAGAGCAAGAAGCACGCTCTTGCTTTCTAGAGTCTCTAATACAGCAGGAAACGTGCGTGTGCTCAGAAGAAAAGAACGGTGTTTCCTATACATACGGACCATATCTAGTTCAACTCTGCTTGAAATTGATACAAAGCAAAGGTCCTCTAACATCCAATCCTTCTCAATTAAGATGAGAAACTTGTGAGCTTCGTGAACGATGTAGTTCCTTTGAGCGGTAAGTAACTGCCCTTACCTGAAAGGAAGTCTTGCTTTTAGGAAGACTCAGAGCCAGGGATTTAACTCCATTTCTGAAGTGAAACACACAACAGAGTTCTCATCCACGGATCACACTCTGCTTTAGATCAAGAAGCACGCTCTTGCTTTCTAGAGTCTCTAATAGAGCAGGAAACATGAGTGTGCTCAGAAGAAAAGAACGGTGTTTCCTACACATACGGACCATATCTAGTCCAACTCTGCTTCTGAAACTGATACAAAGCATGGTTCTCTAACATTCAATGGTTGTCAGTTAAGATGAGAAACGTGTGAGCTTCGTGACCGATGTTGTTCGTTTGAGCTGAAAAGTGACTCCCCTTACTTGAAATGAAGTCTTGCTTGTAGGAAGAAACATAGCCTGGAATTTACCTCCATTACTGAAGGGAAACACACAGCATAGTTTTGATGCATGGATCACACTCTGCTTTAGAGCAAGAAGCACTCACTTGCTTTCTAGAGTGTCTAACACAGCAGGGAACTTGAGTGTGATCAGAACAAAAGAACGGTGTTTCCTACACATACGGACCATATCTAGATCAACTCTGCTTCTGAAACTGAAAGAAACCACAGGTCCTCTACCATCCAATGCTTGTCACTTTAGATGAGAAACGTGTTAGCTTCGTGAACGATGTAGTTTGTTTGAGCTGTAAAGTAACTGCCCTTACCTGAAAAGAAGTCTTGCTTGTAGAAAGACAGAGATCTTGGGCTTTAACTCCATTTCTGAAGTGAAACACACAGCAGACTTCTCATCCATTGATCACACTCTGCTTTAGAGCAAGAAGCACGCTCTTGCTTTCTAGAGTCTCTAAGAGAGCAGGAAACGTGAGTGTGCTGAGAACAAAAGAACGGTGTTTCCTACACATACGCACCATATATAGTAGAACTCTGCTTCGGAAACTGATACAAAGCACTGGTCCTCTAACATCCAAAGCTTGTCAGTTAAGATGAGTAACGTGTGAGCTTTGTGAAATATGTAGTTCCTTTGAGCTTAAAAGTGACTGCCCTTACCTGAAACAAAGTCTTGCTTGTAGGAAGACACAGAGCCTGGGAATTAACTCCATTTCTGAAGGGAAACACACAGCAGAGTTCTCATCCATGGATAACACTCTGCTTTAGAGCAAGAAGCATGCTCTTGCTTTCTAGATTCTCTAATACAGCAGGAAACGTGAGTGTGCTCAGAAGAAAAGAACGGTTTTTCCTATACATATGGACCATATCTAGTTCAACTCTGCTTGAAATTGATACAAAGCAAAGGTCCTCTATCATCCAAAGCTTGTCAGTTTAGATGAGAAACGTATTAGCTTCGTGAACGATGCAGTTCGTTTGAGCTGTAAAGTAACTGCCCTTACCTGAAAAGAAGTCTTGCTTGTAGAAAGACAGAGATCTTGGGCTTTAACTCCATTTCTGAAGTGAAACACACAGCAGACTTCTCATCCATTGATCACACTCTGCTTTAGAGCAAGAAGCACGCTCTTGCTTTCTAGAGTCTCTAAGAGAGCAGGAAACGTGAGTGTGCTGAGAACAAAAGAACGGTGTTTCCTACACATACGCACCATATATAGTAGAACTCTGCTTCGGAAACTGATACAAAGCACTGGTCCTCTAACATCCAAAGCTTGTCAGTTAAGATGAGTAACGTGTGAGCTTTGTGAAATATGTAGTTCCTTTGAGCTTAAAAGTGACTGCCCTTACCTGAAACAAAGTCTTGCTTGTAGGAAGACACAGAGCCTGGGAATTAACTCCATTTCTGAAGGGAAACACACAGCAGAGTTCTCATCCATGGATCACACTCTGCTTTAGAGCAAGAAGCATGCTCTTGCTTTCTAGATTCTCTAATACAGCAGGAAACGTGAGTGTGCTCAGAAGAAAAGAACGGTTTTTCCTATACATACGGACCATATCTAGTTCAACTCTGCTTGAAATTGATACAAAGCAAAGGTCCTCTATCATCCAATGCTTGTCAGTTTAGATGAGAAACGTATTAGCTTCGTGAACGATGTAGTTCGTTTGAGCTGTAAAGTAACTGCCCTTACCTGAAAAGAAGTCTTGCTTGTAGAAAGACAGAGATCTTGGGATTTAACTCCATTTCTGAAGTGAAACACACAGCAGACTTCTCATCCATTGATCACACTCTGCTTTAGAGCAAGAAGCACGCTCTTGCTTTCTAGAGTCTCTAAGAGAGCAGGAAACGTGAGTGTGCTGAGAACAAAAGAACGGTGTTTCCTACACGTACAGACCATATATAGTAGAACTCTGCTTCTCAAACTGATACAAAGCAATGGTACTCTAACATTCAATGATTGTCATTTAAGATGAGAAAGGTGTGAGCTTCGTGAACGATGTAGTTCATTTGAGCTGAAAAGTGACTGCCCTTACCTGAAACGAAGTAGTGCTTGTAGGAAGACACAGAGCCTGGGATAACTGCATTTCTGAAGGGAAACACTCAGCAGAGTTCTCATCCATGGATCACACTCTGCTTTAGAGCAAGAAGAACGCTCTTGCATTCTAGAGTCTCTAAGACAGCAGAAAATGTGAGTGTGCTGAGAACAAAAGAACGGTGTTTCCTACACATACGCACCATATATAGTAGAACTCTGCTTCGGAAACTGATACATAGCACTGGTCCTCTAACATCCAAAGCTTGTCAGTTAAGATGAGTAACGTGTGAGCTTCGTGAAAGATGTAGTTCCTTTGAGCTTAAAAGTGACTGCCCTTACCTGAAACGAAGTCTTGCTTGTAGGAAGACACAGAGTCTGGGATTTAACTCCATTTCTGAAGGAAAACACATCATCGTTCTCATCCATGGATCACACTCTGCATTAGAGCAAGAAGCACGCTCTTGCTTTCCAGAGTCTCTAATACAGCAGGAAACGTGAGTGTGCTGAGAAAAAAAGAACGGTGTTTCCTACACATACCGACCATATTAGGCCAACTCTGCTTCTGAAACTGATACAAACCACTGTCCTTCTAACTTCTGATGCTTTTCAATTAATATGAGAAACGTGTGAGCTTCGTGAACGATGTAGTTCTTTTGAGCTGAAAAGTGACTGCCCTTACCTGAAACGAAGTCTTGCTTGTAGGAAGACACAGAGCCGGGGATTTAACTCCATTACTGAAGGGAAACACACAGCATAGTTTTCATGCATGGTCACACTCTGCTTTAGAGCAAGAAGCACTCACTTGCTTTCTAGAGTGTCTAACACAGCAGGGAACTTGAGTGTGCTGAGAACAAAAGAACGGTGTTTCCTACACATACGGACCATATCTAGATCAACTCTGCTTCTGAAACTGAAAGAAACCACAGGTCCTCTACCATCCAATGCTTGTCAATTTAGACGAGAAACGTGTGTGCTTCGTGAATGATGTAGTTCATTTGAGCTGAAAAGTGACTGCCCTTACCTGAAACGAAGTAGTGCTTGTAGGAAGTCACAGAGCCTGGGATAACTCCATTTCTGAAGGGAAACACTCAGCAGAGTTCTCATCCATGGATCACACTCTGCTTTAGAGCAAGAAGAACGCTCTTGCTTTCTAGAGTCTCTAAGACAGCAGAAAATGTGAGTGTGCTGAGAACAAAAGAACTCTGTTTCCTACACATATACACCATATATAGTAGAACTCTGCTTCGGAAACTGATACATAGCACTGGTCCTCTAACATCCAAAGCTTGTCAGTTAAGATGAGTAACGTGTGAGCTTCGTGAAAGATGTAGTTCCTTTGAGCTTAAAAGTGACTGCCCTTACCTGAAACGAAGTCTTGCTTGTAGGAAGACACAGAGTCTGGGATTTAACTCCATTTCTGAAGGAAAACACATCATCGTTCTCATCCATGGATCACACTCTGCTTTAGAGCAAGAAGCACGCTCTTGCTTTCCAGAGTCTCTAATACAGCAGGAAATGTGAGTGTGCTGAGAAAAAAAGAACGGTGTTTCCTACACATACGGTCCATATTAGTCCAACTCTGCTTCTGAAACTGATACAAACCACTGGCCTTCTAACTTCTGATGCTTTTCAATTAAGATGAGAAACGTGTGAGCTTCCTGAATGATGTTGTTCGTTTGAGCTGAAAAGTGACTGCCCTTACCTGAAACGAAATCTTGCTTGTAGGAAGACACAGAGCCTGGGATTTAAGTCCATTTCTGATGGGAAACACACAACACAGTTCTCATCCATGGATCACACTCTGCTTTAGAGCAAGAAGCACGCTCTTGCTTTCTAGAGTCTCTAATACAGCAGGAAACGTGCGTGTGCTCAGAAGAAAAGAACGGTGTTTCCTATACATACGGACCATATCTAGTTCAACTCTGCTTGAAATTGATACAAAGCAAAGGTCCTCTAACATCCAATCCTTCTCAATTAAGATGAGAAACTTGTGAGCTTCGTGAACGATGTAGTTCCTTTGAGCGGTAAGTAACTGCCCTTACCTGAAAGGAAGTCTTGCTTTTAGGAAGACTCAGAGCCAGGGATTTAACTCCATTTCTGAAGTGAAACACACAACAGAGTTCTCATCCACGGATCACACTCTGCTTTAGATCAAGAAGCACGCTCTTGCTTTCTAGAGTCTCTAATAGAGCAGGAAACATGAGTGTGCTCAGAAGAAAAGAACGGTGTTTCCTACACATACGGACCATATCTAGTCCAACTCTGCTTCTGAAACTGATACAAAGCATGGTTCTCTAACATTCAATGGTTGTCAGTTAAGATGAGAAACGTGTGAGCTTCGTGACCGATGTTGTTCGTTTGAGCTGAAAAGTGACTCCCCTTACTTGAAATGAAGTCTTGCTTGTAGGAAGAAACATAGCCTGGAATTTACCTCCATTACTGAAGGGAAACACACAGCATAGTTTTGATGCATGGATCACACTCTGCTTTAGAGCAAGAAGCACTCACTTGCTTTCTAGAGTGTCTAACACAGCAGGGAACTTGAGTGTGATCAGAACAAAAGAACGGTGTTTCCTACACATACGGACCATATCTAGATCAACTCTGCTTCTGAAACTGAAAGAAACCACAGGTCCTCTACCATCCAATGCTTGTCACTTTAGATGAGAAACGTGTTAGCTTCGTGAACGATGTAGTTTGTTTGAGCTGTAAAGTAACTGCCCTTACCTGAAAAGAAGTCTTGCTTGTAGAAAGACAGAGATCTTGGGCTTTAACTCCATTTCTGAAGTGAAACACACAGCAGACTTCTCATCCATTGATCACACTCTGCTTTAGAGCAAGAAGCACGCTCTTGCTTTCTAGAGTCTCTAAGAGAGCAGGAAACGTGAGTGTGCTGAGAACAAAAGAACGGTGTTTCCTACACATACGCACCATATATAGTAGAACTCTGCTTCGGAAACTGATACAAAGCACTGGTCCTCTAACATCCAAAGCTTGTCAGTTAAGATGAGTAACGTGTGAGCTTTGTGAAATATGTAGTTCCTTTGAGCTTAAAAGTGACTGCCCTTACCTGAAACAAAGTCTTGCTTGTAGGAAGACACAGAGCCTGGGAATTAACTCCATTTCTGAAGGGAAACACACAGCAGAGTTCTCATCCATGGATAACACTCTGCTTTAGAGCAAGAAGCATGCTCTTGCTTTCTAGATTCTCTAATACAGCAGGAAACGTGAGTGTGCTCAGAAGAAAAGAACGGTTTTTCCTATACATATGGACCATATCTAGTTCAACTCTGCTTGAAATTGATACAAAGCAAAGGTCCTCTATCATCCAAAGCTTGTCAGTTTAGATGAGAAACGTATTAGCTTCGTGAACGATGCAGTTCGTTTGAGCTGTAAAGTAACTGCCCTTACCTGAAAAGAAGTCTTGCTTGTAGAAAGACAGAGATCTTGGGATTTAACTCCATTTCTGAAGTGAAACACACAGCAGACTTCTCATCCATTGATCACACTCTGCTTTAGAGCAAGAAGCACGCTCTTGCTTTCTAGAGTCTCTAAGAGAGCAGGAAACGTGAGTGTGCTGAGAACAAAAGAACGGTGTTTCCTACACGTACAGACCATATATAGTAGAACTCTGCTTCTCAAACTGATACAAAGCAATGGTACTCTAACATTCAATGATTGTCATTTAAGATGAGAAAGGTGTGAGCTTCGTGAACGATGTAGTTCATTTGAGCTGAAAAGTGACTGCCCTTACCTGAAACGAAGTAGTGCTTGTAGGAAGACACAGAGCCTGGGATAACTGCATTTCTGAAGGGAAACACTCAGCAGAGTTCTCATCCATGGATCACACTCTGCTTTAGAGCAAGAAGAACGCTCTTGCATTCTAGAGTCTCTAAGACAGCAGAAAATGTGAGTGTGCTGAGAACAAAAGAACGGTGTTTCCTACACATACGCACCATATATAGTAGAACTCTGCTTCGGAAACTGATACATAGCACTGGTCCTCTAACATCCAAAGCTTGTCAGTTAAGATGAGTAACGTGTGAGCTTCGTGAAAGATGTAGTTCCTTTGAGCTTAAAAGTGACTGCCCTTACCTGAAACGAAGTCTTGCTTGTAGGAAGACACAGAGTCTGGGATTTAACTCCATTTCTGAAGGAAAACACATCATCGTTCTCATCCATGGATCACACTCTGCATTAGAGCAAGAAGCACGCTCTTGCTTTCCAGAGTCTCTAATACAGCAGGAAACGTGAGTGTGCTGAGAAAAAAAGAACGGTGTTTCCTACACATACCGACCATATTAGGCCAACTCTGCTTCTGAAACTGATACAAACCACTGTTCTTCTAACTTCTGATGCTTTTCAATTAATATGAGAAACGTGTGAGCTTCGTGAACGATGTAGTTCTTTTGAGCTGAAAAGTGACTGCCCTTACCTGAAACGAATTCTTGCTTGTAGGAAGACACAGAGCCGGGGATTTAACTCCATTACTGAAGGGAAACACACAGCATAGTTTTCATACATGGTCACACTCTGCTTTAGAGCAAGAAGCACTCACTTGCTTTCTAGAGTGTCTAACACAGCAGGGAACTTGAGTGTGCTGAGAACAAAAGAACGGTGTTTCCTACACATACGAACCATATCTAGATCAACTCTGCTTCTGAAACTGAAAGAAACCACAGGTCCTCTACCATCCAATGCTTGTCAATTTAGACGAGAAACGTGTGTGCTTCGTGAATGATGTAGTTCATTTGAGCTGAAAAGTGACTGCCCTTACCTGAAACGAAGTAGTGCTTGTAGGAAGTCACAGAGCCTGGGATAACTCCATTTCTGAAGGGAAACACTCAGCAGAGTTCTCATCCATGGATCACACTCTGCTTTAGAGCAAGAAGAATGCTCTTGCTTTCTAGAGTCTCTAAGACAGCAGAAAATGTGAGTGTGCTGAGAACAAAAGAACTCTGTTTCCTACACATATACACCATATATAGTAGAACTCTGCTTCGGAAACTGATACATAGCACTGGTCCTCTAACATCCAAAGCTTGTCAGTTAAGATGAGTAACGTGTGAGCTTCGTGAAAGATGTAGTTCCTTTGAGCTTAAAAGTGACTGCCCTTACCTGAAACGAAGTCTTGCTTGTAGGAAGACACAGAGTCTGGGATTTAACTCCATTTCTGAAGGAAAACACATCATCGTTCTCATCCATGGATCACACTCTGCTTTAGAGCAAGAAGCACGCTCTTGCTTTCCAGAGTCTCTAATACAGCAGGAAACGTGAGTGTGCTGAGAAAAAAAGAACGGTGTTTCCTACACATACGGTCCATATTAGTCCAACTCTGCTTCTGAAACTGATACAAACCACTGGCCTTCTAACTTCTGATGCTTTTCAATTAAGATGAGAAACGTGTGAGCTTCCTGAATGATGTTGTTCGTTTGAGCTGAAAAGTGACTGCCCTTACCTGAAACGAAATCTTGCTTGTAGGAAGACACAGAGCCTGGGATTTAAGTCCATTTCTGATGGGAAACACACAACACAGTTCTCATCCATGGATCACACTCTGCTTTAGAGCAAGAAGCACGCTCTTGCTTTCTAGAGTCTCTAATACAGCAGGAAACGTGCGTGTGCTCAGAAGAAAAGAACGGTGTTTCCTATACATACGGACCATATCTAGTTCAACTCTGCTTGAAATTGATACAAAGCAAAGGTCCTCTAACATCCAATCCTTCTCAATTAAGATGAGAAACTTGTGAGCTTCGTGAACGATGTAGTTCCTTTGAGCGGTAAGTAACTGCCCTTACCTGAAAGGAAGTCTTGCTTTTAGGAAGACTCAGAGCCAGGGATTTAACTCCATTTCTGAAGTGAAACACACAACAGAGTTCTCATCCACGGATCACACTCTGCTTTAGATCAAGAAGCACGCTCTTGCTTTCTAGAGTCTCTAATAGAGCAGGAAACATGAGTGTGCTCAGAAGAAAAGAACGGTGTTTCCTACACATACGGACCATATCTAGTCCAACTCTGCTTCTGAAACTGATACAAAGCATGGTTCTCTAACATTCAATGGTTGTCAGTTAAGATGAGAAACGTGTGAGCTTCGTGACCGATGTTGTTCGTTTGAGCTGAAAAGTGACTCCCCTTACTTGAAATGAAGTCTTGCTTGTAGGAAGAAACATAGCCTGGAATTTACCTCCATTACTGAAGGGAAACACACAGCATAGTTTTGATGCATGGATCACACTCTGCTTTAGAGCAAGAAGCACTCACTTGCTTTCTAGAGTGTCTAACACAGCAGGGAACTTGAGTGTGATCAGAACAAAAGAACGGTGTTTCCTACACATACGGACCATATCTAGATCAACTCTGCTTCTGAAACTGAAAGAAACCACAGGTCCTCTACCATCCAATGCTTGTCACTTTAGATGAGAAACGTGTTAGCTTCGTGAACGATGTAGTTTGTTTGAGCTGTAAAGTAACTGCCCTTACCTGAAAAGAAGTCTTGCTTGTAGAAAGACAGAGATCTTGGGCTTTAACTCCATTTCTGAAGTGAAACACACAGCAGACTTCTCATCCATTGATCACACTCTGCTTTAGAGCAAGAAGCACGCTCTTGCTTTCTAGAGTCTCTAAGAGAGCAGGAAACGTGAGTGTGCTGAGAACAAAAGAACGGTGTTTCCTACACATACGCACCATATATAGTAGAACTCTGCTTCGGAAACTGATACAAAGCACTGGTCCTCTAACATCCAAAGCTTGTCAGTTAAGATGAGTAACGTGTGAGCTTTGTGAAATATGTAGTTCCTTTGAGCTTAAAAGTGACTGCCCTTACCTGAAACAAAGTCTTGCTTGTAGGAAGACACAGAGCCTGGGAATTAACTCCATTTCTGAAGGGAAACACACAGCAGAGTTCTCATCCATGGATAACACTCTGCTTTAGAGCAAGAAGCATGCTCTTGCTTTCTAGATTCTCTAATACAGCAGGAAACGTGAGTGTGCTCAGAAGAAAAGAACGGTTTTTCCTATACATATGGACCATATCTAGTTCAACTCTGCTTGAAATTGATACAAAGCAAAGGTCCTCTATCATCCAAAGCTTGTCAGTTTAGATGAGAAACGTATTAGCTTCGTGAACGATGTAGTTCGTTTGAGCTGTAAAGTAACTGCCCTTACCTGAAAAGAAGTCTTGCTTGTAGAAAGACAGAGATCTTGGGATTTAACTCCATTTCTGAAGGGAAACACACAGCAGACTTCTCATCCATTGATCACACTCTGCTTTAGAGCAAGAAGCACGCTCTTGCTTTCTAGAGTCTCTAAGAGAGCAGGAAACGTGAGTGTGCTGAGAACAAAAGAACGGTGTTTCCTACACGTACAGACCATATATAGTAGAACTCTGCTTCTCAAACTGATACAAAGCAATGGTACTCTAACATTCAATGATTGTCATTTAAGATGAGAAAGGTGTGAGCTTCGTGAATGATGTAGTTCATTTGAGCTGAAAAGTGACTGCCCTTACCTGAAACGAAGTAGTGCTTGTAGGAAGACACAGAGCCTGGGATAACTGCATTTCTGAAGGGAAACACTCAGCAGAGTTCTCATCCATGGATCACACTCTGCTTTAGAGCAAGAAGAACGCTCTTGCATTCTAGAGTCTCTAAGACAGCAGAAAATGTGAGTGTGCTGAGAACAAAAGAACGGTGTTTCCTACACATACGCACCATATATAGTACAACTCTGCTTTGGAAACTGATACATAGCACTGGTCCTCTAACATCCAAAGCTTGTCTGTTAAGATGAGTAACGTGTGAGCTTCATGAAAGATGTAGTTCCTTTGAGCTTAAAAGTGACTGCCCTTACCTGAAACGAAGTCTTGCTTGTAGGAAGACACAGAGTCTGGGATTTAACTCCATTTCTGAAGGAAAACACATCATCGTTCTCATCCATGGATCACACTCTGCTTTAGAGCAAGAAGCACGCTCTTGCTTTCCAGAGTCTCTAATACAGCAGGAAACGTGAGTGTGCTGAGAAAAAAAGAACGGTGTTTCCTACACATACGGACCATATTAGTCCAACTCTGCTTCTGAAACTGATACAAACCACTGGCCTTCTAACTTCTGATGCTTTTCAATTAAGATGAGAAACGTGTGAGCTTCGTGAATGATGTAGTTCGTTTGAGCTGAAAAGTGACTGCCCTTACCTGAAACGAAATCTTGCTTGTAGGAAGACACAGAGCCTGGGATTTAAGTCCATTTCTGAAGGGAAACACACAACACAGTTATCATCCATGGATCACACTCTGCTTTAGAGCAAGAAGCACGCTCTTGCTTTCTAGAGTCTCTAATACAGCAGGAAACGTGCGTGTGCTCAGAAGAAAAGAACGGTTTTTCCTATACATACGGACCATATCTAGTTCAACTCTGCTTGAAATTGATACAAAACAAAGGTCCTCTAACATCCAATCCTTCTCAATTAAGATGAGAAACGTGTGAGCTACGTGAACAATGTAGTTCCTTTAGGCGGTAAGTAACTGCCCTTACCTGAAAGGAAGTCTTGCTTTTAGGAAGACTCAGAGCCAGGGATTTAACTCCATTTCTGAAGTGAAACACACAGCAGACTTCTCATCCATTGATCACACTCTGCTTTAGAGCAAGAAGCACGCTCTTGCTTTCTAGAGTCTCTAAGAGAGCAGGAAACGTGAGTGTGCTGAGAACAAAAGAACGGTGTTTCCTACACGTACAGACCATATATAGTAGAACTCTGCTTCTCAAACTGATACAAATCAATGGTACTCTAACATTCAATGATTGTCATTTAAGATGAGAAAGGTGTGAACTTCGTGAACAATGTAGTTCATTTGAGCTGAAAAGTGACTGCCCTTACCTGAAACGAAGTAGTGCTTGTAGGAAGACACAGAGCCTGGGATAACTCCATTTCTGAAGGGAAACACTCAGCAGAGAACTCATCCATGGATCACACTCTGCTTTAGAGCAAGAAGCACGCTCTTGCTTTCTAGAGTCTCTAATACAGCAGGAAACGTGCGTGTGCTCAGAAGAAAAGAACGGTGTTTCCTACACATACGGACCATATCTAGTCCAACTCTGCTTCTGAAACTGATACAAAGCATGGTTCTCTAACATTCAATGGTTGTCAGTTAAGATGAGAAACGTGTGAGCTTCGTGACCGATGTTGTTCGTTTGAGCTGAAAAGTGACTCCCCTTACTTGAAATGAAGTCTTGCTTGTAGGAAGAAACATAGCCTGGAATTTACCTCCATTACTGAAGGGAAACACACAGCATAGTTTTGATGCATGGATCACACTCTGCTTTAGAGCAAGAAGCACTCACTTGCTTTCTAGAGTGTCTAACACAGCAGGGAACTTGAGTGTGATCAGAACAAAAGAACGGTGTTTCCTACACATACGGACCATATCTAGATCAACTCTGCTTCTGAAACTGAAAGAAACCACAGGTCCTCTACCATCCAATGCTTGTCACTTTAGATGAGAAACGTGTTAGCTTCGTGAACGATGTAGTTTGTTTGAGCTGTAAAGTAACTGCCCTTACCTGAAAAGAAGTCTTGCTTGTAGAAAGACAGAGATCTTGGGCTTTAACTCCATTTCTGAAGTGAAACACACAGCAGACTTCTCATCCATTGATCACACTCTGCTTTAGAGCAAGAAGCACGCTCTTGCTTTCTAGAGTCTCTAAGAGAGCAGGAAACGTGAGTGTGCTGAGAACAAAAGAACGGTGTTTCCTACACATACGCACCATATATAGTAGAACTCTGCTTCGGAAACTGATACAAAGCACTGGTCCTCTAACATCCAAAGCTTGTCAGTTAAGATGAGTAACGTGTGAGCTTCGTGAAAGATGTAGTTCCTTTGAGCTTAAAAGTGACTGCCCTTACCTGAAACGAAGTCTTGCTTGTAGGAAGACACAGAGTCTGGGATTTAACTCCATTTCTGAAGGAAAACACATCATCGTTCTCATCCATGGATCACACTCTGCTTTAGAGCAAGAAGCACGCTCTTGCTTTCCAGAGTCTCTAATACAGCAGGAAACGTGAGTGTGCTGAGAAAAAAAGAACGGTGTTTCCTACACATACGGACCATATTAGTCCAACTATGCTTCTGAAACTGATACAAACCACTGGCCTTCTAACTTCTGATGCTTTTCAATTAAGATGAGAAACGTGTGAGCTTCGTGAATGATGTAGTTCGTTTGAGCTGAAAAGTGACTGCCCTTACCTGAAACGAAATCTTGCTTGTAGGAAGACACAGAGCCTGGGATTTAAGTCCATTTCTGAAGGGAAACACACAACACAGTTATCATCCATGGATCACACTCTGCTTTAGAGCAAGAAGCACGCTCTTGCTTTCTAGAGTCTCTAATACAGCAGGAAACGTGCGTGTGCTCAGAAGAAAAGAACGGTGTTTCCTATACATACGGACCATATCTAGTTCAACTCTGCTTGAAATTGATACAAAACAAAGGTCCTCTAACATCCAATCCTTCTCAATTAAGATGAGAAACGTGTGAGCTACATGAACAATGTAGTTCCTTTAGGCGGTAAGTAACTGCCCTTACCTGAAAGGAAGTCTTGCTTTTAGGAAGACTCAGAGCCAGGGATTTAACTCCATTTCTGAAGTGAAACACACAGCAGACTTCTCATCCATTGATCACACTCTGCTTTAGAGCAAGAAGCACGCTCTTGCTTTCTAGAGTCTCTAAGAGAGCAGGAAACGTGAGTGTGCTGAGAACAAAAGAACGGTGTTTCCTACACGTACAGACCATATATAGTAGAACTCTGCTTCTCAAACTGATACAAATCAATGGTACTCTAACATTCAATGATTGTCATTTAAGATGAGAAAGGTGTGAGCTTCGTGAACAATGTAGTTCATTTGAGCTGAAAAGTGACTGCCCTTACCTGAAACGAAGTAGTGCTTGTAGGAAGACACAGAGCCTGGGATAACTCCATTTCTGAAGGGAAACACTCAGCAGAGAACTCATCCATGGATCACACTCTGCTTTAGAGCAAGAAGCACGCTCTTGCTTTCTAGAGTCTCTAATACAGCAGGAAACGTGCGTGTGCTCAGAAGAAAAGAACGGTGTTTCCTATACATACGGACCATATCTAGTTCAACTCTGCTTGAAATTGATACAAAGCAAAGGTCCTCTAACATCCAATCCTTCTCAATTAAGATGAGAAACGTGTGAGCTTCGTGAACGATGTAGTTCCTTTGAGCGGTAAGTAACTGCCCTTACCTGAAAGGAAGTCTTGCTTTTAGGAAGACTCAGAGCCAGGGATTTAACTCCATTTCTGAAGAGAAACACACAACAGAGTTCTCATCCACGGATCACACTCTGCTTTAGATCAAGAAGCACGCTCTTGCTTTCTAGAGTCTCTAATACAGCAGGAAACATGAGTGTGCTCAGAAGAAAAGAACGGTGTTTCCTACACATACGGACCATATCTAGTCAAACTCTGCTTCTGAAACTGATACAAAGCATGGTTCTCTAACATTCAATGGTTGTCAGTTAAGATGAGAAACGTGTGAGCTTCGTGACCGATGTTGTTCGTTTGAGCTGAAAAGTGACTGCCCTTACTTGAAATGAAGTCTTGCTTGTAGGAAGAAACATAGCCTGGAATTTACCTCCATTACTGAAGGGAAACACACAGCATAGTTTTGATGCATGGATCACACTCTGCTTTAGAGCAAGAAGCACTCACTTGCTTTCTAGAGTGTCTAACACAGCAGGGAACTTGAGTGTGATCAGAACAACAGAACGGTGTTTCCTACACATACGGACCATATCTAGATCAACTCTGCTTCTGAAACTGAAAGAAACCACAGGTCCTCTACCATCCAATGCTTGTCACTTTAGATGAGAAACGTGTTAGCTTCGTGAACGATGTAGTTTGTTTGAGCTGTAAAGTAACTGCCCTTACCTGAAAAGAAGTCTTGCTTGTAGAAAGACAGAGATCTTGGGATTTAACTCCATTTCTGAAGTGAAACACACAGCAGACTTCTCATCCATTGATCACACTCTGCTTTAGAGCAAGAAGCACGCTCTTGCTTTCTAGAGTCTCTAAGAGAGCAGGAAACGTGAGTGTGCTGAGAACAAAAGAACGGTGTTTCCTACACATACGCACCATATATAGTAGAACTCTGCTTCGGAAACTGATACAAAGCACTGGTCCTCTAACATCCAAAGCTTGTCAGTTAAGATGAGTAACGTGTGAGCTTTGTGAAATATGTAGTTCCTTTGAGCTTAAAAGTGACTGCCCTTACCTGAAACGAAGTCTTGCTTGTAGGAAGACACAGAGCCTGGGAATTAACTCCATTTCTGAAGGGAAACACAAAGCAGAGTTCTCATCCATGGATCACACTCTGCTTTAGAGCAAGAAGCATGCTCTTGCTTTCTAGATTCTCTAATACAGCAGGAAACGTGAGTGTGCTCAGAAGAAAAGAACGGTGTTTCCTACAAATACGGACCATATCTAGTCCAACTCTGCTTCTGAAACTGATACAAAGCATGGTTCTCAAACATTCAATGGTTGTCAGTTAAGATGAGAAACGTGTGAGCTTCGTGACCGATGTTGTTCGTTTGAGCTGAAAAGTGACTGCCCTTACTTGAAATGAAGTCTTGCTTGTAGGAAGACAGAGATCTTGGGATTTAACTCCATTTCTGAAGTGAAACACACAGCAGACTTCTCATCCATTGATCCCACTCTGCTTTAGAGCAAGAAGCACGCTCTTGCTTTCTAGAGTCTCTAAGAGAGCAGGAAACGTGAGTGTGCTGAGAACAAAAGAACGGTGTTTCCTACACGTACAGACCATATATAGTAGAACTCTGCTTCTCAAACTGATACAAAGCAATGGTACTCTAACATTCAATGATTGTCATTTAAGATGAGATTGATGTGAGCTTCGTGAACGTTGTAGTTCATTTGAGCTGAAAAGTGACTGCCCTTACCTGAAACGAAGTAGTGCTTGTAGGAAGACACAGAGCCTGGGATAACTCCATTTCTGAAGGAAAACACATCATCGTTCTCATCCATGGATCACACTCTGCTTTAGAGCAAGAAGCACGCTCTTGCTTTCCAGAGTCTCTAATATAGCAGGAAACGTGAGTGTGCTGAGAAAAAAAGAACGGTGTTTCCTACACATACCGACCATAATAGTCCAACTCTGCTTCTGAAACTGATACAAACCACTGTCCTTCTAACTTCTGATGCTTTTCAATTAATATGAGAAACGTGTGAGCTTCGTGAACGATGTAGTTTTTTTGAGCTGAAAAGTGACTGCCCTTACCTGAAACGAAGTCTTGCTTGTAGGAAGACATAGAGCCGGGGATTTAACTCCATTACTGAAGGGAAACACACAGCATAGTTTTCATGCATGGTCACACTCTGCTTTAGAGCAAGAAGCACTCACTTGCTTTCTAGAGTGTCTAACACAGCAGGGAACTTGAGTGTGATCAGAACAAAAGAACGGTGTTTCCTACACATACGGACCATATCTAGATCAACTCTGCTTCTGAAACTGAAAGAAACCACAGGTCCTCTACCATCCAATGCTTGTCAATTTAGACGACAAACGTGTGTGCTTCGTGAACGATGTAGTTCATTTGAGCTGAAAAGTGACTGCCCTTACCTGAAACGAAGTAGTGCTTGTAGGAAGACACAGAGCCTGGGATAACTCCATTTCTGAAGGGAAACACTCAGCAGAGTTCTCATCCATGGATCACACTCTGCTTTAGAGCAAGAAGAACGCTCTTGCTTTCTAGAGTCTCTAAGACAGCAGAAAATGTGAGTGTGCTGAGAACAAAAGAACGGTGTTTCCTACACATATGCACCATATATAGTAGAACTCTGCTTCGGAAACTGATACATAGCACTGGTCCTCTAACATCCAAAGCTTGTCTGTTAAGATGAGTAACGTGTGAGCTTCGTGAAAGATGTAGTTCCTTTGAGCTTAAAAGTGACTGCCCTTACCTGAAACGAAGTCTTGCTTGTAGGAAGACACAGAGTCTGGGATTTAACTCCATTTCTGAAGGAAAACACATCATCGTTCTCATCCATGGATCACACTCTGCTTTAGAGCAAGAAGCACGCTCTTGCTTTCCAGAGACTCTAATACAGCAGGAAACGTGAGTGTGCTGAGAAAAAAAGAACGGTGTTTCCTACACATACAGACCATATTAGTCCAACTCTTCTTCTGAAACTGATACAAACCACTGGCCTTCTAACTTCTGATGCTTTTCAATTAAGATGAGAAACGTGTGAGCTTTGTGAATGATGTAGTTCGTTTGAGCTGAAAAGTGACTGCCCTTACCTGAAACGAAATCTTGCTTGTAGGAAGACACAGAGCCTGGGATTTAAGTCCATTTCTGATGGGAAACACACAACACAGTTCTCATCCATGGATCACACTCTGCTTTAGAGCAAGAAGCACGCTCTTGCTTTCTAGAGTCTCTAATACAGCAGGAAACGTGCGTGTGCTCAGAAGAAAAGAACGGTGTTTCCTATACATACGGACCATATCTAGTTCAACTCTGCTTGAAATTGATACAAAGCAAAGGTCCTCTATCATCCAATGCTTGTCAGTTTAGATGAGAAACGTATTAGCTTCGTGAACGATGTAGTTCGTTTGAGCTGTAAAGTAACTGCCCTTACCTGAAAAGAAGTCTTGCTTGTAGAAAGACAGAGATCTTGGGATTTAACTCCATTTCTGAAGTGAAACACACAGCAGACGTCTCATCCATTGATCACACTCTGCTTTAGAGCAAGAAGCACGCTCTTGCTTTCTAGAGTCTCTAAGAGAGCAGGAAACGTGAGTGTGCTGAGAACAAAAGAACGGTGTTTCCTACACGTACAGACCATATATAGTAGAACTCTGCTTCTCAAACTGATACAAAGCAATGGTACTCTAACATTCAATGATTGTCATTTAAGATGAGAAAGGTGTGAGCTTCGTGAACAATGTAGTTCATTTGAGCTGAAAAGTGACTGCCCTTACCTGAAACGAAGTAGTGCTTGTAGGAAGACACAGAGCCTGGGATAACTCCATTTCTGAAGGGAAACACTCAGCAGAGAACTCATCCATGGATCACACTCTGCTTTAGAGCAAGAAGCACGCTCTTGCTTTCTAGAGTCTCTAATACAGCAGGAAACGTGCGTGTGCTCAGAAGAAAAGAACGGTGTTTCCTACACATACGCACCATATATAGTAGAACTCTGCTTCCGAAACTGATACATAGCACTGGTCCTCTAACATCCAAAGCTTGTCAGTTAAGATGAGTAACGTGTGAGCTTCGTGAAAGATGTAGTTCCTTTGAGCTTAAAAGTGACTGCCCTTACCTGAAACGAAGTCTTGCTTGTAGGAAGACACAGAGTCTGGGATTTAACTCCATTTCTGAAGGAAAACACATCATCGTTCTCATCCATGGATCACACTCTGCTTTAGAGCAAGAAGCACGCTCTTGCTTTCCAGAGTCTCTAATACAGCAGGAAACGTGAGTGTGCTGAGAAAAAAAGAACGGTGTTTCCTACACATACGGACCATATTAGTCCAACTCTTCTTCTGAAACTGATACAAACCACTGGCCTTCTAACTTCTGATGCTTTTCAATTAAGATGAGAAACGTGTGAGCTTTGTGAATGATGTAGTTCGTTTGAGCTGAAAAGTGACTGCCCTTACCTGAAACGAAATCTTGCTTGTAGGAAGACACAGAGCCTGGGATTTAAGTCCATTTCTGACGGGAAACACACAACACAGTTCTCATCCATGGATCACACTCTGCTTTAGAGCAAGAAGCACGCTCTTGCTTTCTAGAGTCTCTAATACAGCAGGAAACGTGCATGAGCTCAGAAGAAAAGAACGGTGTTTCCTATACATACGGACCATATCTAGTTCAACTCTGCTTGAATTTGATACAAAGCAAAGGTCCTCTAACATCCAATCCTTCTCAATTAAGATGAGAAACGTGTGAGCTTCGTGAACGATGTAGTTCCTTTGAGCGGTAAGTAACTGCCCTTACCTGAAAGGAAGTCTTGCTTTTAGGAAGACACAGAGCCAGGGATTTAACTCCATTTCTGAAGTGAAACACACAACAGAGTTCTCATCCACGGATCACACTCTGCTTTAGATCAAGAAGCATGCTCTTGCTTTCTAGAGTCTCTAATACAGCAGGAAACGTGAGTGTGCTCAGAAGAAAAGAACGGTTTTTCCTATACATACGGACCATATCTAGTTCAACTCTGCTTGAAATTGATACAAAGCAAAGGTCCTCTATCATCCAATGCTTGTAAGTTTAGATGAGAAACGTATTAGCTTCGTGAACGATGTAGTTCGTTTGAGCTGTAAAGTAACTGCCCTTACCTGAAAAGAAGTCTTGCTTGTAGAAAGACAGAGATCTTGGGATTTAACTCCATTTCTGAAGTGAAACACACAGCAGATATCTCATCCATTGATCACACTCTGCTTTAGAGCAAGAAGCACGCTCTTGCTTTCTAGAGTCTCTAAGAGAGCAGGAAACGTGAGTGTGCTGAGAACAAAAGAACGGTGTTTCCTACACGTACAGACCATATATAGTAGAACTCTGCTTCTCTAACTGATACAAAGCAATGGTACTCTAACATTCAATGATTGTCATTTAAGATGAGAAAGGTGTGAGCTTCGTGAACAATGTAGTTCATTTGAGCTGAAAAGTGACTGCCCTTACCTGAAACGAAGTAGTGCTTGTAGGAAGACACAGAACCTGGGATAACTCCATTTCTGAAGGGAAACACTCAGCAGAGTTCTCATCCATGGATCACACTCTGCTTTAGAGCAAGAAGAACGCTCTTGCTTTCTAGAGTCTCTAAGACAGCAGAAAATGTGAGTGTGCTGAGAACAAAAGAACGGTGTTTCCTACACATACGCACCATATATAGTAGAACTCTGCTTCCGAAACTGATACATAGCACTGGTCCTCTAACATCCAAAGCTTGTCAGTTAAGATGAGTAACGTGTGAGCTTCGTGAAAGATGTAGTTCCTTTGAGCTTAAAAGTGACTGCCCTTACCTGAAACGAAGTCTTGCTTGTAGGAAGACACAGAGTCTGGGATTTAACTCCATTTCTGAAGGAAAACACATCATCGTTCTCATCCATGGATCACACTCTGCTTTAGAGCAAGAAGCACGCTCTTGCTTTCCAGAGACTCTAATACAGCAGGAAACGTGAGTGTGCTGAGAAAAAAAGAACGGTGTTTCCTACACATACAGACCATATTAGTCCAACTCTTCTTCTGAAACTGATACAAACCACTGGCCTTCTAACTTCTGATGCTTTTCAATTAAGATGAGAAACGTGTGAGCTTTGTGAATGATGTAGTTCGTTTGAGCTGAAAAGTGACTGCCCTTACCTGAAACGAAATCTTGCTTGTAGGAAGACACAGAGCCTGGGATTTAAGTCCATTTCTGATGGGAAACACACAACACAGTTCTCATCCATGGATCACACTCTGCTTTAGAGCAAGAAGCATGCTCTTGCTTTCTAGAGTCTCTAATACAGCAGGAAACGTGCGTGTGCTCAGAAGAAAAGAACGGTGTTTCCTATACATACGGACCATATCTAGTTCAACTCTGCTTGAAATTGATACAAAGCAAAGGTCCTCTATCATCCAATGCTTGTCAGTTTAGATGAGAAACGTATTAGCTTCGTGAACGATGTAGTTCGTTTGAGCTGTAAAGTAACTGCCCTTACCTGAAAAGAAGTCTTGCTTGTAGAAAGACAGAGATCTTGGGATTTAACTCCATTTCTGAAGTGAAACACACAGCAGACGTCTCATCCATTGATCACACTCTGCTTTAGAGCAAGAAGCACGCTCTTGCTTTCTAGAGTCTCTAAGAGAGCAGGAAACGTGAGTGTGCTGAGAACAAAAGAACGGTGTTTCCTACACGTACAGACCATATATAGTAGAACTCTGCTTCTCAAACTGATACAAAGCAATGGTACTCTAACATTCAATGATTGTCATTTAAGATGAGAAAGGTGTGAGCTTCGTGAACAATGTAGTTCATTTGAGCTGAAAAGTGACTGCCCTTACCTGAAACGAAGTAGTGCTTGTAGGAAGACACAGAGCCTGGGATAACTCCATTTCTGAAGGAAAACACATCATCGTTCTCATCCATGGATCACACTCTGCTTTAGAGCAAGAAGCACGCTCTTGCTTTCCAGAGTCTCTAATACAGCAGGAAACGTGAGTGTGCTGAGAAAAAAAGAACGGTGTTTCCTACACATACGGACCATATTAGTCCAACTCTTCTTCTGAAACTGATACAAACCACTGGCCTTCTAACTTCTGATGCTTTTCAATTAAGATGAGAAACGTGTGAGCTTTGTGAATGATGTAGTTCGTTTGAGCTGAAAAGTGACTGCCCTTACCTGAAACGAAATCTTGCTTGTAGGAAGACACAGAGCCTGGGATTTAAGTCCATTTCTGACGGGAAACACACAACACAGTTCTCATCCATGGATCACACTCTGCTTTAGAGCAAGAAGCACGCTCTTGCTTTCTAGAGTCTCTAATACAGCAGGAAACGTGCATGAGCTCAGAAGAAAAGAACGGTGTTTCCTATACATACGGACCATATCTAGTTCAACTCTGCTTGAATTTGATACAAAGCAAAGGTCCTCTAACATCCAATCCTTCTCAATTAAGATGAGAAACGTGTGAGCTTCGTGAACGATGTAGTTCCTTTGAGCGGTAAGTAACTGCCCTTACCTGAAAGGAAGTCTTGCTTTTAGGAAGACACAGAGCCAGGGATTTAACTCCATTTCTGAAGTGAAACACACAACAGAGTTCTCATCCACGGATCACACTCTGCTTTAGATCAAGAAGCATGCTCTTGCTTTCTAGAGTCTCTAATACAGCAGGAAACGTGAGTGTGCTCAGAAGAAAAGAACGGTTTTTCCTATACATACGGACCATATCTAGTTCAACTCTGCTTGAAATTGATACAAAGCAAAGGTCCTCTATCATCCAATGCTTGTAAGTTTAGATGAGAAACGTATTAGCTTCGTGAACGATGTAGTTCGTTTGAGCTGTAAAGTAACTGCCCTTACCTGAAAAGAAGTCTTGCTTGTAGAAAGACAGAGATCTTGGGATTTAACTCCATTTCTGAAGTGAAACACACAGCAGATATCTCATCCATTGATCACACTCTGCTTTAGAGCAAGAAGCACGCTCTTGCTTTCTAGAGTCTCTAAGAGAGCAGGAAACGTGAGTGTGCTGAGAACAAAAGAACGGTGTTTCCTACACGTACAGACCATATATAGTAGAACTCTGCTTCTCTAACTGATACAAAGCAATGGTACTCTAACATTCAATGATTGTCATTTAAGATGAGAAAGGTGTGAGCTTCGTGAACAATGTAGTTCATTTGAGCTGAAAAGTGACTGCCCTTACCTGAAACGAAGTAGTGCTTGTAGGAAGACACAGAACCTGGGATAACTCCATTTCTGAAGGGAAACACTCAGCAGAGTTCTCATCCATGGATCACACTCTGCTTTAGAGCAAGAAGAACGCTCTTGCTTTCTAGAGTCTCTAAGACAGCAGAAAATGTGAGTGTGCTGAGAACAAAAGAACGGTGTTTCCTACACATACGCACCATATATAGTAGAACTCTGCTTCCGAAACTGATACATAGCACTGGTCCTCTAACATCCAAAGCTTGTCAGTTAAGATGAGTAACGTGTGAGCTTCGTGAAAGATGTAGTTCCTTTGAGCTTAAAAGTGACTGCCCTTACCTGAAACGAAGTCTTGCTTGTAGGAAGACACAGAGTCTGGGATTTAACTCCATTTCTGAAGGAAAACACATCATCGTTCTCATCCATGGATCACACTCTGCTTTAGAGCAAGAAGCACGCTCTTGCTTTCCAGAGACTCTAATACAGCAGGAAACGTGAGTGTGCTGAGAAAAAAAGAACGGTGTTTCCTACACATACAGACCATATTAGTCCAACTCTTCTTCTGAAACTGATACAAACCACTGGCCTTCTAACTTCTGATGCTTTTCAATTAAGATGAGAAACGTGTGAGCTTTGTGAATGATGTAGTTCGTTTGAGCTGAAAAGTGACTGCCCTTACCTGAAACGAAATCTTGCTTGTAGGAAGACACAGAGCCTGGGATTTAAGTCCATTTCTGATGGGAAACACACAACACAGTTCTCATCCATGGATCACACTCTGCTTTAGAGCAAGAAGCATGCTCTTGCTTTCTAGAGTCTCTAATACAGCAGGAAACGTGCGTGTGCTCAGAAGAAAAGAACGGTGTTTCCTATACATACGGACCATATCTAGTTCAACTCTGCTTGAAATTGATACAAAGCAAAGGTCCTCTATCATCCAATGCTTGTCAGTTTAGATGAGAAACGTATTAGCTTCGTGAACGATGTAGTTCGTTTGAGCTGTAAAGTAACTGCCCTTACCTGAAAAGAAGTCTTGCTTGTAGAAAGACAGAGATCTTGGGATTTAACTCCATTTCTGAAGTGAAACACACAGCAGACGTCTCATCCATTGATCACACTCTGCTTTAGAGCAAGAAGCACGCTCTTGCTTTCTAGAGTCTCTAAGAGAGCAGGAAACGTGAGTGTGCTGAGAACAAAAGAACGGTGTTTCCTACACGTACAGACCATATATAGTAGAACTCTGCTTCTCAAACTGATACAAAGCAATGGTACTCTAACATTCAATGATTGTCATTTAAGATGAGAAAGGTGTGAGCTTCGTGAACAATGTAGTTCATTTGAGCTGAAAAGTGACTGCCCTTACCTGAAACGAAGTAGTGCTTGTAGGAAGACACAGAGCCTGGGATAACTCCATTTCTGAAGGGAAACACTCAGCAGAGAACTCATCCATGGATCACACTCTGCTTTAGAGCAAGAAGCACGCTCTTGCTTTCTAGAGTCTCTAATACAGCAGGAAACGTGCGTGTGCTCAGAAGAAAAGAACGGTGTTTCCTACACATACGCACCATATATAGTAGAACTCTGCTTCCGAAACTGATACATAGCACTGGTCCTCTAACATCCAAAGCTTGTCAGTTAAGATGAGTAACGTGTGAGCTTCGTGAAAGATGTAGTTCCTTTGAGCTTAAAAGTGACTGCCCTTACCTGAAACGAAGTCTTGCTTGTAGGAAGACACAGAGTCTGGGATTTAACTCCATTTCTGAAGGAAAACACATCATCGTTCTCATCCATGGATCACACTCTGCTTTAGAGCAAGAAGCACGCTCTTGCTTTCCAGAGTCTCTAATACAGCAGGAAACGTGAGTGTGCTGAGAAAAAAAGAACGGTGTTTCCTACACATACCGACCATATTAGTCCAACTCTTCTTCTGAAACTGATACAAACCACTGGCCTTCTAACTTCTGATGCTTTTCAATTAAGATGAGAAACGTGTGAGCTTTGTGAATGATGTAGTTCGTTTGAGCTGAAAAGTGACTGCCCTTACCTGAAACGAAATCTTGCTTGTAGGAAGACACAGAGCCTGGGATTTAAGTCCAATTCTGACGGGAAACACACAACACAGTTCTCATCCATGGATCACACTCTGCTTTAGAGCAAGAAGCACGCTCTTGCTTTCTAGAGTCTCTAATACAGCAGGAAACGTGCATGAGCTCAGAAGAAAAGAACGGTGTTTCCTATACATACGGACCATATCTAGTTCAACTCTGCTTGAAATTGATACAAAGCAAAGGTCCTCTATCATCCAATGCTTGTCAGTTTAGATGAGAAACGTATTAGCTTCGTGAACGATGTAGTTCGTTTGAGCTGTAAAGTAACTGCCCTTACCTGAAAAGAAGTCTTGCTTGTAGAAAGACAGAGATCTTGGGATTTAACTCCATTTCTGAAGTGAAACACACAGCAGACGTCTCATCCATTGATCACACTCTGCTTTAGAGCAAGAAGCACGCTCTTGCTTTCTAGAGTCTCTAAGAGAGCAGGAAACGTGAGTGTGCTGAGAACAAAAGAACGGTGTTTCCTACACGTACAGACCATATATAGTAGAACTCTGCTTCTCAAACTGATACAAAGCAATGGTACTCTAACATTCAATGATTGTCATTTAAGATGAGAAAGGTGTGAGCTTCGTGAACAATGTAGTTCATTTGAGCTGAAAAGTGACTGCCCTTACCTGAAACGAAGTAGTGCTTGTAGGAAGACACAGAGCCTGGGATAACTCCATTTCTGAAGGGAAACACTCAGCAGAGAACTCATCCATGGATCACACTCTGCTTTAGAGCAAGAAGCACGCTCTTGCTTTCTAGAGTCTCTAATACAGCAGGAAACGTGCGTGTGCTCAGAAGAAAAGAACGGTGTTTCCTACACATACGCACCATATATAGTAGAACTCTGCTTCCGAAACTGATACATAGCACTGGTCCTCTAACATCCAAAGCTTGTCAGTTAAGATGAGTAACGTGTGAGCTTCGTGAAAGATGTAGTTCCTTTGAGCTTAAAAGTGACTGCCCTTACCTGAAACGAAGTCTTGCTTGTAGGAAGACACAGAGTCTGGGATTTAACTCCATTTCTGAAGGAAAACACATCATCGTTCTCATCCATGGATCACACTCTGCTTTAGAGCAAGAAGCACGCTCTTGCTTTCCAGAGTCTCTAATACAGCAGGAAACGTGAGTGTGCTGAGAAAAAAAGAACGGTGTTTCCTACACATACCGACCATATTAGTCCAACTCTTCTTCTGAAACTGATACAAACCACTGGCCTTCTAACTTCTGATGCTTTTCAATTAAGATGAGAAACGTGTGAGCTTTGTGAATGATGTAGTTCGTTTGAGCTGAAAAGTGACTGCCCTTACCTGAAACGAAATCTTGCTTGTAGGAAGACACAGAGCCTGGGATTTAAGTCCATTTCTGACGGGAAACACACAACACAGTTCTCATCCATGGATCACACTCTGCTTTAGAGCAAGAAGCACGCTCTTGCTTTCTAGAGTCTCTAATACAGCAGGAAACGTGCATGAGCTCAGAAGAAAAGAACGGTGTTTCCTATACATACGGACCATATCTAGTTCAACTCTGCTTGAATTTGATACAAAGCAAAGGTCCTCTAACATCCAATCCTTCTCAATTAAGATGAGAAACGTGTGAGCTTCGTGAACGATGTAGTTCCTTTGAGCGGTAAGTAACTGCCCTTACCTGAAAGGAAGTCTTGCTTTTAGGAAGACACAGAGCCAGGGATTTAACTCCATTTCTGAAGTGAAACACACAACAGAGTTCTCATCCACGGATCACACTCTGCTTTAGATCAAGAAGCATGCTCTTGCTTTCTAGAGTCTCTAATACAGCAGGAAACGTGAGTGTGCTCAGAAGAAAAGAACGGTTTTTCCTATACATACGGACCATATCTAGTTCAACTCTGCTTGAAATTGATACAAAGCAAAGGTCCTCTATCATCCAATGCTTGTAAGTTTAGATGAGAAACGTATTAGCTTCGTGAACGATGTAGTTCGTTTGAGCTGTAAAGTAACTGCCCTTACCTGAAAAGAAGTCTTGCTTGTAGAAAGACAGAGATCTTGGGATTTAACTCCATTTCTGAAGTGAAACACACAGCAGATATCTCATCCATTGATCACACTCTGCTTTAGAGCAAGAAGCACGCTCTTGCTTTCTAGAGTCTCTAAGAGAGCAGGAAACGTGAGTGTGCTGAGAACAAAAGAACGGTGTTTCCTACACGTACAGACCATATATAGTAGAACTCTGCTTCTCTAACTGATACAAAGCAATGGTACTCTAACATTCAATGATTGTCATTTAAGATGAGAAAGGTGTGAGCTTCGTGAACAATGTAGTTCATTTGAGCTGAAAAGTGACTGCCCTTACCTGAAACGAAGTAGTGCTTGTAGGAAGACACAGAACCTGGGATAACTCCATTTCTGAAGGGAAACACTCAGCAGAGTTCTCATCCATGGATCACACTCTGCTTTAGAGCAAGAAGAACGCTCTTGCTTTCTAGAGTCTCTAAGACAGCAGAAAATGTGAGTGTGCTGAGAACAAAAGAACGGTGTTTCCTACACATACGCACCATATATAGTAGAACTCTGCTTCCGAAACTGATACATAGCACTGGTCCTCTAACATCCAAAGCTTGTCAGTTAAGATGAGTAACGTGTGAGCTTCGTGAAAGATGTAGTTCGTTTGAGCTGAAAAGTGACTGCCCTTACCTGAAACGAAATCTTGCTTGTAGGAAGACACAGAGTCTGGGATTTAACTCCATTTCTGAAGGAAAACACATCATCGTTCTCATCCATGGATCACACTCTGCTTTAGAGCAAGAAGCACGCTCTTGCTTTCCAGAGTCTCTAATACAGCAGGAAACGTGAGTGTGCTGAGAAAAAAAGAACGGTGTTTCCTACACATACGGACCATATTAGTCCAACTCTTCTTCTGAAACTGATACAAACCACTGGCCTTCTAACTTCTGATGCTTTTCAATTAAGATGAGAAACGTGTGAGCTTCGTGAATGATGTAGTTCGTTTGAGCTGAAAAGTGACTGCCCTTACCTGAAACGAAATCTTGCTTGTAGGAAGACACAGAGCCTGGGATTTAAGTCCATTTCTGATGGGAAACACACAACACAGTTCTCATCCATGGATCACACTCTGCTTTAGAGCAAGAAGCACGCTCTTGCTTTCTAGAGTCTCTAATACAGCAGGAAACGTGCGTGTGCTCAGAAGAAAAGAACGGTGTTTCCTATACATAAGGACCATATCTAGTTCAACTCTGCTTGAAATTGATACAAAGCAAAGGTCCTCTAACATCCAATCCTTCTCAATTAAGATGAGAAACGTGTGAGCTTCGTGAACGATGTAGTTCCTTTGAGCGGTAAGTAACTGCCCTTACCTGAAAGGAAGTCTTGCTTTTAGGAAGACTCAGAGCCAGGGATTTAACTCCATTTCTGAAGTGAAACACACAACAGAGTTCTCATCCACGGATCACACTCTGCTTTAGATCAAGAAGCACGCTCTTGCTTTCTAGAGGCTCTAATAGAGCAGGAAACATGAGTGTGCTCAGAAGAAAAGAACGGTGTTTCCTACACATACGGACCATATCTAGTCCAACTCTGCTTCTGAAACTGATACAAAGCATGGTTCTCTAACATTCAATGGTTGTCAGTTAAGATGAGAAACGTGTGAGCTTCGTGACCGATGTTGTTCGTTTGAGCTGAAAAGTGACTGTCCTTACTTGAAATGAAGTCTTGCTTGTAGGAAGAAACATAGCCTGGAATTTACCTCCATTACTGAAGGGAAACACACAGCATAGTTTTGATGCATGGATCACACTCTGCTTTAGAGCAAGAAGCACTCACTTGCTTTCTAGAGTGTTTAACACAGCAGGGAACTTGAGTGTGATCAGAACAAAAGAACGGTGTTTCCTACACATACGGACCATATCTAGATCAACTCTGCTTCTGAAACTGAAAGAAACCACAGGTCCTCTACCATCCAATGCTTGTCACTTTAGATGAGAAACGTGTTAGCTTCGTGAACGATGTAGTTTGTTTGAGCTGTAAAGTAACTGCCCTTACCTGAAAAGAAGTCTTGCTTGTAGAAAGACAGAGATCTTGGGATTTAACTCCATTTCTGAAGTGAAACACACAGCAGACTTCTCATCCATTGATCACACTCTGCTTTAGAGCAAGAAGCACGCTCTTGCTTTCTAGATTCTCTACGAGAGCAGGAAACGTGAGTGTGCTGAGAACAAAAGAACGGTGTTTCCTACACATACGCACCATATATAGTAGAACTCTGCTTCGGAAACTGATACAAAGCACTGGTCCTCTAACATCCAAAGCTTGTCAGTTAAGATGAGTAACGTGTGAGCTTTGTGAAATATGTAGTTCCTTTGAGCTTAAAAGTGACTGCCCTTACCTGAAACAAAGTCTTGCTTGTAGGAAGACACAGAGCCTGGGAATTAACTCCATTTCTGAAGGGAAACACACAGCAGAGTTCTCATCCATGGATCACACTCTGCTTTAGAGCAAGAAGCATGCTCTTGCTTTCTAGATTCTCTAATACAGCAGGAAACGTGAGTGTGCTCAGAAGAAAAGAACGGTGTTTCCTACAAATACGGACCATATCTAGTCCAACTCTGCTTCTGAAACTGATACAAAGCATGGTTCTCAAACATTCAATGGTTGTCAGTTAAGATGAGAAACGTGTGAGCTTCGTGACCGATGTTGTTCGTTTGAGCTGAAAAGTGACTGCCCTTACTTGAAATGAAGTCTTGCTTGTAGGAAGACAGAGATCTTGGGATTTAACTCCATTTCTGAAGTGAAACACACAGCAGACTTCTCATCCATTGATCCCACTCTGCTTTAGAGCAAGAAGCACGCTCTTGCTTTCTAGAGTCTCTAAGAGAGCAGGAAACGTGAGTGTGCTGAGAACAAAAGAACGGTGTTTCCTACACGTACAGACCATATATAGTAGAACTCTGCTTCTCAAACTGATACAAAGCAATGGTACTCTAACATTCAATGATTGTCATTTAAGATGAGATTGATGTGAGCTTCGTGAACGTTGTAGTTCATTTGAGCTGAAAAGTGACTGCCCTTACCTGAAACGAAGTAGTGCTTGTAGGAAGACACAGAGCCTGGGATAACTCCATTTCTGAAGGAAAACACATCATCGTTCTCATCCATGGATCACACTCTGCTTTAGAGCAAGAAGCACGCTCTTGCTTTCCAGAGTCTCTAATATAGCAGGAAACGTGAGTGTGCTGAGAAAAAAAGAACGGTGTTTCCTACACATACCGACCATAATAGTCCAACTCTGCTTCTGAAACTGATACAAACCACTGTCCTTCTAACTTCTGATGCTTTTCAATTAATATGAGAAACGTGTGAGCTTCGTGAACGATGTAGTTTTTTTGAGCTGAAAAGTGACTGCCCTTACCTGAAACGAAGTCTTGCTTGTAGGAAGACACAGAGCCGGGGATTTAACTCCATTACTGAAGGGAAACACACAGCATAGTTTTCATGCATGGTCACACTCTGCTTTAGAGCAAGAAGCACTCACTTGCTTTCTAGAGTGTCTAACACAGCAGGGAACTTGAGTGTGATCAGAACAAAAGAACGGTGTTTCCTACACATACGGACCATATCTAGATCAACTCTGCTTCTGAAACTGAAAGAAACCACAGGTCCTCTACCATCCAATGCTTGTCAATTTAGACGACAAACGTGTGTGCTTCGTGAACGATGTAGTTCATTTGAGCTGAAAAGTGACTGCCCTTACCTGAAACGAAGTAGTGCTTGTAGGAAGACACAGAGCCTGGGATAACTCAATTTCTGAAGGGAAACACTCACCAGAGTTCTCATCCATGGATCACACTCTGCTTTAGAGCAAGAAGAACGCTCTTGCTTTCTAGAGTCTCTAAGACAGCAGAAAATGTGAGTGTGCTGAGAACAAAAGAACGGTGTTTCCTACACATATGCACCATATATAGTAGAACTCTGCTTCGGAAACTGATACATAGCACTGGTCCTCTAACATCCAAAGCTTGTCTGTTAAGATGAGTAACGTGTGAGCTTCGTGAAAGATGTAGTTCCTTTGAGCTTAAAAGTGACTGCCCTTACCTGAAACGAAGTCTTGCTTGTAGGAAGACACAGAGTCTGGGATTTAACTCCATTTCTGAAGGAAAACACATCATCGTTCTCATCCATGGATCACACTCTGCTTTAGAGCAAGAAGCACGCTCTTGCTTTCCAGAGCCTCTAATACAGCAGGAAACGTGAGTGTGCTGAGAAAAAAAGAACGGAGTTTCCTACACATACAGACCATATTAGTCCAACTCTTCTTCTGAAACTGATACAAACCACTGGCCTTCTAACTTCTGATGCTTTTCAATTAAGATGAGAAACGTGTGAGCTTTGTGAATGATGTAGTTCGTTTGAGCTGAAAAGTGACTGCCCTTACCTGAAACGAAATCTTGCTTGTAGGAAGACACAGAGCCTGGGATTTAAGTCCATTTCTGATGGGAAACACACAACACAGTTCTCATCCATGGATCACACTCTGCTTTAGAGCAAGAAGCACGCTCTTGCTTTCTAGAGTCTCTAATACAGCAGGAAACGTGCGTGTGCTCAGAAGAAAAGAACGGTGTTTCCTATACATACGGACCATATCTAGTTCAACTCTGCTTGAAATTGATACAAAGCAAAGGTCCTCTATCATCCAATGCTTGTCAGTTTAGATGAGAAACGTATTAGCTTCGTGAACGATGTAGTTCGTTTGAGCTGTAAAGTAACTGCCCTTACCTGAAAAGAAGTCTTGCTTGTAGAAAGACAGAGATCTTGGGATTTAACTCCATTTCTGAAGTGAAACACACAGCAGACGTCTCATCCATTGATCACACTCTGCTTTAGAGCAAGAAGCACGCTCTTGCTTTCTAGAGTCTCTAAGAGAGCAGGAAACGTGAGTGTGCTGAGAACAAAAGAACGGTGTTTCCTACACGTACAGACCATATATAGTAGAACTCTGCTTCTCAAACTGATACAAATCAATGGTACTCTAACATTCAATGATTGTCATTTAAGATGAGAAAGGTGTGAGCTTCGTGAACAATGTAGTTCATTTGAGCTGAAAAGTGACTGCCCTTACCTGAAACGAAGTAGTGCTTGTAGGAAGACACAGAGCCTGGGATAACTCCATTTCTGAAGGGAAACACTCAGCAGAGAACTCATCCATGGATCACACTCTGCTTTAGAGCAAGAAGCACGCTCTTGCTTTCTAGAGTCTCTAATACAGCAGGAAACGTGCGTGTGCTCAGAAGAAAAGAACGGTGTTTCCTACACATACGCACCATATATAGTAGAACTCTGCTTCCGAAACTGATACATAGCACTGGTCCTCTAACATCCAAAGCTTGTCAGTTAAGATGAGTAACGTGTGAGCTTCGTGAAAGATGTAGTTCCTTTGAGCTTAAAAGTGACTGCCCTTACCTGAAACGAAGTCTTGCTTGTAGGAAGACACAGAGTCTGGGATTTAACTCCATTTCTGAAGGAAAACACATCATCGTTCTCATCCATGGATCACACTCTGCTTTAGAGCAAGAAGCACGCTCTTGCTTTCCAGAGTCTCTAATACAGCAGGAAACGTGAGTGTGCTGAGAAAAAAAGAACGGTGTTTCCTACACATACGGACCATATTAGTCCAACTCTTCTTCTGAAACTGATACAAACCACTGGCCTTCTAACTTCTGATGCTTTTCAATTAAGATGAGAAACGTGTGAGCTTCGTGAATGATGTAGTTCGTTTGAGCTGAAAAGTGACTGCCCTTACCTGAAACGAAATCTTGCTTGTAGGAAGACACAGAGCCTGGGATTTAAGTCCATTTCTGACGGGAAACACACAACACAGTTCTCATCCATGGATCACACTCTGCTTTAGAGCAAGAAGCACGCTCTTGCTTTCTAGAGTCTCTAATACAGCAGGAAACGTGCGTGTGCTCAGAAGAAAAGAACGGTGTTTCCTATACATACGGACCATATCTAGTTCAACTCTGCTTGAAATTGATACAAAGCAAAGGTCCTCTAACATCCAATCCTTCTCAATTAAGATGAGAAACGTGTGAGCTTCGTGAACGATGTAGTTCCTTTGAGCGGTAAGTAACTGCCCTTACCTGAAAGGAAGTCTTGCTTTTAGGAAGACTCAGAGCCAGGGATTTAACTCCATTTCTGAAGTGAAACACACAACAGAGTTCTCATCCACGGATCACACTCTGCTTTAGATCAAGAAGCACGCTCTTGCTTTCTAGAGGCTCTAATAGAGCAGGAAACATGAGTGTGCTCAGAAGAAAAGAACGGTGTTTCCTACACATACGGACCATATCTAGTCCAACTCTGCTTCTGAAACTGAAAGAAACCACAGGTACTCTACCATCCAATGCTTGTCACTTTAGATGAGAAACGTGTTAGCTTCGTGAACGATGTAGTTTGTTTGAGCTGTAAAGTAACTGCCCTTACCTGAAAAGAAGTCTTGCTTGTAGAAAGACAGAGATCTTGGGATTTAACTCCATTTCTGAAGTGAAACACACAGCAGACTTCTCATCCATTGATCACACTCTGCTTTAGAGCAAGAAGCACGCTCTTGCTTTCTAGAGTCTCTACGAGAGCAGGAAACGTGAGTGTGCTGAGAACAAAAGAACGGTGTTTCCTACACATACGCACCATATATAGTAGAACTCTGCTTCGGAAACTGATACAAAGCACTGGTCCTCTAACATCCAAAGCTTGTCAGTTAAGATGAGTAACGTGTGAGCTTTGTGAAATATGTAGTTCCTTTGAGCTTAAAAGTGACTGCCCTTACCTGAAACAAAATCTTGCTTGTAGGAAGACACAGAGCCTGGGAATTAACTCCATTTCTGAAGGGAAACACACAGCAGAGTTCTCATCCATGGATCACACTCTGCTTTAGAGCAAGAAGCATGCTCTTGCTTTCTAGATTCTCTAATACAGCAGGAAACGTGAGTGTGCTCAGAAGAAAAGAACGGTGTTTCCTACAAATACGGACCATATCTAGTCCAACTCTGCTTCTGAAACTGATACAAAGCATGGTTCTCAAACATTCAATTGTTGTCAGTTAAGATGAGAAACGTGTGAGCTTCGTGACCGATGTTGTTCGTTTGAGCTGAAAAGTGACTGCCCTTACTTGAAATGAAGTCTTGCTTGTAGGAAGACAGAGATCTTGGGATTTAACTCAGTTTCTGAAGTGAAACACACAGCAGACTTCTCATCCATTGATCCCACTCTGCTTTAGAGCAAGAAGCACGCTCTTGCTTTCTAGAGTCTCTAAGAGAGCAGGAAACGTGAGTGTGCTGAGAACAAAAGAACGGTGTTTCCTACACGTACAGACCATATATAGTAGAACTCTGCTTCTCAAACTGATACAAAGCAATGGTACTCTAACATTCAATGATTGTCATTTAAGATGAGATTGATGTGAGCTTCGTGAACGTTGTAGTTCATTTGAGCTGAAAAGTGACTGCCCTTACCTGAAACGAAGTAGTGCTTGTAGGAAGACACAGAGCCTGGGATAACTCCATTTCTGAAGGAAAACACATCATCGTTCTCATCCATGGATCACACTCTGCTTTAGAGCAAGAAGCACGCTCTTGCTTTCCAGAGTCTCTAATATAGCAGGAAACGTGAGTGTGCTGAGAAAAAAAGAACGGTGTTTCCTACACATACCGACCATAATAGTCCAACTCTGCTTCTGAAACTGATACAAACCACTGTCCTTCTAACTTCTGATGCTTTTGAATTAATATGAGAAACGTGTGAGCTTCGTGAACGATGTAGTTTTTTTGAGCTGAAAAGTGACTGCCCTTACCTGAAACGAAGTCTTGCTTGTAGGAAGACACAGAGCCGGGGATTTAACTCCATTACTGAAGGGAAACACACAGCATAGTTTTCATGCATGGTCACACTCTGCTTTAGAGCAAGAAGCACTCACTTGCTTTCTAGAGTGTCTAACACAGCAGGGAACTTGAGTGTGATCAGAACAAAAGAACGGTGTTTCCTACACATACGGACCATATCTAGATCAACTCTGCTTCTGAAACTGAAAGAAACCACAGGTCCTCTACCATCCAATGCTTGTCAATTTAGACGACAAACGTGTGTGCTTCGTGAACGATGTAGTTCATTTGAGCTGAAAAGTGACTGCCCTTACCTGAAACGAAGTAGTGCTTGTAGGAAGACACAGAGCCTGGGATAACTCCATTTCTGAAGGGAAACACTCAGCAGAGTTCTCATCCATGGATCACACTCTGCTTTAGAGCAAGAAGAACGCTCTTGCTTTCTAGAGTCTCTAAGACAGCAGAAAATGTGAGTGTGCTGAGAACAAAAGAACGGTGTTTCCTACACATATGCACCATATATAGTAGAACTCTGCTTCGGAAACTGATACATAGCACTGGTCCTCTAACATCCAAAGCTTGTCTGTTAAGATGAGTAACGTGTGAGCTTCGTGAAAGATGTAGTTCCTTTGAGCTTAAAAGTGACTGCCCTTACCTGAAATGAAGTCTTGCTTGTAGGAAGACACAGAGTCTGGGATTTAACTCCATTTCTGAATGAAAACACATCATCGTTCTCATCCATGGATCACACTCTGCTTTAGAGCAAGAAGCACGCTCTTGCTTTCCAGAGTCTCTAATACAGCAGGAAACGTGAGTGTGCTGAGAAAAAAAGAACGGTGTTTCCTACACATACAGACCATATTAGTCCAACTCTGCTTCTGAAACTGATACAAACCACTGGCCTTCTAACTTCTGATGCTTTTCAATTAAGATGAGAAACGTGTGAGCTTCGTGAATGATGTAGTTCGTTTGAGCTGAAAAGTGACTGCCCTTACCTGAAACGAAATCTTGCTTGTAGGAAGACACAGAGCCTGGGATTTAAGTCCATTTCTGATGGGAAACACACAACACAGTTCTCATCCATGGATCACACTCTGCTTTAGAACAAGAAGCACGATCTTGCTTTCTAGAGTCTCTAATACAGCAGGAAACGTGCGTGTGCTCAGAAGAAAAGAACGGTGTTTCCTATACATACGGACCATATCTAGTTCAACTCTGCTTGAAATTGATACAAAGCAAAGGTCCTCTATCATCCAATGCTTGTCAGTTTAGATGAGAAACGTATTAGCTTCGTGAACGATGTAGTTCGTTTGAGCTGTAAAGTAACTGCCCTTACCTGAAAAGAAGTCTTGCTTGTAGAAAGACAGAGATCTTGGGATTTAACTCCATTTCTGAAGTGAAACACACAGCAGACTTCTCATCCATTGATCACACTCTGCTTTAGAGCAAGAAGCACGCTCTTGCTTTCTAGAGTCTCTAAGAGAGCAGGAAACGTGAGTGTGCTGAGAACAAAAGAACGGTGTTTCCTACACGTACAGACCATATATAGTAGAACTCTGCTTCTCAAACTGATACAAAGCAATGGTACTCTAACATTCAATGATTGTCATTTAAGATGAGAAAGGTGTGAGCTTCGTGAACAATGTAGTTCATTTGAGCTGAAAAGTGACTGTCCTTACCTGAAACGAAGTAGTGCTTGTAGGAAGACACAGAGCCTGGGATAACTCCATTTCTGAAGGGAAACACTCAGCAGAGAACTCATCCATGGATCACACTCTGCTTTAGAGCAAGAAGCACGCTCTTGCTTTCTAGAGTCTCTAATACAGCAGGAAACGTGCGTGTGCTCAGAAGAAAAGAACGGTGTTTCCTACACATACGCACCATATATAGTAGAACTCTGCTTCCGAAACTGATACATAGCACTGGTCCTCTAACATCCAAAGCTTGTCAGTTAAGATGAGTAACGTGTGAGCTTCGTGAAAGATGTAGTTCCTTTGAGCTTAAAATTGACTGCCCTTACCTGAAACGAAGTCTTGCTTGTAGGAAGACACAGAGTCTGGGATTTAACTCCATTTCTGAAGGAAAACACATCATCGTTCTCATCCATGGATCACACTCTGCTTTAGAGCAAGAAGCACGCTCTTGCTTTCCAGAGTCTCTAATACAGCAGGAAACGTGAGTGTGCTGAGAAAAAAAGAACGGTGTTTCCTACACATACAGACCATATTAGTCCAACTCTGCTTCTGAAACTGATACAAACCACTGGCCTTCTAACTTCTGATGCTTTTCAATTAAGATGAGAAACGTGTGAGCTTCGTGAATGATGTAGTTCGTTTGAGCTGAAAAGTGACTGCCCTTACCTGAAACGAAATCTTGCTTGTAGGAAGACACAGAGCCTGGGATTTAAGTCCATTTCTGATGGGAAACACACAACACAGTTCTCATCCATGGATCACACTCTGCTTTAGAGCAAGAAGCACGATCTTGCTTTCTAGAGTCTCTAATACAGCAGGAAACGTGCGTGTGCTCAGAAGAAAAGAACGGTGTTTCCTATACATACGGACCATATCTAGTTCAACTCTGCTTGAAATTGATACAAAGCAAAGGTCCTCTATCATCCAATGCTTGTCAGTTTAGATGAGAAACGTATTAGCTTCGTGAACGATGTAGTTCGTTTGAGCTGTAAAGTAACTGCCCTTACCTGAAAAGAAGTCTTGCTTGTAGAAAGACAGAGATCTTGGGATTTAACTCCATTTCTGAAGTGAAACACACAGCAGACTTCTCATCCATTGATCACACTCTGCTTTAGAGCAAGAAGCACGCTCTTGCTTTCTAGAGTCTCTAAGAGAGCAGGAAACGTGAGTGTGCTGAGAACAAAAGAACGGTGTTTCCTACACGTACAGACCATATATAGTAGAACTCTGCTTCTCAAACTGATACAAAGCAATGGTACTCTAACATTCAATGATTGTCATTTAAGATGAGAAAGGTGTGAGCTTCGTGAACAATGTAGTTCATTTGAGCTTAAAAGTGACTGCCCTTACCTGAAACGAAGTAGTGCTTGTAGGAAGACACAGAGCCTGGGATAACTCCATTTCTGAAGGGAAACACTCAGCAGAGAACTCATCCATGGATCACACTCTGCTTTAGAGCAAGAAGCACGCTCTTGCTTTCTAGAGTCTCTAATACAGCAGGAAACGTGCGTGTGCTCAGAAGAAAAGAACGGTGTTTCCTACACATACGCACCATATATAGTAGAACTCTGCTTCCGAAACTGATACATAGCACTGGTCCTCTAACATCCAAAGCTTGTCAGTTAAGATGAGTAACGTGTGAGCTTCGTGAAAGATGTAGTTCCTTTGAGCTTAAAATTGACTGCCCTTACCTGAAACGAAGTCTTGCTTGTAGGAAGACACAGAGTCTGGGATTTAACTCCATTTCTGAAGGAAAACACATCATCGTTCTCATCCATGGATCACACTCTGCTTTAGAGCAAGAAGCACGCTCTTGCTTTCCAGAGTCTCTAATACAGCAGGAAACGTGAGTGTGCTGAGAAAAAAAGAACGGTGTTTCCTACACATACGGACCATATTAGTCCAACTCTTCTTCTGAAACTGATACAAACCACTGGCCTTCTAACTTCTGATGCTTTTCAATTAAGATGAGAAACGTGTGAGCTTTGTGAATGATGTAGTTCGTTTGAGCTGAAAAGTGACTGCCCTTACCTGAAACGAAATCTTGCTTGTAGGAAGACACAGAGCCTGGGATTTAAGTCCATTTCTGACGGGAAACACACAACACAGTTCTCATCCATGGATCACACTCTGCTTTAGAGCAAGAAGCACGCTCTTGCTTTCTAGAGTCTCTAATACAGCAGGAAACGTGCGTGAGCTCAGAAGAAAAGAACGGTGTTTCCTATACATACGGACCATATCTAGTTCAACTCTGCTTGAATTTGATACAAAGCAAAGGTCCTCTAACATCCAATCCTTCTCAATTAAGATGAGAAACGTGTGAGCTTCGTGAACGATGTAGTTCCTTTGAGCGGTAAGTAACTGCCCTTACCTGAAAGGAAGTCTTGCTTTTAGGAAGACACAGAGCCAGGGATTTAACTCCATTTCTGAAGTGAAACACACAACAGAGTTCTCATCCACGGATCACACTCTGCTTTAGATCAAGAAGCATGCTCTTGCTTTCTAGAGTCTCTAATACAGCAGGAAACGTGAGTGTGCTCAGAAGAAAAGAACGGTTTTTCCTATACATACGGACCATATCTAGTTCAACTCTGCTTGAAATTGATACAAAGCAAAGGTCCTCTATCATCCAATGCTTGTAAGTTTAGATGAGAAACGTATTAGCTTCGTGAACGATGTAGTTCGTTTGAGCTGTAAAGTAACTGCCCTTACCTGAAAAGAAGTCTTGCTTGTAGAAAGACAGAGATCTTGGGATTTAACTCCATTTCTGAAGTGAAACACACAGCAGATTTCTCATCCATTGATCACACTCTGCTTTAGAGCAAGAAGCACGCTCTTGCTTTCTAGAGTCTCTAAGAGAGCAGGAAACGTGAGTGTGCTGAGAACAAAAGAACGGTGTTTCCTACACGTACAGAACATATATAGTAGAACTCTGCTTCTCTAACTGATACAAAGCAATGGTACTCTAACATTCAATGATTGTCATTTAAGATGAGAAAGGTGTGAGCTTCGTGAACAATGTAGTTCATTTGAGCTGAAAATGACTGCCCTTACCTGAAACGAAGTAGTGCTTGTAGGAAGACACAGAACCTGGGATAACTCCATTTCTGAAGGGAAACACTCAGCAGAGTTCTCATCCATGGATCACACTCTGCTTTAGAGCAAGAAGAACGCTCTTGCTTTCTAGAGTCTCTAAGACAGCAGAAAATGTGAGTGTGCTGAGAACAAAAGAACGGTGTTTCCTACACATACGCACCATATATAGTAGAACTCTGCTTCCGAAACTGATACATAGCACTGGTCCTCTAACATCCAAAGCTTGTCAGTTAAGATGAGTAACGTGTGAGCTTCGTGAAAGATGTAGTTCCTTTGAGCTTAAAAGTGACTGCCCTTACCTGAAACGAAGTCTTGCTTGTAGGAAGACACAGAGTCTGGGATTTAACTCCATTTCTGAAGGAAAACACATCATCATTCTCATCCATGGATCACACTCTGCTTTAGAGCAAGAAGCACGCTCTTGCTTTGCAGAGTCTCTAATACAGCAGGAAACGTGAGTGTGCTGAGAAAAAAAGAACGGTGTTTCCTACACATACGGACCATATTAGTCCAACTCTTCTTCTGAAACTGATACAAACCACTGGCCTTCTAACTTCTGATGCTTTTCAATTAAGATGAGAAACGTGTGAGCTTCGTGAATGATGTAGTTCGTTTGAGCTGAAAAGTGACTGCCCTTACCTGAAACGAAATCTTGCTTGTAGGAAGACACAGAGCCTGGGATTTAAGTCCATTTCTGACGGGAAACACACAACACAGTTCTCATCCATGGATCACACTCTGCTTTAGAGCAAGAAGCACGCTCTTGCTTTCTAGAGTCTGTAATACAGCAGGAAACGTGCGTGTGCTCAGAAGAAAAGAACGGTGTTTCCTATACATACGGACCATATCTAGTTCAACTCTGCTTGAAATTGATACAAAGCAAAGGTCCTCTAACATCCAATCCTTCTCAATTAAGATGAGAAACGTGTGAGCTTCGTGAACGATGTAGTTCCTTTGAGCGGTAAGTAACTGCCCTTACCTGAAAGGAAGTCTTGCTTTTAGGAAGACTCAGAGCCAGGGATTTAACTCCATTTCTGAAGTGAAACACACAACAGAGTTCTCATCCACGGATCACACTCTGCTTTAGATCAAGAAGCACGCTCTTGCTTTCTAGAGGCTCTAATAGAGCAAGAAACATGAGTGTGCTCAGAAGAAAAGAACGGTGTTTCCTACACATACGGACCATATCTAGATCAACTCTGCTTCTGAAACTGAAAGAAACCACAGGTCCTCTACCATCCAATACTTGTCACTTTAGATGAGAAACGTGTTAGCTTCGTGAACGATGTAGTTTGTTTGAGCTGTAAAGTAACTGCCCTTACCTGAAAAGAAGTCTTGCTTGTAGAAAGACAGAGATCTTGGGATTTAACTCCATTTCTGAAGTGAAACACACAGCAGACTTCTCATCCATTGATCACACTCTGCTTTAGAGCAAGAAGCACGCTCTTGCTTTCTAGAGTCTCTACGAGAGCAGGAAACGTGAGTGTGCTGAGAACAAAAGAACGGTGTTTCCTACACATACGCACCATATATAGTAGAACTCTGCTTCGGAAACTGATACAAAGCACTGGTCCTCTAACATCCAAAGCTTGTCAGTTAAGATGAGTAACGTGTGAGCTTTGTGAAATATGTAGTTCCTTTGAGCTTAAAAGTGACTGCCCTTACCTGAAACAAAGTCTTGCTTGTAGGAAGACACAGAGCCTGGGAATTAACTCAATTTCTGAAGGGAAACACACAGCAGAGTTCTCATCCATGGATCACACTCTGCTTTAGAGCAAGAAGCATGCTCTTGCTTTCTAGATTCTCTAATACAGCAGGAAACGTGAGTGTGCTCAGAAGAAAAGAACGGTGTTTCCTACAAATACGGACCATATCTAGTCCAACTCTGCTTCTGAAACTGATACAAAGCATGGTTCTCAAACATTCAATGGTTGTCAGTTAAGATGAGAAACGTGTGAGCTTCGTGACCGATGTTGTTCGTTTGAGCTGAAAAGTGACTGCCCTTACTTGAAATGAAGTCTTGCTTGTAGGAAGACAGAGATCTTGGGATTTAACTCCATTTCTGAAGTGAAACACACAGCAGACTTCTCATCCATTGATCCCACTCTGCTTTAGAGCAAGAAGCACGCTCTTGCTTTCTAGAGTCTCTAAGAGAGCAGGAAACGTGAGTGTGCTGAGAACAAAAGAACGGTGTTTCCTACACGTACAGACCATATATAGTAGAACTCTGCTTCTCAAACTGATACAAAGCAATGGTACTCTAACATTCAATGATTGTCATTTAAGATGAGATTGGTGTGAGCTTCGTGAACGTTGTAGTTCATTTGACCTGAAAAGTGACTGCCCTTACCTGAAACGAAGTAGTGCTTGTAGGAAGACACAGAGCCTAGGATAACTCCATTTCTGAAGGAAAACACATCATCGTTCTCATCCATGGATCACACTCTGCTTTAGAGCAAGAAGCACGCTCTTGCTTTCCAGAGTCTCTAATATAGCAGGAAACGTGAGTGTGCTGAGAAAAAAAGAACGGTGTTTCCTACACATACCGACCATAATAGTCCAACTCTGCTTCTGAAACTGATACAAACCACTGTCCTTCTAACTTCTGATGCTTTTGAATTAATATGAGAAACGTGTGAGCTTCGTGAACGATGTAGTTCTTTTGAGCTGAAAAGTGACTGCCCTTACCTGAAACGAAGTCTTGCTTGTAGGAAGACACAGAGCCGGGGATTTAACTCCATTACTGAAGGGAAACACACAGCATAGTTTTCATGCATGGTCACACTCTGCTTTAGAGCAAGAAGCACTCACTTGCTTTCTAGAGTGTCTAACACAGCAGGGAACTTGAGTGTGCTGAGAACAAAAGAACGGTGTTTCCTACACATACGGACCATATCTAGATCAACTCTGCTTCTGAAACTGAAAGAAACCACAGGTCCTCTACCATCCAATGCTTGTCAATTTAGACGACAAACGTGTGTGCTTCGTGAACGATGTAGTTCATTTGAGCTGAAAAGTGACTGCCCTTACCTGAAACGAAGTAGTGCTTGTAGGAAGACACAGAGCCTGGGATAACTCCATTTCTGAAGGGAAACACTCAGCAGAGTTCTCATCCATGGATCACACTCTGCTTTAGAGCAAGAAGAACGCTCTTGCTTTCTAGAGTCTCTAAGACAGCAGAAAATGTGAGTGTGCTGAGAACAAAAGAACGGTGTTTCCTACACATATGCACCATATATAGTAGAACTCTGCTTCGGAAACTGATACATAGCACTGGTCCTCTAACATCCAAAGCTTGTCTGTTAAGATGAGTAACGTGTGAGCTTCGTGAAAGATGTAGTTCCTTTGAGCTTAAGTGACTGCCCTTACCTGAAACGAAGTCTTGCTTGTAGGAAGACACAGAGTCTGGGATTTAACTCCATTTCTGAAGGAAAACACATCATCGTTCTCATCCATGGATCACACTCTGCTTTAGAGCAAGAAGCACACTCTTGCTTTCCAGAGTCTCTAATAGAGCAGGAAACGTGAGTGTGCTGAGAAAAAAAGAACGGTGTTTCCTACACATACAGACCATATTAGTCCAACTCTGCTTCTGAAACTGATACAAACCACTGGCCTTCTAACTTCTGATGCTTTTCAATTAAGATGAGAAACGTGTGAGCTTCGTGAATGATGTAGTTCGTTTGAGCTGAAAAGTGACTGCCCTTACCTGAAACGAAATCTTGCTTGTAGGAAGACACAGAGCCTGGGATTTAAGTCCATTTCTGATGGGAAACACACAACACAGTTCTCATCCATGGATCACACTCTGCTTTAGAGCAAGAAGCACGCTCTTGCTTTCTAGAGTCTCTAATACAGCAGGAAACGTGCGTGTGCTCAGAAGAAAAGAACGGTGTTTCCTATACATACGGACCATATCTAGTTCAACTCTGCTTGAAATTGATACAAAGCAAAGGTCCTCTAACATCCAATCCTTCTCAATTAAGATGAGAAACGTGTGAGCTTCGTGAACAATGTAGTTCCTTTGAGCGGTAAGTAACTGCCCTTACCTGAAAGGAAGTCTTGCTTTTAGGAAGACTCAGAGCCAGGGATTTAACTCCATTTCTGAAGTGAAACACACAACAGAGTTCTCATCCAAGGATCACACTCTGCTTTAGAGCAAGAAGCACGCTCTTGCTTTCTAGAGTCTCTAATACAGCAGGAAACATGAGTGTGCTCAGAAGAAAAGAACGGTGTTTCCTACACATACGGACCATATCTAGTCCAACTCTGCTTCTGAAACTGATACAAAGCATGGTTCTCTAACATTCAATGGTTGTCAGTTAAGATGAGAAACGTGTGAGCTTCGTGACCGATGTTGTTCGTTTGAGCTGAAAAGTGACTCCCCTTACTTGAAATGAAGTCTTGCTTGTAGGAAGACACATAGCCTGGAATTTAACTCCATTACTGAAGGGAAACACACAGCATAGTTTTGATGCATGGATCACACTCTGCTTTAGAGCAAGAAGCACTCACTTTCTTTCTAGAATGTCTAACACAGCAGGGAACTTGAGTGTGATCAGAACAAAAGAACGGTGTTTCCTACACATACGGACCATATCTAGTCCAACTCTGCTTCTGAAACTGAAAGAAACCACAGGTCCTCTACAATCCAATGCTTGTCAGTTTAGATGAGAAACGTGTTAGCTTCGTGAACGATGTAGTTTGTTTGAGCTGTAAAGTAACTGCCCTTACCTGAAAAGAAGTCTTGCTTGTAGAAAGACAGAGATCTTGGGATTTAACTCCATTTCTGAAGTGAAACACACAGAAGACTTCTCATCCATTGATCACACTCTGCTTTAGAGCAAGAAGCACGCTCTTGCTTTCTAGAGTCTCTAAGAGAGCAGGAAACGTGAGTGTGCTGAGAACAAAAGAACGGTGTTTCCTACACATACGCACCATATATAGTATAACTCTGCTTCGGAAACTGATACAAAGCACTGGTCCTCTAACATCCAAAGCTTGTCTGTTAAGATGAGTAACGTGTGAGCTTCGTGAAAGATGTAGTTTCTTTGAGCTTAAAAGTGACTGCCCTTACCTGACACGAAGTCTTGCTTGTAGGAAGACACAGAGTCTGGGATTTAACTCCATTTCTGAAGAAAACACATCATCGTTCTCATCCATGGATCACACTCTGCTTTAGAGCAAGAAGCACGCTCTTGCTTTCCAGAGTCTCTAATACAGCAGGAAACGTGAGTGTGCTGAGAAAAAAAGAACGGTGTTTCCTACACATACGGACCATATTAGTCCAACTCTGCTTCTGAAACTGATACAAACCACTGGCCTTCTAACTTCTGATGCTTTTCAATTAGGATGAGAAACGTGTGAGCTTCGTGAATGATGTAGTTCGTTTGAGCTGAAAAGTGACTGCCCTTACCTGACACGAAATCTTGCTTGTAGGAAGACACAGAGCCTGGGATTTAAGTCCATTTCTGACGGGAAACACACAACACAGTTCTCATCCATGGATCACACTCTGCTTTAGAGCAAGAAGCACGCTCTTGCTTTCTAGAGTCTCTAATACAGCAGGAAACGTGTGTGTGCTCAGAAGAAAAGAACGGTGTTTCCTATACATACGGACCATATCTAGTTCAACTCTGCTTGACATTGATACAAAGCAAAGGTCCTCTAACATCCAATCCTTCTCAATTAAGATGAGAAACGTGTGAGCTTCGTGAACGATGTAGTTCCTTTGAGCGGTAAGTAACTGCCCTTACCTGAAAGGAAGTCTTGCTTTTAGGAAGACTCAGAGCCAGGGATTTAACTCCATTTCTGAAGTGAAACACACAACAGAGTTCTCATCCACGGATCACACTCTGCTTTAGATCAAGAAGCACGCTCTTGCTTTCTAGAGTCTCTAATACAGCAGGAAACATGAGTGTGCTCAGAAGAAAAGAACGGTGTTTCCTATACATACGGACCATATCTAGTCCAACTCTGCTTCTGAAACTGATACAAAGCATGGTTCTCTAACATTCAATGGTTGTCAGTTAAGATGAGAAACGTGTGAGCTTCGTGACCGATGTTGTTTGTTTGAGCTGAAAATTGACTGCCCTTACTTGAAATGAAGTCTTGCTTGTAGGAAGAAACATAGCCTGGAATTTACCTCCATTACTGAAGGAAAACACACAGCATAGTTTTGATGCATGGATCACACTCTGCTTTAGAGCAAGAAGCACTCACTTGCTTTCTAGAGTGTCTAACACAGCAGGGAACTTGAGTGTGATCAGAACAAAAGAACGGTGTTTCCTACACATACGGACCATATCTAGATCAACTCTGCTTCTGAAACTGAAAGAAACCACAGGTCCTCTACCATCCAATGCTTGTCAGTTTAGATGAGAAACGTGTTAGCTTCGTGAACGATGTAGTTTGTTTGAGCTGTAAAGTAACTGCCCTTACCTGAAAAGAAGTCTTGCTTGTAGAAAGACAGAGATCTTGGGATTTAACTCTATTTCTGAAGTGAAACACACAGCAGACTTCTCATCCATTGATCACACTCTGCTTTAGAGCAAGAAGCACGCTCTTGCTTTCTAGAGTCTCTAAGAGAGCAGGAAACGTGAGTGTGCTGAGAACAAAAGAACGGTGTTTCCTACACATACGCACCATATATAGTAGAACTCTGCTTCGGAAACTGATACAAAGCACTGGTCCTCTAACATCCAAAGCATGTCAGTTAAGATGAGAAACGTGTGAGCTTTGTGAACGATGTAGTTCCTTTGAGCGGTAAAGTAACTGCCCTTACCTGAAAGGAAGTCTTGCTTTTAGGAAGACTCAGAGCCAGGGATTTAACTCAATTTCTGAAGTGAAACACACAACAGAGTTCTCATCCACGGATCACACTCTGCTTTAGAGCAAGAAGCACGCTCTTGCTTTCTAGAGTCTCTAATAGAGCAGGAAACATGAGTGTGCTCAGAAGAAAAGAACGGTGTTTCCTACACATACGGACCATATCTAGTCCAACTCTGCTTCTGAAACTGATACAAAGCATGGTTCTCTAACATTCAATGGTTGTCATTTAAGATGAGAAACGTGGCAGCTTCGTGACTGATGTTGTTCGTTTGAGCTGAAAAGTGACTGCCCTTACTTGAAATGAAGTCTTGCTTGTAGGAAGACACATAGCCTGGAATTTAACTCCATTTCTGAAGGGAAACACACAGCATAGTTTTCATGCATGGATCACACTCTGCTTTAGAGCAAGAAGCACTCACTTGCTTTCTAGAGTGTCTAACACAGCAGGGAACTTGAGTGTGCTCAGAACAAAAGACGGTGTTTCATACACATACAGACCATATCTAGATCAACTCTGCTTCTGAAACTGAAAGAAACCACAGGTCCTCTACCATCCTATGCTTGTCAATTTAGACGAGAAACGTGTGTGCTTCGTGAACGATGTAGTTCGTTTGAGCTGAAAAGTGACTGCCCTTACCTGAAACGAAGTCTTGCTTGTAGGAAGACACAGAGCCTGGGAATTAACTCCATTTCTGAAGGGAAACACACAGCAGAGTTCTCATCCATGGATCACACTCTGCTTTAGAGCAAGAAGCACGCTCTTGCTTTCTAGATTCTCTAATACAGAAGGAAACGTGAGTGTGCTCAAAAGAAAAGAACGGTGTTTCCTGTACATACGGACCATATCTAGTTCAACTCTGCTTGAAATTGATACAAAGCAAAGGTCCTCTATCATCCAATGCTTGTCAGTTTAGATGAGAAACGTGTTAGCTTCATGAACGATGTAGTTCGTTTGAGCTGTAAAGTAACTGCCCTTACCTGAAACGAAGTCTTGCTTGTAGGAAGACACAGAGCCTGGGATTTAACTCCACTTCTGAAGGGAAACACACAACTCAGTTCTCATCCATTTATCACACTCTGCTTTAGAGCAAGAAGCATGCTCTAGCTTTCCAGAGTCTCTAAGACAGCAGGAAACGTGAGTGTGCTGAGAACAAATGAATGGAGTTTCCTACACATACGGACCATATCAAGTTCAACTCTGCTTCTGAAACTGATACAAAGCACTGGTTCTCTAACATTCAATGCTTGTCAGTTAAGATGAGAAACGTGTGAGCTTCGTGAACGATGTTGATCCTTTGACATGAAATGTGACTGCACTAACCTGAAACGATGTCTTCCTGGTAGGAAAACACAGAGGCTGGAATTTAAGTCCATTCATGACGGGAAACACACAACACAGTTCTCATCCATGGATCACACTCTGCTTTAGAGCAAGAAGCCCTCTCTTGCTTTCTAGAGTCTCTAATACAGCATGAAACATGAGTGTGCTCAGAAGAAAAGAACGGTGTTTCCTATACATACGGACCATATCTAGTTCAACTCTGCTTGAAATTGATACGAAGCAAAGGTCCTCTAACATCCAATCCTTCTCAGTTAAGATGAGAAACGTGTGAGCTTCATGAACGATGTAGTTCCTTTGAGCGTTAAAGTAACCGCCCTTACCTGAAAGGAAGTCTTGCTTTTAGGAAGACTCAGAGCCAGGGATTTAACTCCATTTCTGAAGTGAAACACACAACAGATTTCTCATCCACAGATCACACTCAGCTTTACATCAAGAAGCACGCTCTTGCTTTCTAGATTCTCTAATACAGCAGGAAACATGAGTGTGCTCAGAAGAAAAGAACGGTGGTTCCTACACATACGGACCATATCTAGTCCAACTCTGCTTCTGAAACTGATACAAAGCATGGTTCTCTAACATTCAATGGTTGTCAGTTAAGATGAGAAACGTGTGAGCTTCGTGACCTATGTTGTTCATTTGAGCTGAAAAGTGACTGCCCTTACTTGAAATGAAGTCTTGCTTGTAGGAAGACACATAGCCTGGAATTTAACTCCATTTCTGAAGGGAAACACACAGCATAGTTTTCATGCATGGATCACACTCTCCTTTAGAGCAAGAAGCACGCTCTTGCTTTCTAGAGTGTCTAACACAGCAGGGAACTTGAGTGTGCTCAGAAGAAAAGAACGGTGTTTCCTACACATACGGACCATATCTAGAACAACTCTGCTTCTGAAATTGAAAGAAACCACAGGTCCTCTACCATCCAATGCTTGTCAATTTAGACGAGAAACGTGTGTGCTTTGTGAACGATGTAGTTCCTTTGAGCTGAAAAGTGACTGCCCTTACCTGAAACGAAGTCTTGCTTGTAGGAAGACACAGAGCCTGGGAATTAACTCCATTTCTGAAGGGAAACACACAGCAGAGTTCTCAACCATGGATCACAGTCTGCTTTAGAGCAAGAAGCACAATCTTGCTTTCTAGATTCTCAAATACAGCAGGAAAACGTGAGTGTGCTCAGAAGAAAAGAACGGTGTTTCCTATACATACGGACTATATCTAGTTCAACTCTGATTGAAATTGATACAAAGCAAAGGTCCTCTATCATCCAATGCTTGTCAGTTTAGATGAGAAACTTGTTAGCTTCGTGAACGATGTAGTTCGTTTGAGCTGTAAAGTAACTGCCCTTACCTGAAACGAAGTCTTGCTTGTAGGAAGACACAGAGCCTGGGATTTAACTCCACTTCTGAAGGGAAACACACAACACAGGTCTCATCCATGGATCACACTCTGCTTTAGAGCAAGAACCACGCTCTTGCTTTCCAGAGTCTCTAAGACAGCAGGAAACTTGAGTGTGCTGAGAACAAATGAACGGTGTTTCCTACACATACGGACCATATCTAGTCCAACTCTGCTTGAAATTGATACAAAGCAAAGGTTCTCTAACATCCAATGCTTCATAGTTAAGATGAGAAACGTGTGAACTTCGTGAATGATGTAGTTCGTTTGAGCTGAAAAGTGACTGCCCTTACCTGAAACGAAGTCTTGCTTGTAGGAAGACACAGAGCCGGGGATTTAAACCATTTCTGACGGGAAACACACAACACAGTCCTCATCCATGGATCACACTCTGCTTTAGAGCAAGAAGCACGCTCTTGCTTTCTAGAGTCTCCAATACAGCAGGAAACATGAGTGTGCTCAGAAGAAAAGAAGGGTGTTTCCTATACATACGGACTATATCTAGTTCAACTCTGCTTGAAATTGATACAAAGCAAAGGTCCTCTATCATCCAATGCTTGTCAATTTAGACGAGAAACGTGTGTGCTTCGTGAACAATTTAGTTCGTTTGAGCTGAAAAGTGACTGCCCTTACCTGAAACGAAGTCTTGCTTGTAGGAAGACACAGAGCCTGGGAATTAACTCCATTTCTGAAGGGAAACACACAGCAGAGTTCTCATCCATGGATCACACTCTGCTTTAGAGCAAGAAGCAAAATCTTGCTTTCTAGATTCTCAAATTCAGCACGAAACGTGAGTGTGCTCAGAAGAAAAGAACGGTGTTTCCTATACATAAGGACCATATCTAGTTCATCTCTGCTTGAAATGATACAAAGCAAAGGTTCTCTATCATCCAATGCTTCTCAGTTAAGATGAGAAGCGTGTGAACTTCGTGAATGATGTAGTTCATTTGAGCTCTAAAGTAACTTCCCTTACCTGAAAAGAAATATTTCTTGTAGGAAGACTCAGAGCCAGGGATTTAACTGCATTTCTGAAGTGAAACACACAACAGAGTTCTCATCCATTGATCACACTCTGCTTTAGAGCAAGAAGCACTCTCTAGCTTTCCAGAGTCTCTAATATAGCAGTAAACTTGAATGTGCTGAGAACAAATGAACGGTGTTTCCTACACATACGGACCATATCTAGTCCAACTCTGCTTCTGAAAATGATACAAAGCACTGGTTCTCTAACATCCAATGCTTGTCAGTTTAGATGAGAAACATGTTAGCTTCGTGAACGATGTAGTTCGTTTGAGCTGTAAAGTAACTGCCATTACCTGAAAAGAAGTCTTGCTTGTAGAAAGACAGAGATCTTGGGATTTAACTCCATTTCTGAAGTGAAACACACAGCAGACTTCTCATCCATTGATCACACTCTGCTTTAGAGCAAGAAGCACGCTCTTGCTTTCTAGAGTCTCTAAGAGAGCAGGAAACGTGAGTGTGCTGAGAACAAAAGAACGGTGTTTCCTACACATATGGACCATATATAGTCGAACTCTGATTCTCAAACTGATAGAAAGCAATGGTACTCTAACATTCAATGATTGTCATTTAAGATGAGAAACGTGTGAGCTTCGTGAACGATGTAGTTCATTTGAGCTGAAAAGTGACTGCCCTTACCTGAAACGAAGTAGTGCTTGTAGGAAGACACAGAGAGTTGGATAACTACATTTCTGAAGGAAAACACTCAGCAGAGTTCTCATCCATGGATCACACTCTTCTTTAGAGCAAGAAGAACGCTCTTGCTTTCTAGAGTCTCTAAGACAGCAGAAAACGTGAGTGTGCTGAGAACAAAAGAACGGTGTTTCCTACACATACTCACCATATATAGTAGAACTCTGCTTCGGAAACTGATACAAAGCTCTGGTTCTCTAACATCCAAAGCTTGTCAGTTAAGATGAGTAACGTGTGAGCTTCGTGAAAGATGTAGTTCCTTTGAGCCTAAAAGTGACTGCCCTTACCTGAAACGAAGTCTTGCTTGTAGGAAGACACAGAGCCTGGGATTTAACTCCACTTCTGAAGGGAAACACACAACACAGTTCTCATCCATGGATCACACTCTGCTTTAGAGCAAGAAGCACGCTCGTGCTTTCCAGTGTCTCTAAGACAGCAAGAAACTTGAGTGTGCTGTGAACAAATGAACGGTGTTTTCTACACATACGGACCATATCTAGTCCAACTCTGCTTGAAATTGATACCAAGCAAAGGTCCCCTAACATCCAATGATTCTCAATTAAGATGAGAAATGTGTGAACTTCGTGAATGATGTAGTTCGTTTGAGCTCTAAAGTAAGTGCCCTTACCTGAAAAGAAATCTTTCTTGTAGGAAGACTCAGAGCCAGGGATTTAACTGCATTTCTGAAGTGAAAAACACAACAGAGTTCTCATCCATTGATAACACTCTGCTTTAGAGCAAGAAGCACTCTCTAGCTTTCCAGAGTCTCTAAGACAGCAGTAAACTTGAGTGTGCTGAGAACAAATGAACGGTGTTTCATACACATATGGACCATATCTAGTCCAACTCTGCTTCTGAAACTGATACAAAGCACTGGTTCTCTAACATCCAATGCTTGTCAGTTAAGATGAGAAACGTGTGAGCTTCGTGAACGATGTAGGTCGTTTGAGCTGGAAAGTGACTGCCCTAACCTGAAACGATGTCTTCCTAGTAGGAAAACACAGAGCCTGGGATTTAACTCCATTTCTGAAGGAAAACCCATCATCGTTCTCATCCATGGATCACACTCTGCTTTAGAGCAAGAAGCACGCTCTTGCTTTCCAGAGTCTCTAATACAGCAGGAAACGTGAGTGTGCTCAGAAGAAAAGAATGGTGTTTCCTATACATACGGACCATATCTAGTTCAACTCTGCTTGAAATTGATACGAAGCAAAGGTCCTCTAACATCCAATCCTTCTCAGTTAACATGAGAAACGTGTGAGCTTCGTGAACGATGTAGTTCCTTTCGGCGGTAAGTAACTGCCCTTACCTGAAATTAAGTCTTGCTTTTAGGAAGACTCAGAGCCAGGGCTTTAACTCCATTTCTGAAGTGAAACACACAACAGAGTTCTCATCCACGGATCAGGCTCTGCTTTAGATCAAGAAGCACGCTCTTGCTTTCTAGAGTCTCTAATACAGCAGGAAACATGAGTGTGATCAGAAGAAAAGAACGGTGTTTCCTACACATACGGACCATATCTAGTCCAACTCTGCTTCTGAAACTGATACAAAGCATGGTTCTCTAACATTCAATGGTTGTCAGTTAAGATGAGAAACGTGTGAGCTTCGTGACCGATGTTGTTCGTTTGAGCTGAAAAGTGACTGCCCTTACTTGAAATGAAGTCTTGCTTGTAGGAAGACACATAGCCTGGAATTTAACTCCATTTCTGAAGGGAAACACACAGCATAGTTTTCATGCATGGATCACACTCTGCTTTAGAGCAAGAAGCACTCACTTGCTTTCTAGAGTGTCTAACACAGCAGGGAACTTGAGTGTGCTGAGAAAAAAAGAATGGTGTTTCCTACACATACGGACCATATCTAGATCAACTCTGCTTCTGAAACTGAAAGAAACCACAGGTCCTCTACCATCCAATGCTTGTCAATTTAGACGATAAACGTGTGTGCTTCATGAACGATGTAGTTCGTTTGAGCTGTAAAGTAACAGCCCTCCTGAAACGAAGTGTTGCTTTTAGGAAGACTCAGAGCCTGGGAATTAACTCCATTTCTGAAGGGAAACACACAGCCGAGTTCTCATCCATGGATCACACTCTGCTTTAGAGCAAGAAGCACGCTCTTGCTTTCTAGATTCTCTAATACAGCAGGAAACATGAGTGTGCTCAGAAGAAAAGAACAGTGTTTCCTATACATACGGACCATATCTAGTTCAACTCTGCTTGAAATTGATACAAAGCAAAGGTCCTCTATCATCCAATGCTTGTGAGTTTAGATGAGAAACGTGTTAGCTTCGTGAACGATGTAGTTCGTTTGAGCTGTAAAGTAACTGCCCTTACCTGAAAAGAAGTCTTGCTTGTAGAAAGACAGAGATCCTGGGATTTACCTCCATTTCTGAAGTGAAACACACAGCAGACTTCTCATCCATTGATCACACTCTGCTTTAGAGCAAGAAGCACGCTCTTGCTTTCTAGAGTCTCTAATAGAGCAGGAAACGTGAGTGTGCTGAGAACTAAAGAACGGTGTTTCCTACACATACGGACCATATATAGTAGAACTCTGCTTCTCAAACTGATACAAAGCAATGGTACTCTAACATTCAATTTTTGTCATTTAAGATGAGAAACGTGTGAGCTTTGTGAACGATGTAGTTCGTTTGAGCTGAAAAGTGACTGCCCTTACCTGAAACGAAGTCTTGCTTGTAGGAAGACACAGAGCCTGGGATTTAAGTCCATTTCTGACGGGAAACACAGAACACAGTTCTCATCCATGGATCACACTCTGCTTTAGAGCAAGAAGCAAAATCTTGTTTTCTAGATTCTCAAATTCAGCTCGAAACGTGAGTGTGCTCAGAAGAAAAGAACAGTGTTTCCTATACATAAGGACCATATCTAGTTCAACTCTGCTTGAAATTGATACAAAGCAAAGGTTCTCTATCATCCAATGCTTCTCAGTTAAGATGAGAATCGTGTGAACTTCGTGAATGATGTAGTTCATTTGAGCTCTAAAGTAACTTCCCTTACCTGAAAAGAAATATTTCTTGTAGGAAGACTCACAGCCAGGGATTTAACTGCATTTCTGAAGTGAAACACACAACAGAGTTCTCATCCATTGATCACACTCTGCTTTAGAGCAAGAAGCACTCTCTAGCTTTCCAGAGTCTCTAATATAGCAGTAAACTTGAATGTGCTGAGAACAAATGAACGGTGTTTCCTACACATACGGACCATATCTAGTCCAACTCTGCTTCTGAAAATGATACAAAGCACTGGTTCTCTAACATCCAATGCTTGTCAGTTAAGATGAGAAACGTGTGAGCTTCGTGAACGATGTAGGTCGTTTGAGCTGGAAAGTGACTACCCTAACCTGAAACGATGTCTTCCTAGTAGGAAAACACAGAGCCTACGATTTAACTCCATTTCTGAAGGAAAACACATCATCGTTCTCATCCATTGATCACATTAGAGCATGAAGCACACTCTTGCTTTCTAGAGTCTCTAATACAGCACAAACATGAGTGTGCTCAGAAGAAAAGACCGGTGTTTCCTATACATACGGACCATATCTAGTTCAACTCTGCTTGAAAATGATACGAAGCAAAGGTCCTCTAACATCCAATCCTTCTCAGTTAAGATGAGAAACGTGTGAGCTTTGTGAACGATGTAGTTCCTTTGAGCGGTAAAGTAACTGCCCTTACCTGAAAGGAAGTCTTGCTTTTAGGAAGACTCAGAGCCAGGGATTTAACTCAATTTCTGAAGTGAAACACACAACAGAGTTCTCATCCACGGATCACACTCTGCTTTAGAGCAAGAAGCACGCTCTTGCTTTCTAGAGTCTCTAATAGAGCAGGAAACATGAGTGTGCTCAGAAGAAAAGAACGGTGTTTCCTACACATACGGACCATATCTAGTCCAACTCTGCTTCTGAAACTGATACAAAGCATGGTTCTCTAACATTCAATGGTTGTCATTTAAGATGAGAAACGTGGGAGCTTCGTGACTGATGTTGTTCGTTTGAGCTGAAAAGTGACTGCCCTTACTTGAAATGAAGTCTTGCTTGTAGGAAGACACATAGCCTGGAATTTAACTCCATTTCTGAAGGGAAACACACAGCATAGTTTTCATGCATGGATCACACTCTGCTTTAGAGCAAGAAGCACTCACTTGCTTTCTAGAGTGTCTAACACAGCAGGGAACTTGAGTGTGCTCAGAACAAAAGACGGTGTTTCATACACATACAGACCATATCTAGATCAACTCTGCTTCTGAAACTGAAAGAAACCACAGGTCCTCTACCATCCTATGCTTGTCAATTTAGACGAGAAACGTGTGTGCTTCGTGAACGATGTAGTTCGTTTGAGCTGAAAAGTGACTGCCCTTACCTGAAACGAAGTCTTGCTTGTAGGAAGACACAGAGCCTGGGAATTAACTCCATTTCTGAAGGGAAACACACAGCAGAGTTCTCATCCATGGATCACACTCTGCTTTAGAGCAAGAAGCACGCTCTTGCTTTCTAGATTCTCTAATACAGAAGGAAACGTGAGTGTGCTCAAAAGAAAAGAACGGTGTTTCCTGTATATACGGACCATATCTAGTTCAACTCTGCTTGAAATTGATACAAAGCAAAGGTCCTCTATCATCCAATGCTTGTCAGTTTAGATGAGAAACGTGTTAGCTTCATGAACGATGTAGTTCGTTTGAGCTGTAAAGTAACTGCCCTTACCTGAAATGAAGTCTTGCTTGTAGGAAGACACAGAGCCTGGGATTTAACTCCACTTCTGAAGGGAAACACACAACTCAGTTCTCATCCATTTATCACACTCTGCTTTAGAGCAAGAAGCATGCTCTAGCTTTCCAGAGTCTCTAAGACAGCAGGAAACGTGAGTGTGCTGAGAACAAATGAATGGAGTTTCCTACACATACGGACCATATCAAGTTCAACTCTGCTTCTGAAACTGATACAAAGCACTGGTTCTCTAACATTCAATGCTTGTCAGTTAAGATGAGAAACGTGTGAGCTTCGTGAACGATGTTGATCCTTTGACATGAAATGTGACTGCACTAACCTGAAACGATGTCTTCCTGGTAGGAAAACACAGAGGCTGGAATTTAAGTCCATTCATGACGGGAAACACACAACACAGTTCTCATCCATGGATCACACTCTGCTTTAGAGCAAGAAGCCCTCTCTTGCTTTCTAGAGTCTCTAATACAGCATGAAACATGAGTGTGCTCAGAAGAAAAGAACGGTGTTTCCTATACATACGGACCATATCTAGTTCAACTCTGCTTGAAATTGATACGAAGCAAAGGTCCTCTAACATCCAATCCTTCTCAGTTAAGATGAGAAACGTGTGAGCTTCATGAACGATGTAGTTCCTTTGAGCGTTAAAGTAACTGCCCTTACCTGAAAGGAAGTCTTGCTTTTAGGAAGACTCAGAGCTAGGGATTTAACTCCATTTCTGAAGTGAAACACACAACAGATTTCTCATCCACGGATCACACTCTGCTTTAGATCAAGAAGCACGCTCTTGCTTTCTAGATTCTCTAATACAGCAGGAAACATGAGTGTGCTCAGAAGAAAAGAACGGTGGTTCCTACACATACGGACCATATCTAGTCCAACTCTGCTTCTGAAACTGATACAAAGCATGGTTCTCTAACATTCAATGGTTGTCAGTTAAGATGAGAAACGTGTGAGCTTCGTGACCTATGTTGTTCATTTGAGCTGAAAAGTGACTGCCCTTACTTGAAATGAAGTCTTGCTTGTAGGAAGACACATAGCCTGGAATTTAACTCCATTTCTGAAGGGAAACACACAGCATAGTTTTCATGCATGGATCACACTCTCCTTTAGAGCAAGAAGCACGCTCTTGCTTTCTAGAGTGTCTAACACAGCAGGGAACTTGAGTGTGCTCAGAAGAAAAGAACGGTGTTTCCTACACATACGGACCATATCTAGAACAACTCTGCTTCTGAAATTGAAAGAAACCACAGGTCCTCTACCATCCAATGCTTGTCAATTTAGACGAGAAACGTGTGTGCTTTGTGAACGATGTAGTTCCTTTGAGCTGAAAAGTGACTGCCTTTACCTGAAACGAAGTCTTGCTTGTAGGAAGACACAGAGCCTGGGAATTAACTCCATTTCTGAAGGGAAACACACAGCAGAGTTCTCATCCATGGATCACAGTCTGCTTTAGAGCAAGAAGCACAATCTTGCTTTCTAGATTCTCAAATACAGCAGGAAAACGTGAGTGTGCTCAGAAGAAAAGAACGGTGTTTCCTATACATACGGACTATATCTAGTTCAACTCTGATTGAAATTGATACAAAGCAAAGGTCCTCTATCATCCAATGCTTGTCAGTTTAGATGAGAAACTTGTTAGCTTCGTGAACGATGTAGTTCGTTTGAGCTGTAAAGAAACTGCCCTTACCTGAAACGAAGTCTTGCTTGTAGGAAGTCACAGAGCCTGGGATTTAACTCCACTTCTGAAGGGAAACACACAACACAGGTCTCATCCATGGATCACACTCTGCTTTAGAGCAAGAACCACGCTCTTGCTTTCCAGAGTCTCTAAGACAGCAGGAAACTTGAGTGTGCTGAGAACAAATGAACGGTGTTTCCTACACATACGGACCATATCTAGTCCAACTCTGCTTGAAATTGATACAAAGCAAAGGTTCTCTAACATCCAATGCTTCATAGTTAAGATGAGAAACGTGTGAACTTCGTGAATGATGTAGTTCGTTTGAGCTGAAAAGTGACTGCCCTTACCTGAAACGAAGTCTTGCTTGTAGGAAGACACAGAGCCGGGGATTTAAACCATTTCTGACGGGAAACACACAACACAGTCCTCATCCATGGATCACACTCTGCTTTAGAGCAAGAAGCACGCTCTTGCTTTCTAGAGTCTCCAATACAGCAGGAAACATGAGTGTGCTCAGAAGAAAAGAAGGGTGTTTCCTATACATCCGGACTATATCTAGTTCAACTCTGCTTGAAATTGATACAAAGCAAAGGTCCTCTATCATCCAATGCTTGTCAATTTAGACGAGAAACGTGTGTGCTTCGTGAACAATGTAGTTCGTTTGAGCTGAAAAGTGACTGCCCTTACCTGAAATGAAGTCTTGCTTGTAGGAAGACACAGAGCCTGGGAATTAACTCCATTTCTGAAGGGAAACACACAGCAGAGTTCTCATCCATGGATCACACTCTGCTTTAGAGCAAGAAGCAAAATCTTGCTTTCTAGATTCTCAAATTCAGCACGAAACGTGAGTGTGCTCAGAAGAAAAGAACGGTGTTTCCTATACATAAGGACCATATCTAGTTCATCTCTGCTGGAAATGATACAAAGCAAAGGTTCTCTATCATCCAATGCTTCTCAGTTAAGATGAGAAGCGTGTGAACTTCGTGAATGATGTAGTTCATTTGAGCTCTAAAGTATCTTCCCTTACCTGAAAAGAAATATTTCTTGTAGGAAGACTCAGAGCCAGGGATTTAACTGCATTTCTGAAGTGAAACACACAACAGAGTTCTCATCCATTGATCACACTCTGCTTTAGAGCAAGAAGCACTCTCTAGCTTTCCAGAGTCTCTAATATAGCAGTAATCTTGAATGTGCTGAGAACAAATGAACGGTGTTTCCTACACATACGGACCATATCTAGTCCAACTCTGCTTCTGAAAATGATACAAAGCACTGGTTCTCTAACATCCAATGCTTGTCAGTTTAGATGAGAAACATGTTAGCTTCGTGAACGATGTAGTTCGTTTGAGCTGTAAAGTAACTGCCATTACCTGAAAAGAAGTCTTGCTTGTAGAAAGACAGAGATCTTGGGATTTAACTCCATTTCTGAAGTGAAACACACAGCAGACTTCTCATCCATTGATCACACTCTGCTTTAGAGCAAGAAGCACGCTCTTGCTTTCTAGAGTCTCTAAGAGAGCAGGAAACGTGAGTGTGCTGAGAACAAAAGAACGGTGTTTCCTACACATATGGACCATATATAGTCGAACTCTGATTCTCAAACTGATAGAAAGCAATGGTACTCTAACATTCAATGATTGTCATTTAAGATGAGAAACGTGTGAGCTTCGTGAACGATGTAGTTCATTTGAGCTGAAAAGTGACTGCCCTTACCTGAAACGAAGTAGTGCTTGTAGGAAGACACAGAGAGTTGGATAACTACATTTCTGAAGGAAAACACTCAGCAGAGTTCTCATCCATGGATCACACTCTGCTTTAGAGCAAGAAGCACGCTCTTGCTTTCCAGTGTCTCTAAGACAGCAAGAAACTTGAGTGTGCTGTGAACAAATGAACGGTGTTTTCTACACATACGGACCATATCTAGTCCAACTCTGCTTGAAATTGATACCAAGCAAAGGTCCCCTAACATCCAATGATTCTCAATTAAGATGAGAAATGTGTGAACTTCGTGAATGATGTAGTTCGTTTGAGCTCTAAAGTAAGTGCCCTTACCTGAAAAGAAATCTTTCTTGTAGGAAGACTCAGAGCCAGGGATTTAACTGCATTTCTGAAGTGAAAAACACAACAGAGTTCTCATCCATTGATCACACTCTGCTTTAGAGCAAGAAGCACTCTCTAGCTTTCCAGAGTCTCTAAGACAGCAATAACTTGAGTGTGCTGAGAACAAATGAACGGTGTTTCATACACATATGGACCATATCTAGTCCAACTCTGCTTCTGAAACTGATACAAAGCACTGGTTCTCTAACATCCAATGCTTGTCAGTTAAGATGAGAAACGTGTGAGCTTCGTGAACGATGTAGGTCGTTTGAGCTGGAAAGTGACTGCCCTAACCTGAAACGATGTCTTCCTAGTAGGAAAACACAGAGCCTGGGATTTAACTCCATTTCTGAAGGAAAACCCATCATCGTTCTCATCCATGGATCACACTCTGCTTTAGAGCAAGAAGCACGCTCTTGCTTTCCAGTGTCTCTAAGACAGCAGGAATCTTGAGTGTGCTGAGAACAAATGAACGGTGTTTTCTACACATACGGACCATATCTAGTCCAACTCTGCTTGAAATTGATACCAAGCAAAGGTCCTCTAACATCCAATGCTTCTCAGTTAAGATGAGAAACGTGTGAACTTCGTGAATGATGTAGTTCGTTTGAGCTCTAAAGTAAGTGCCCTTACCTGAAAAGAAATCTTTCTTGTAGGAAGACTCAGAGCCAGGGATTTAACAGCATTTCTGAAGTGAAACACACAACAGAGTTCTCATCCATTGATCACACTCTGCTTTAGAGCAAGAAGCACTCTCTAGCTTTCCAGAGTCTCTAAGACAGCAGTAAACTTGAGTGTGCTGAGAACAAATGAACGGTGTTTCATACACATATGGACCATAGATAGTAGAACTCTGCTTCTGAAACTGATACAAAGCACTGGTTCTCTAACATCCAATGCTTGTCAGTTAAGATGAGAAACGTGTGAGCTTCGTGAACGATGTAGGTCGTTTGAGCTGGAAAGTGACTGCCCTAACCTGAAATGATGTCTTCCTAGTAGGAAAACACAGAGCCTGGGATTTAACTCCATTTCTGAAGGAAAACCCATCATCGTTCTCATCCATGGATCACACTCTCTTTTAGAGCAAGAAGCACGCTCTTGCTTTCCAGAGTCTCTAATACAGCAGGAAACGTGAGTGTGCTGAGAAAAAAAGAACGGTGTTTCCTACACATACGGACAATATTAGTCCAACTCTGCTTCTGAAACTGATACAAACCACTGGCCTTCTAACTTCTGATGCTTTTCAATTACAATGAGAAACGTGTGAGCTTCGTGAACGATGTAGTTCGTTTGAGCTGAAAAGTGACTGCCCTTAAATGAAACAAAGTCTTGCTTGTAGGAAGACACAGAGCCGGGGATTTAAATCATTTCTGACGGGAAACACACAACACAGTTCTCATCCTTGGATCACACTCTGCTTTAGAGCAAGAAGCACGCTCTTGCTCTCTAGAGTCTCTAATACAGCAGGAAACATGAGTGTGCTCAGAAGAAAAGAATGGTGTTTCCTACACATACGGACCATATCTAGTTCAACTCTGCTTGAAATTGATACGAAGCAAAGGTCCTCAAACATCCAATCCTTCTCCGTTAAGATGAGAAACGTGTGAGCTTCGTGAATGATGTAGTTCCTTTCAGCGGTAAGTAACTGCCCTTACCTGAAATTAAGTCTTGCTTTTAGGAAGACTCAGAGCCAGGGCTTTAACTCCATTTCTGAAGTGAAAAGCACAACAGAGTTCTCATCCACGGATCACGCTCTGCTTTAGATCAAGAAGCACGCTCTTGCTTTCTAGAGTCTCTAATACAGCAGGAAACATGAGTGTGATCAGAAGAAAAGTACGGTGTTTCCTACACATAGAGACCATATCTAGTCCAACTCTGCTTCTGAAACTGATACAAAGCATGGTTCTCTAAAATTCAATGGTTGTCAGTTAAGATGAGAAATGTGTGAGCTTCGTGACTGATGTTGTTCGTTTGAGCTGAAAAGTAACTGCCCTTACTTGAAATGAAGTCTTGCTTGTAGGAAGACACATAGCCTGGAATTTAACTCCATTTCTGAAGGGAAACACACAGCATAGTTTTCATTCATGGATCACACTCTGCTTTAGAGCAAGAAGCACTCACTTGCTTTCTGGAGTGTCTAACACAGCAGGGAACTTGAGTGTGCTGAGAAAAAAAAACGGTGTTTCCTACACATACGGACCATATCTAGATCAACTCTGCTTCTGAAACTGAAAGAAACCACAGGTCCTCTACCATCCAATGCTTGTCAATTTAGACGAGAAACGTGTGTGATTCATGAACGATGTAGTTCGTTTGAGCTGTAAAGTAACAGCCCTCCTGAAACGAAGTGTTGCTTTTAGGACGACTCAGAGCCTGGGAATTAACTCCATTTCTGAAGGAAAACACACAGCCGAGTTCTCATCCATGGATCACACTCTGCTTTAGAGCAAGAAGCACGCTCTTGCTCTCTAGAGTCTCTAATACAGCAGGAAATATGAGTGTGCTCAGAAGAAAAGAACGGTGTTTCCTATACATACGGACCATATCGAGTTCAACTATGCTTGAAATTGATACAAAGCAAAGGTCCTCTATCATCCAATGCTTGTCAGTTTAGATGAGAAACGTGTTAGCTTCGTGAACGATGTAGTTCGTTTGAGCTGTAATGTAACTGCCCTTACCTGAAAAGAAGTCTTGCTTGTAGAAAGACAGAGATCCTGGGATTAAACTCCATTTCTGAAGTGAAACACACAGCAGACTTCTCATCCATTGATCACACTCTGCTTTAGAGCAAGAAGCACGCTCTTGCTTTCTAGAGTCTCTAAGAGAGCAGGAAATGTGATTGTGATGAGAACAAAAGAACGGTGTTTCCTACACATACGCATCATATATAGTAGAACTCTGCTTCGGAAACTGATACAAAGCACTGGTCTTCTAACATCCAAAGCTTGTCAGTTAAGATGAGTAACGTGTGAGCTCGTGAAAGATGTAGTTCCTTTGATCATAAAAGTGACTGCCCTTACCTGAAACGAAGTCTTGCTCTTAGGAAGACACAAAGCCTGGGATTTAACTCCACTTCTGAAGGGAAACACACAATACAGTTCTCATCCATGGATCACACTCTGCTTTAGAGCAAGAAGCACGCTCTTGCTTTCCAGTGTCTCTAAGACAGCAGGAAACTTGAGTGTGCTGAGAACAAATGAACGGTGTTTCCTACACATTCAGACCATATCTAGTCCAACTCTGCTTGAAATTGATAAAAGCAAAGGTCCTCTAACATCCAATGCTTCTTAGTTAAGATGAGAAACGTGTGAGCTTCGTGAACGATGTAGGTCGTTTGAGCTGGAAAGTGACTGCCCTAACCTGAAACGATGTCTTCCTAGTAGGAAAACACAGAGCCTGGGATTTAACTCCATTTCTGAAGGAAAACACATCATCGTTCTCATCCATGGATCACACTCTGCTTTAGAGCAAGAAGCACGCTCTTGCTTTCTAGAGTCTCCAATAGAGCACAAACATGAGTGTGCTCAGAAGAAAAGAACGGTGTTTCCTATACATACGGACCATATCTAGTTCAACTCTGCTTGAAATTGATACGAAGCAAAGGTCCTCTAACATCCAATCTTTCTCAGTTAAGATGAGAAACGTGTGAGCTTCGTGAACGATGTAGTTCCTTTGAGCGGTAAAGTAACTGCCCTTACCTGAAAGGAAGTCTTGCTTTTAGGAAGACTCAGAGCAAGGGATTTAACTCCATTTCTGAAGTGAAACACACAACAGAGTTCTCATCCACGGATCACACTCTGCTTTAGATCAAGAAGCACGCTCTTGCTTTCTAGAGTCTCTAATACAGCAGGAAACATGACTGTGCTCAGAAGAAAAGAACGGTGTTTCCTACACATACAGACCATATCTAGATCAACTATGCTTCTGAAACTGAAAGAAACCACAGGTCCTCTACCATCCAATGCTTGTCAATTTAGACGAGAAACGTGTGTGCTTCGTGAACGATGTAGTTCGTTTGAGCTGAAAAGTGACTGCCCTTACCTGAAACGAAGTCTTGCTTGTAGGAAGACACAGAGCTTGGGAATTAACTCCATTTCTGAAGGGAAACACACAGCAGAGTTCTCATCCATGGATCACACTCTGCTTTAGAGCAAGAAGCATGCTCTTGCTTTCTAGATTCTCTAATACAGCAGGAAACGTGAGTGTGCTCAAAAGAAAAGAACGGTGTTTCCTATACATACGGACCATATCTAGTTCAACTCTGCTTGAAATTGATACAAAGCAAAGGTCCTCTATCATCCAATGCTTGTCAGTTTAGATGAGAAACGTGTTAGCTTCGGGAACGATGTAGTTCGTTTGAGCTGTAAAGTAACTGCCATTACCTGAAAAGAAGTCTTGCTTGTAGAAAGACAGAGATCTTGGTATTTAACTCCATTTCTGAAGTGAAACACACAGCAGACTTCTCATCCATTGATCACACTCTGCTTTAGAGCAAGAAGCACGCTCTTGCTTTCTAGAGTCTCTAAGAGAGCAGGAAACGTGAGTGTGCTGAGAACAAAAGAACGGTGTTTCCTACACATATGGACCATATATATTAGAACTCTGCTTCGGAAACTGATACAAAGCACTGGTCCTCTAACATCCAAAGCTTGTCAGTTAAGATGAGTAACGTGTGAGCTTCGTGAAAGATGTAGTTCCTTTGAGCTTAAAAGTGACTGCCCTTACCTGAAACGAAGTCTTGCTTGTAGGAAGACACAGAGCGTGGGATTTAACTCCACTTCTGAAGGGAAACACACAACACAGTTCTCATCCATGGATCACACTCTGCTTTAGAGCAAGAAGCACGCTCTTGCTCTCCAGTGTCTCTAAGACAGCAGGAAACTTGAGTGTGCTGAGAACAAATGAACGGTGTTTTCTACACATACGGACCATATCTAGTCCAACTCTGCTTGAAATTGATACCAAGCAAAGGTCCTCTAACATCCAATGCTTCTCAGTTAAGATGAGAAACGTGTGAACTTCGTGAATGATGTAGTTCGTTTGAGCTGTAATGTAACTGCCCTTACCTGAAAAGAAGTCTTGCTTGTAGAAAGACAGAGATCCTGGGATTTAACTCCATTTCTGAAGTGAAACACACAGCAGACTTCTCATCCATTGATCACACTCTGCTTTAGAGCAAGAAGCACGCTCTTGCTTTCTAGAGTCTCTAAGAGAGCAGGAAATGTGATTGTGATGAGAACAAAAGAACGGTGTTTCCTACACATATGCATCATATATAGTAGAACTCTGCTTCGGAAACTGATACAAAGCACTGGTCTTCTAACATCCAAAGCTTGTCAGTTAAGATGAGTAACGTGTGAGCTCATGAAAGATGTAGTTCCTTTGATCATGAAAGTGACTGCCCTTACCTGAAACGAAGTCTTGCTCGTAGGAAGACACAAAGCCTGGGATTTAACTCCACTTCTGAAGGGAAACACACAATACAGTTCTCATCCATGGATCACACTCTGCTTTAGAGCAAGAAGCACGCTCTTGCTTTCCAGTGTCTATAAGACAGCAGGAAACTTGAGTGTGCTGAGAACAAATGAACGGTGTTTCCTACACTTTCGGACCATATCTAGTCCAACTCTGCTTGAAATTGATAAAAGCAAAGGTAATCTAACATCCAATGCTTCTCAGTTAAGATGAGAAACGTGTGAACTTCGTGAATGATGTAGTTCCTTTGAGCTCTAAAGTAAGTGCCCTTACCTGAAAAGAAATCTTTCTTGTAGGAAGACTCAGAGCCAGGGATTTAACTGCATTTCTGAAGTGAAACACACAACAGAGTTCTCATCCATTGACCACACTCTGCTTTAGAGCAAGAAGCACTCTCTAGCTTTCCAGAGTCTCTAAGACAACAGTAAACATGGGTGTGCTGAGAACAAATGAACGGTGTTTCATACACATACGGACAATATCTAGTCCAACTCTGCTTCTGAAACTGATACAAAACACTGGTTCTCTAACATCCAATGCTTGTCAGTTAAGATAAGAAACGTGTGAGCTTCGTGAATGATGTAGGTCGTTTGAGCTGGAAATTGACTGCCCTAACCTGAAACGATGTCTTCCTAGTAGGAAAACACAGAGCCTGGGATTTAACTCCATTTCTGAAGGAAAACACATCATCGTTCTCATCCATGGATCACACTCTGCTTTAGAGCAAGAAGCACGCTCTTGCTTTCTAGAGTCTCCAATAGAGCACAAACATGAGTGTGCTCAGAAGAAAAGAACGGTGTTTCCTATACATACGGACCATATCTAGTTCAACTCTGCTTGAAATTGATACGAAGCAAAGGTCCTCTAACATCCGATCTTTCTCAGTTAAGATGAGAAACGTGTGAGCTTCGTGAACGATGTAGTTCCTTTGAGCGGTAAAGTAACTGCCCTTACCTGAAAGGAAGTCTTGCTTTTAGGAAGACTCAGAGCAAGGGATTTATCTCCTTTTCTGAAGTGAAACACACAACAGAGTTCTCATCCACGGATCACACTCTGCTTTAGATCAAGAAGCACGCTCTTGCTTTCTAGAGTCTCTAATACAGCAGGAAACATGACTATGCTCAGAAGAAAAGAACGGTGTTTCCTACACATACAGACCATATCTAGATCAACTATGCTTCTGAAACTGAAAGAAACCACAGGTCCTCTACCATCCAATGCTTGTCAATTTAGACGAGAAACGTGTGTGCTTCGTGAACGATGTAGTTCGTTTGAGCTGAAAAGTGACTGCCCTTACCTGAAACGAAGTCTTGCTTGCAGGAAGACACAGAGCCTGGGAATTAACTCCATTTCTGAAGGGAAACACACAGCAGAGTTCTCATCCATGGATCACACTCTGCTTTAGAGCAAGAAGCATGCTCTTGCTTTCTAGATTCTCTAATACAGCAGGAAACGTGAGTGTGCTCAAAAGAAAAGAACGGTGTTTCCTATACATACGGACCATATCTAGTTCAACTCTGCTTGAAATTGATACAAAGCAAAGGTCCTCTATCATCCAATGCTTGTCAGTTTAGATGAGAAACGTGTTAGCTTCGGGAACGATGTAGTTCGTTTGAGCTGTAAAGTAACTGCCATTACCTGAAAAGAAGTCTTGCTTGTAGAAAGACAGAGATCTTGGTATTTAACTCCATTTCTGAATGAAACACACAGCAGACTTCTCATCCATTGATCACACTCTGCTTTAGAGCAAGAAGCACGCTCTTGCTTTCTAGAGTCTCTAAGAGAGCAGGAAACGTGAGTGTGCTGAGAACAAAAGAACGGTGTTTCCTACACATATGGACCATATATATTAGAACTCTGCTTCGGAAACTGATACAAAGCACTGGTCCTCTAACATCCAAAGCTTGTCAGTTAAGATGAGTAACGTGTGAGCTTCGTGAAAGATGTAGTTCCTTTGAGCTTAAAAGTGACTGCCCTTACCTGAAACGAAGTCTTGCTTGTAGGAAGACACAGAGCCTGGGATTTAACTCCACTTCTGAAGGGAAACACACAACACAGTTCTCATCCATGGATCACACTCTGCTTTAGAGCAAGAAGCACGCTCTTGCTCTCCAGTGTCTCTAAGACAGCAGGAAACTTGAGTGTGCTGAGAACAAATGAACGGTGTTTTCTACACATACGGACCATATCTAGTCCAACTCTGCTTGAAATTGATACCAAGCAAAGGTCCTCTAACATCCAATGCTTCTCAGTTAAGATGAGAAACGTGTGAACTTCGTGAATGATGTAGTTCGTTTGAGCTGTAATGTAACTGCCCTTACCTGAAAAGAAGTCTTGCTTGTAGAAAGACAGAGATCCTGGGATTTAACTCCATTTCTGAAGTGAAACACACAGCAGACTTCTCATCCATTGATCACACTCTGCTTTAGCGCAAGAAGCACGCTCTTGCTTTCTAGAGTCTCTAAGAGAGCAGGAAATGTGATTGTGATGAGAACAAAAGAACGGTGTTTCCTACACATACGCATCATATATAGTAGAACTCTGCTTCGGAAACTGATACAAAGCACTGGTCTTCTAACATCCAAAGCTTGTCAGTTAAGATGAGTAACGTGTGAGCTCGTGAAAGATGTAGTTCCTTTGATCATAAAAGTGACTGCCCTTACCTGAAACGAAGTCTTGCTCGTAGGAAGACACAAAGCCTGGGATTTAACTCCACTTCTGAAGGGAAACACACAATACAGTTCTCATCCATGGATCACACTCTGCTTTAGAGCAAGAAGCACGCTCTTGCTTTCCAGTGTCTCTAAGACAGCAGGAAACTTGAGTGTGCTGAGAACAAATGAACGGTGTTTCCTACACTTTCGGACCATATCTAGTCCAACTCTGCTTGAAATTGATAAAAGCAAAGGTAATCTAACATCCAATGCTTCTCAGTTAAGATGAATAACGTGTGAACTTCGTGAATGATGTAGTTCCTTTGAGCTCTAAAGTAAGTGCCCTTACCTGAAAAGAAATCTTTCTTGTAGGAAGACTCAGAGCCAGGGATTTAACTGCATTTCTGAAGTGAAACACACAACAGAGTTCTCATCCATTGACCACACTCTGCTTTAGAGCAAGAAGCACTCTCTAGCTTTCCAGAGTCTCTAAGACAACAGTAAACTTGGGTGTGCTGAGAACAAATGAACGGTGTTTCATACACATACGGACAATATCTAGTCCAACTCTGCTTCTGAAACTGATACAAAGCACTGGTTCTCTAACATCCAATGCTTGTCAGTTAAGATAAGAAACGTGTGAGCTTCGTGAATGATGTAGGTCGTTTGAGCTGGAAAGTGACTGCCCTAACCTGAAACGATGTCTTCCTAGTAGGAAAACACAGAGCCTGGGATTTAACTCCATTTCTGAAGGAAAACACATCATCGTTCTCATCCATGGATCACACTCTGCTTTAGAGCAAGAAGCACGCTCTTGCTTTCTAGAGTCTCCAATAGAGCACAAACATGAGTGTGCTCAGAAGAAAAGAACGGTGTTTCCTATACATACGGACCATATCTAGTTCAACTCTGCTTGAAATTGATACGAAGCAAAGGTCCTCTAACATCCAATCTTTCTCAGTTAAGATGAGAAACGTGTGAGCTTCGTGAACGATGTAGTTCCTTTGAGCGGTAAAGTAACTGCCCTTACCTGAAAGGAAGTCTTGCTTTTAGGAAGACTCAGAGCAAGGGATTTAACTCCATTTCTGAAGTGAAACACACAACAGAGTTCTCATCCACGGATCACACTCTGCTTTAGATCAAGAAGCACGCTCTTGCTTTCTAGAGTCTCTAATACAGCAGGAAACATGACTGTGCTCAGAAGAAAAGAATGGTGTTTCCTACACATACAGACCATATCTAGATCAACTATGCTTCTGAAACTGAAAGAAACCACAGGTCCTCTACCATCCAATGCTTGTCAATTTAGACGAGAAACGTGTGTGCTTCGTGAACGATGTAGTTCGTTTGAGCTGAAAAGTGACTGCCCTTACCTGAAACGAAGTCTTGCTTGTAGGAAGACACAGAGCCTGGGAATTAACTCCATTTCTGAAGGGAAACACACAGCAGAGTTCTCATCCATGGATCACACTCTGCTTTAGAGCAAGAAGCACGATCTTGCTTTCTAGATTCTCTAATACAGCAGGAAACGTGAGTGTGCTCAAAAGAAAAGAATGGTGTTTCCTATACATACGGACCATATCTAGTTCAACTCTGCTTGAAATTGATACAAAGCAAAGGTCCTCTATCATCCAATGCTTGTCAGTTTAGATGAGAAACGTGTTAGCTTCGGGAACGATGTAGTTCGTTTGAGCTGTAAAGTAACTGCCATTACCTGAAAAGAAGTCTTGCTTGTAGAAAGACAGAGATCTTGGTATTTAACTCCATTTCTGAAGTGAAACACACAGCAGACTTCTCATCCATTGATCACACTCTGCTTTAGAGCAAGAAGCACGCTCTTGCTTTCTAGAGTCTCTAAGAGAGCAGGAAACGTGAGTGTGCTGAGAACAAAAGAACGGTGTTTCCTACACATATGGACCATATATATTAGAACTCTGCTTCGGAAACTGATACAAAGCACTGGTCCTCTAACATCCAAAGCTTGTCAGTTAAGATGAGTAACGTGTGAGCTTCGTGAAAGATGTAGTTCCTTTGAGCTTAAAAGTGACTGCCCTTACCTGAAACGAAGTCTTGCTTGTAGGAAGACACAGAGCCTGGGATTTAACTCCACTTCTGAAGGGAAACACACAACACAGTTCGCATCCATGGATCACACTCTGCTTTAGAGCAAGAAGCACGCTCTTGCTTTCTAGAGTCTCTAAGACAGCAGGAAACTTGAGTGTGCTGAGAACAAATGAACGGTGTTTTCTACACATACGGACCATATCTAGTCCAACTCTGCTTGAAATTGATACCAAGCAAAGGTCCTCTAACATCCAATGCTTCTCAGTTAAGATGAGAAACGTGTGAACTTCGTGAATGATGTAGTTCGTTTGAGCTGTAATGTAACTGCCCTTACCTGAAAAGAAGTCTTGCTTGTAGAAAGACAGAGATCCTGGGATTTAACTCCATTTCTGAAGTGAAACACACAGCAGACTTCTCATCCATTGATCACACTCTGCTTTAGCGCAAGAAGCACGCTCTTGCTTTCTAGAGTCTCTAAGAGAGCAGGAAATGTGATTGTGATGAGAACAAAAGAACGGTGTTTCCTACACATACGCATCATATATAGTAGAACTCTGCTTCGGAAACTGATACAAAGCACTGGTCTTCTAACATCCAAAGCTTGTCAGTTAAGATGAGTAACGTGTGAGCTCGTGAAAGATGTAGTTCCTTTGATCATAAAAGTGACTGCCCTTACCTGAAACGAAGTCTTGCTCGTAGGAAGACACAAAGCCTGGGATTTAACTCCACTTCTGAAGGGAAACACACAATACAGTTCTCATCCATGGATCACACTCTGCTTTAGAGCAAGAAGCACGCTCTTGCTTTCCAGTGTCTCTAAGACAGCAGGAAACTTGAGTGTGCTGAGAACAAATGAACGGTGTTTCCTACACTTTCGGACCATATCTAGTCCAACTCTGCTTGAAATTGATAAAAGCAAAGGTAATCTAACATCCAATGCTTCTCAGTTAAGATGAGAAACGTGTGAACTTCGTGAATGATGTAGTTCCTTTGAGCTCTAAAGTAAGTGCCCTTACCTGAAAAGAAATCTTTCTTGTAGGAAGACTCAGAGCCAGGGATTTAACTGCATTTCTGAAGTGAAACACACAACAGAGTTCTCATCCATTGACCACACTATGCTTTAGAGCAAGAAGCACTCTCTAGCTTTCCAGAGTCTCTAAGACAACAGTAAACTTGGGTGTGCTGAGAACAAATGATCGGTGTTTCATACACATACGGACAATATCTAGTCCAACTCTGCTTCTGAAACTGATACAAAGCACTGGTTCTCTAACATCCAATGCTTGTCAGTTAAGATAAGAAACGTGTGAGCTTCGTGAACGATGTAGGTCGTTTGAGCTGGAAAGTGACTGCCCTAACCTGAAACGATGTCTTCCTAGTAGGAAAACACAGAGCCTGGGATTTAACTCCATTTCTGAAGGAAAACACATCATCGTTCTCATCCATGGATCACACTCTGCTTTAGAGCAAGAAGCACGCTCTTGCTTTCTAGAGTCTCCAATAGAGCACAAACATGAGTGTGCTCAGAAGAAAAGAACGGTGTTTCCTATACATACGGACCATATCTAGTTCAACTCTGCTTGAAATTGATACGAAGCAAAGGTCCTCTAACATCCAATCTTTCTCAGTTAAGATGAGAAACGTGTGAGCTTCGTGAACGATGTAGTTCCTTTGAGCGGTAAAGTAACTGCCCTTACCTGAAAGGAAGTCTTGCTTTTAGGAAGACTCAGAGCAAGGGATTTAACTCCATTTCTGAAGTGAAACACACAACAGAGTTCTCATCTACGGATCACACTCTGCTTTAGATCAAGAAGCACGCTCTTGCTTTCTAGAGTCTCTAATACAGCAGGAAACATGACTGTGCTCAGAAGAAAAGAACGGTGTTTCCTACACATACAGACCATATCTAGATCAACTATGCTTCTGAAACTGAAAGAAACCACAGGTCCTCTACCATCCAATGCTTGTCAATTTAGACGAGAAACGTGTGTGCTTCGTGAACGATGTAGTTCGTTTGAGCTGAAAAGTGACTGCCCTTACCTGAAACGAAGTCTTGCTTGTAGGAAGACACAGAGCCTGGGAATTAACTCCATTTCTGAAGGGAAACACACAGCAGAGTTCTCATCCATGGATCACACTCTGCTTTAGAGCAAGAAGCATGCTCTTGCTTTCTAGATTCTCTAATACAGCAGGAAACGTGAGTGTGCTCAAAAGAAAAGAACGGTGTTTCCTATACATACGGACCATATCTAGTTCAACTCTGCTTGAAATTGATACAAAGCAAAGGTCCTCTAACATCCAATGCTTGTCAGTTTAGATGAGAAACTTGTTAGCTTCGGGAACGATGTAGTTCGTTTGAGCTGTAAAGTAACTGCCATTACCTGAAAAGAAGTCTTGCTTGTAGAAAGACAGAGATCTTGGTATTTAACTCCATTTCTGAAGTGAAACACACAGCAGACTTCTCATCCATTGATCACACTCTGCTTTAGAGCAAGAAGCACGCTCTTGCTTTCTAGAGTCTCTAAGAGAGCAGGAAACGTGAGTGTGCTGAGAACAAAAGAACGGTGTTTCCTACACATATGGACCATATATATTAGAACTCTGCTTCGGAAACTGATACAAAGCACTGGTCCTCTAACATCCAAAGCTTGTCAGTTAAGATGAGTAACGTGTGAGCTTCGTGAAAGATGTAGTTCCTTTGAGCTTAAAAGTGACTGCCCTTACCTGAAACGAAGTCTTGCTTGTAGGAAGACACAGAGCCTGGGATTGAACTCCACTTCTGAAGGGAAACACACAACACAGTTCTCATCCATGGATCACACTCTGCTTTAGAGCAAGAAGCACGCTCTTGCTTTCCAGTGTCTCTAAGACAGCAGGAAACTTGAGTGTGCTGAGAACAAATGAACGGTGTTTTCTACACATACGGACCATATCTAGTCCAACTCTGCTTGAAATTGATACCAAGCAAAGGTCCTCTAACATCCAATGCTTCTCAGTTAAGATGAGAAACGTGTGAACTTCGTGAATGATGTAGTTCGTTTGAGCTCGAAAGTAAGTGCCCTTACCTGAAAAGAAATCTTTCTTGTAGGAAGACTCAGAGCCAGGGATTTAACTGCATTTCTGAAGTGAAACACACAACAGAGTTCTCATCCATTGACCACACTCTGCTTTAGAGCAAGAAGCACTCTCTAGCTTTCCAGAGTCTCTAAGACAGCAGTAAACTTGAGTGTGCTGAGAACAAATGAATGGTGTTTCATACACTTATGGACCATAGATAGTAGAACTCTGCTTCTGAAACTGATACAAAGCACTGGTTCTCTAACATCCAATGCTTGTCAGTTAAGATGAGAAACGTGTGAGCTTCGTGAACGATGTGGGTCGTTTGAGCTGGAAAGTGACTGCCCTAACCTGAAATGATGTCTTCCTAGTAGGAAAACACAGAGCCTGGGATTTAACTCCATTTCTGAAGGAAAACCCATCATTGTTCTCATCCATGGATCACACTCTGCTTTAGAGCAAGAAGCACGCTCTTGCTTTCCAGAGTCTCTAATACAGCAGGAAACGTGAGTGTGCTGAGAAAAAAAGAACGGTGTTTCCTACACATACGGACAATATTAGTCCAACTCTGCTTGTGAAACTGATACAAACCACTGGCCTTCTAACTTCTGATGCTTTTCAATTACAATGAGAAACGTGTGAGCTTCGTGAATGATGTAGTTCGTTTGAGCTGAAAAGTGACTGCCCTTACCTGAAACAAAGTCTTGCTTGTAGGAAGACACATAGCCTGGAATTTAACTCCATTTCTGAAGGGAAACACACAGCATAGTTTTCATGCATGGATCACACTCTCCTTTAGAGCAAGAAGCACGCTCTTGCTTTCTAGAGTGTCTAACACAGCAGGGAACTTGAGTGTGCTGAGAAAAAAAGAACGGTGTTTCCTACACATACAGACCATATCTAGATCAACTCTGCTTCTGAAACTGAAAGAAACCACAAGACCTCTACCATCCAATGCTTGTCAATTTAGACGAGAAACGTGTGTGATTCATGAACGATGTAGTTCGTTTGAGCTGTAAAGTAACAGCCCTGCTGAAACGAAGTGTTGCTTTTAGGAAGACAGAGCCTGGGAATTAACTCCATTTCTGAAGGGAAACACACAGCCGAGTTCTCATCCATGGATCACACTCTGCTTTAGAGCAAGAAGCATGCTCTTGCTTTCTAGATTCTCTAATACAGCAGGAAACGTGAGTGTGCTCAGAAGAAAAGAACAGTGTTTCCTATACATACGGAAGATATCTAGTTCAACTCTGCTTGAAATTGATACAAAGCAAAGGTCCTCTATCATCCAATGCTTGTCAGTTTAGATGAGAAACGTGTTAGCTTCGTGAACGATGTAGTTCATTTGAGCTGTAATATAACTGTCCTTACCTGAAAAGAAGTCTTGCTTGTAGAAAGACAGAGATCCTGGGATTTAACTCCATTTCTGAAGTGAAACACACAGCAGACTTCTCATCCATTGATCACACTCTGCGTTAGAGCAAGAAGCACGCTCTTGCTTTCCAGTGTCTCTAAGACATCAAAAACCTTGAGTGTGCTGAGAACAAATGAACGGTGTTTTCTACACATACGGACGATATCTAGTCCAACTCTGCTTGAAATTGATACCAAGCAAAGGACCTCTAACATCCAATGCTTCTCACTTAAGATGAGAAACGTGTGAACTTCGTGAATGATGTAGTTCGTTTGAGCTCTAAAGTAAGTGCCCTTACCTGAAAAGAAATCTTTCTTGTAGGAAGACTCAGAGCCAGGGATTTAACTGCATTTCTGAAGTGAAACACACAACAGAGTTCTCATCCATTGATCACACTCTGCTTTAGAGCAAGAAGCACTCTCTAGCTTTCCAGAGTCTCTAAGACAGCAGTAAACTTGAGTGTGCTGAGAACACATGAACGGTGTTTCATACACATATGGACCATAGATAGTAGAACTCTGCTTCTGAAACTGATACAAAGCACTGGTTCTCTAACATCCAATGCTTCTCAGTTAAGATGAGAAACGTGTGAGCTTCGTGAACGATGTAGTTCCTTTGAGCGGTAAAGTAACTGCCCTTACCTGAAAGGAAGTCTTGCTTTTAGGAAGACTCAGAGCAAGGGATTTAACTCCATTTCTGAAGTGAAACACACAACAGAGTTCTTATCCACGGATCACACTCTGCTTTAGATCAAGAAGCACGCTCTTGCTTTCTAGAGTCTCTAATACAGCAGGAAACATGACTGTGCTCAGAAGAAAAGAACGGTGTTTCCTACACATACAGACCATATCTAGATCAACTATGCTTCTGAAACTGAAAGAAACCACAGGTCCTCTACCATCCAATGCTTGTCAATTTATACGAGAAACGTGTGTGCTTCGTGAAAGATGTAGTTCGTTTGAGCTGAAAAGTGACTGCCCTTACCTGAAACGAAGTCTTGCTTGTAGGAAGACACAGAGCCTGGGAATTAACTCCATTTCTGAAGGGAAACACACAGCAGAGTTCTCATCCATGGATCACACTCTGCTTTAGAGCAAGAAGCATGCTCTTGCTTTCTAGATTCTCTAATACAGCAGGAAACGTGAGTTTGCTCAAAAGAAAAGTACGGTGTTTCCTATACATACGGACCATATCTAGTTCAACTCTGCTTGAAATTGATACAAAGCAAAGGTCCTCTATCATCCAATGCTTGTCAGTTTAGATGAGAAACGTGTTAGCTTCGGGAACGATGTAGTTCGTTTGAGCTGTAAAGTAACTGCCATTACCTGAAAAGAAGTCTTGCTTGTAGAAAGACAGAGATCTTGGTATTTAACTCCATTTCTGAATGAAACACACAGCAGACTTCTCATCCATTGATCACACTCTGCTTTAGAGCAAGAAGCACGCTCTTGCTTTCTAGAGTCTCTAAGAGAGCAGGAAACGTGAGTGTGCTGAGAACAAAAGAACGGTGTTTCCTACACATATGGACCATATATATTAGAACTCTGCTTCGGAAACTGATACAAAGCACTGGTCCTCTAACATCCAAAGCTTGTCAGTTAAGATGAGTAACGTGTGAGCTTCGTGAAAGATGTAGTTCCTTTGAGCTTAAAAGTGACTGCCCTTACCTGAAACGAAGTCTTGCTTGTAGGAAGACACAGAGCCTGGGATTGAACTCCACTTCTGAAGGGAAACACACAACACAGTTCTCATCCATGGATCACACTCTGCTTTAGAGCAAGAAGCACGCTCTTGCTTTCCAGTGTCTCTAAGACAGCAGGAAACTTGAGTGTGCTGAGAACAAATGAACGGTGTTTTCTACACATACGGACCATATCTAGTCCAACTCTGCTTGAAATTGATACCAAGCAAAGGTCCTCTAACATCCAATGCTTCTCAGTTAAGATGAGAAACGTGTGAACTTCGTGAATGATGTAGTTCGTTTGAGCTCTAAAGTAAGTGCCCTTACCTGAAAAGAAATCTTTCTTGTAGGAAGACTCAGAGCCAGGGATTTAACTGCATTTCTGAAGTGAAACACACAACAGAGTTCTCATCCATTGATCACACTCTGCTTTAGAGCAAGAAGCACTCTCTAGCTTTCCAGTGTCTCTAAGACAGCAGTAAACTTGAGTGTGCTGAGAACAAATGAACGGTGTTTCATACACATATGGACCATAGATAGTAGAACTCTGCTTCTGAAGCTGATACAAAGCACTGGTTCTCTAACATCCAATGCTTGTCAGTTAAGATGAGAAACGTGTGAGCCTCGCGAACGATGTAGGTCGTTTGAGCTGGAAAGTGACTGCCCTAACCTGAAATGATGTCTTCCTAGTAGGAAAACACAGAGCCTGGGATTTAACTCCATTTCTGAAGGAAAACCCATCATCGTTCTCATCCATGGATCACACTCTGCTTTAGAGCAAGAAGCACGCTCTTGCTTTCCAGAGTCTCTAATACAGCAGGAATCGTGAGTGTGCTGAGAAAAAAAGAACGGTGTTTCCTACACATACTGACAATATTAGTCCAACTCTGCTTCTGAAACTGATACAAACCACTGGCCTTCTAACTTCTCATGCTTTTCAATTACGATGAGAAACGTGTGAGCTTTGTGAACGATGTAGTTCGTTTGAGCTGAAAATGACTGCCCTTACCTGAAACAAAGTCTTGCTTGTAGGAAGACACAGAGCCGGGGATTTAAATCATTTCTGACGGGAAACACACAACACAGTTCTCATCCATGGATCACACTCTGCTTTAGAGCAAGAAGCACGCTCTTGCTTTCTAGAGTCTCAAATACAGCAGGAAACATGAGTGTGCTCAGAAGAAAAGAACGGTGTTTCCTATACATACGGACCATATCTAGTTCAACTCTGCTTGAAATTGATACGAAGCAAAGGTCCGCTAACATCCAATCCTTCTCAGTTAAGATGAGAAACGTGTGAGCTTCGTGAACGATGTAGTTCCTTTCAGCGGTAAGCAACTGCCCTTACCTGAAATTAAGTCTTGCTTTTAGGAAGACTCAGAGCCAGGGCTTTAACTCCATTTCTGAAGTGAAAAACACAACAGAGTTCTCATCCACGGATCACGCTCTGGTTTAGATCAAGAAGCACGCTCTTGCTTTCTAGAGTCTCTAATACAGCAGGAAACATGAGTGTGATCAGAAGAAAAGAACGGTGTTTCCTACACATACAGACCATATCTAGTCCAACTCTGCTTCTGAAACTGATACAAAGCATGGTTCTCTAAAATTCAATGGTTGTCAGTTAAGATGAGAAATGTGTGAGCTTCGTGACTGATGTTGTTCGTTTGAGCTGAAAAGTGACTGCCCTTACTTGAAATGAAGTCTTGCTTGTAGGAAGACACATAGCCTGGAATTTAACTCCATTTCTGAAGGGAAACACACAGCATAGTTTTCATGCATGGATCACACTCTGCTTTAGAGCAAGAAGCACTCACTTGCTTTCTAGAGTGTCTAACACAGCAGGGAACTTGAGTGTGCTGAGAAAAAAAGAACGGTGTTTCCTACACATACGGACCATATCTAGATCAACTCTGCTTCTGAAACTGAAAGAAACCACAGGTCCTCTACCATCCAATGCTTGTCAATTTGTACGAGAAACGTGTGTGATTCATGAACGATGTAGTTCGTTTGAGCTGTAAAGTAACAGCCCTCCTGAAACGAAGTGTTGCTTTAAGGAAGACTCAGAGCCTGGGAATTAACTCCATTTCTGAAGGGAAACACACAGCCGAGTTCTCATCCATGGATCACACTCTGCTTTAGAGCAAGAAGCACGCTCTTGCTTTCTAGATTCTCTAATACAGCAGGAAACGTGAGTGTGCTCAGAAGAAAAGAACAGTGTTTCCTATACATACGGACCATATCTAGTTCAACTCTGCTTGAAATTGATACAAAGCAAAGGTCCTCTATCATCCAATGCTTGTCAGTTTAGATGAGAAACGTGTTAGCTTCGTGAACGATGTAGTTCGTTTGAGCTGTAATGTAACTGCCCTTACCTGAAAAGAAGTCTTGCTTGTAGAAAGACAGAGATCCTGGGATTTAACTCCATTTCTGAAGTGAAACACACAGCAGACTTCTCATCCATTGATCACACTCTGCTTTAGAGCAAGAAGCACGCTCTTGCTTTCTAGAGTCTCCAATAGAGCACAAACATGAGTGTGCTCAGAAGAAAAGAACGGTGTTTCCTATACATACGGACCATATCTAGTTCAACTCTGCTTGAAATTGATACGAAGCAAAGGTCCGCTAACATCCAATCCTTCTCAGTTAAGATGAGAAACGTGTGAGCTTCGTGAACGATGTAGTTCCTTTCAGCGGTAAGTAACTGCCCTTACCTGAAATTAAGTCTTGCTTTTAGGAAGACTCAGAGCCAGGGCTTTAACTCCATTTCTGAAGTGAAAAACACAACAGAGTTCTCATCCACGGATCACGCTCTGCTTTAGATCAAGAAGCACGCTCTTGCTTTCTAGAATCTCTAATACAGCAGGAAACATGAGTGTGATCAGAAGAAAAGAACGGTGTTTCCTACACATACAGACCATATCTAGTCCAACTCTGCTTCTGAAACTGATACAAAGCATGGTTCTCTAAAATTCAATGGTTGTCAGTTAAGATGAGAAATGTGTGAGCTTCGTGACTGATGTTGTTCGTTTGAGCTGAAAAGTGACTGCCCTTACTTGAAATGAAGTCTTGCTTGTAGGAAGACACATAGCCTGGAATTTAACTCCATTTCTGAAGGGAAACACACAGCATAGTTTTCATGCATGGATCACACTCTGCTTTAGAGCAAGAAGCACTCACTTGCTTTCTAGAGTGTCTAACACAGCAGGGAACTTGAGTGTGCTGAGAAAAAAAGAACGGTGTTTCCTACACATATGGACCATATCTAGATCAACTCTGCTTCTGAAACTGAAAGAAACCACAGGTCCTCTACCATCCAATGCTTGTCAATTTGTACGAGAAACGTGTGTGATTCATGAACGATGTAGTTCGTTTGAGCTGTAAAGTAACAGCCCTCCTGAAACGAAGTGTTGCTTTTAGGAAGACTCAGAGCCTGGGAATTAACTCCATTTCTGAAGGGAAACACACAGCCGAGTTCTCATCCATGGATCACACTCTGCTTTAGAGCAAGAAGCACGCTCTTGCTTTCTAGATTCTCTAATACAGCAGGAAACGTGAGTGTGCTCAGAAGAAAAGAACAGTGTTTCCTATACATACGGACCATATCTAGTTCAACTCTGCTTGAAATTGATACAAAGCAAAGGTCCTCTATCATCCAATGCTTGTCAGTTTAGATGAGAAACGTGTTAGCTTCGTGAACGATGTAGTTCGTTTGAGCTGTAATGTAACTGCCCTTACCTGAAAAGAAGTCTTGCTTGTAGAAAGACAGAGATCCTGGGATTTAACTCCATTTCTGAAGTGAAACACACAGCAGACTTCTCATCCATTGATCACACTCTGCTTTAGAGCAAGAAGCACGCTCTTGCTTTCTAGATTCTCTAAGAGAGCAGGTAACGTGAGTGTGCTGAGAACAAAAGAACGGTGTTTCCTACACATATGGACCATATATAGTAGAACTCTGCTTCTCAAACTGATACAAAGCAATGGTACTCTAAAATTCAATGATTGTCATTTAAGATGAGAAACGTGTGAGCTTCGTGAACGATGTAGTTCATTTGAGCTGAAAAGTGACTGCCCTTACCTGAAACAAAGTAGTGCTTGTAGGAAGACACAGAGCCTGGGATAACTCCATTTCTGAAGGGAATCACACAGCAGAGTTCTCATTAATGGATCACACTCTGCTTTAGAGCAAGAAGTACGCTCTTGCTTTCTAGAGTCTCTAAGACAGCAGAAAATGTGATTGTGATGAGAACAAAAGAACGGTGTTTCCTACACATACGCATCATATATAGTAGAACTTGCTTCGGAAACTGATACAAAGCACTGGTCTTCTAACATCCAAAGCTTGTCAGTTAAGATGAGTAACGTGTGAGCTCGTGAAAGATGTAGTTCCTTTGAGCATAAAAGTGACTGCCCTTACCTGAAACGAAGTCTTGCTTGTAGGAAGACACAAAGCCTGGGATTTAACTCCACTTCTGAAGGGAAACACACAATACAGTTCTCATCCATGGATCACACTCTGCTTTAGAGCAAGAAGCACGCTCTTGCTTTCCAGTGTCTCTAAGACAGCAGGAAACTTGAGTGTGCTGAGAACAAATGAACGGTGTTTCCTACACATTCGGACCATATCTAGTCCAACTCTGCTTGAAATTGATAAAAGCAAAGGTCCTCTAACATCCAATGCTTCTCAGTTAAGATGAGAAACGTGTGAACTTCGTGAATGATGTAGTTCGTTTGAGCTCAAAAGTAAGTGCCCTTACCTGAAAAGAAATCTTTCTTGTAGGAAGACTCAGAGCCAGGGATTTAACTGCATTTCTGAAGTGAAACACACAACAGAGTTCTCATCCATTGACCACACTCTGCTTTAGAGCAAGAAGCACTCTCTAGCTTTCCAGAGTCTCTAAGACAACAGTAAACTTGGGTGTGCTGAGAACAAATGAACGGTGTTTCATACACATACGGACAATATCTAGTCCAACTCTGCTTCTGAAACTGATACAAAGCACTGGTTCTCTAACATCCAATGCTTGTCAGTTAAGATAAGAAACGTGTGAGCTTCGTGAACGATGTAGGTCGTTTGAGCTGGAAAGTGACTGCCCTAACCTGAAACGATGTCTTCCTAGTAGGAAAACACAGAGCCTGGGATTTAACTCCATTTCTGAAGGAAAACACATCATTGTTCTCATCCATGGATCACACTCTGCTTTAGAGCAAGAAGCACGCTCTTGCTTTCTAGAGTCTCCAATAGAGCACAAACATGAGTGTGCTCAGAAGAAAAGAACGGTGTTTCCTATACATACGGACCATATCTAGTTCAACTCTGCTTGAAATTGATACGAAGCAAAGGTCCTCTAACATCCAATCCTTCTCAGTTAAGATGAGAAACGTGTGAGCTTCGTGAACGATGTATTTCCTTTCAGCGGTAAGTAACTGCCCTTACCTGAAATTAAGTCTTGCTTTTAGGAAGACTCAGAGCCAGGGCTTTAACTCCATTTCTGAAGTGAAAAACACAACAGAGTTCTCATCCACGGATCACGCTCTGCTTTAGATCAAGAAGCACGCTCTTGCTTTCTAGAGTCTCTAATACAGCAGGAAACATGAGTGTGATCAGAAGAAAAGAACGGTGTTTCCTACACATACAGACCATATCTAGTCCAACTCTGCTTCTGAAACTGATACAAAGCATGGTTCTCTAAAATTCAATGGTTGTCAGTTAAGATGAGAAATGTGTGAGCTTCGTGACTCATGTTGTTCGTTTGAGCTGAAAAGTGACTGCCCTTACTTGAAATGAAGTCTTGCTTGTAGGAAGACACATAGCCTGGAATTTAACTCCATTTCTGAAGGGAAACACACAGCATAGTTTTCATGTATGGATCACACTCTGCTTTAGAGCAAGAAGCACTCACTTGCTTTCTAGAGTGTCTAACACAGCAGGGAACTTGAGTGTGCTGAGAAAAAAAGAACGGTGTTTCCTACACATACGGACCATATCTAGATCAACTCTGCTTCTGAAACTGAAAGAAACCACAGGTCCTCTACCATCCAATGCTTGTCAATTTAGACGAGAAACGTGTGTGATTCATGAACGATGTAGTTCGTTTGAGCTGTAAAGTAACAGCCCTCCTGAAACGAAGTGTTGCTTTTAGGAAGACTCAGAGCCTGGGAATTAACTCCATTTCTGAAGGGAAACACACAGCCGAGTTCTCATCCATGGATCACACTCTGCTTTAGAGCAAGAAGCACGCTCTTGCTTTCTAGATTCTCTAATACAGCAGGAAACGTGAGTGTGCTCAGAAGAAAAGTACGGTGTTTCCTATACATACGGACCATATCTAGTTCAACTCTGCTTGAAATTGATACAAAGCAAAGGTCCTCTATCATCCAATGCTTGTCAGTTTAGATGAGAAACGTGTTAGCTTCGTGAACGATGTAGTTCGTTTGAGGTGTAAAGTAACTGCCATTACCTGAAAAGAAGTCTTGCTTGTAGAAAGACAGAGATCCTGGGATTTAACTCCATTTCTGAAGTGAAACACACAGCAGACTTCTCATCCATTGATCACACTCTGCTTTAGAGCAAGAAGCACGCTCTTGCTTTCTAGATTCTCTAAGAGAGCAGGAAAAGTGAGTGTGCTGAGAACAAAAGAACGGTGTTTCCTACACATATGGACCATATATAGTAGAACTCTGCTTCTCAAACTGATACAAAGCAATGGTACTCTAAAATTCAATGATTGTCATTTAAGATGAGAAACGTGTGAGCTTCGTGAACGATGTAGTTCATTTGAGCTGAAAAGTGACTGCCCTTACCTGAAACAAAGTAGTGCTTGTAGGAAGACACAGAGCCTGGGATAACTCCATTTCTGAAGGGAAACACACAGCAGAGTTCTCATTAATGGATCACACTCTGCTTTAGAGCAAGAAGTACGCTCTTGCTTTCTAGAGTCTCTAAGAGAGCAGAAAATGTGATTGTGATGAGAACAAAAGAACGGTGTTTCCTACACATATGCATCATATATAGTAGAACTTGCTTCGGAAACTGATACAAAGCACTGGTCTTCTAACATCCAAAGCTTGTCAGTTAAGATGGGTAACGTGTGAGCTCGTGAAAGATGTAGTTCCTTTGAGCATAAAAGTGACTGCCCTTACCTGAAACGAAGTCTTGCTTGTAGGAAGACACAAAGCCTGGGATTTAACTCCACTTCTGAAGGGAAACACACAATACAGTTCTCATCCATGGATCACACTCTGCTTTAGAGCAAGAAGCACGCTCTTGCTTTCCAGTGTCTCTAAGACAGCAGGAAACTTGAGTGTGCTGAGAACAAATGAACGGTGTTTCCTACACATTCGGACCATATCTAGTCCAACTCTGCTTGAAATTGATAAAAGCAAAGGTCCTCTAACATCCAATGCTTGTCAGTTAAGATAAGAAACGTGTGAGCTTCGTGAACGATGTAGGTCGTTTGAGCTGGAAAGTGACTGCCCTAACCTGAAACGATGTCTTCCTAGTAGGAAAACACAGAGCCTGGGATTTAACTCCATTTCTGAAGGAAAACACATCATCGTTCTCATCCATGGATCACACTCTGCTTTAGAGCAAGAAGCACGCTCTTGCTTTCTAGAGTCTCCAATAGAGCACAAACATGAGTGTGCTCAGAAGAAAAGAACGGTGTTTCCTATACATACGGACCATATCTAGTTCAACTCTGCTTGAAATTGATACGAAGCAAAGGTCCTCTAACATCCAATCCTTCTCAGTTAAGATGAGAAACGTGTGAGCTTCGTGAACGATGTAGTTCCTTTCAGCGGTAAGTAACTGCCCTTACCTGAAATTAAGTCTTGCTTCTAGGAAGACTCAGAGCAAGGGATTTAACTCCATTTCTGAAGTGAAACACACAACAGAGTTCTTATCCACGGATCACACTCTGCTTTAGATCAAGAAGCACGCTCTTGCTTTCTAGAGTCTCTAATACAGCAGGAAACATGACTGTGCTCAGAAGAAAAGAACGGTGTTTCCTACACATACAGACCATATCTAGATCAACTATGCTTCTGAAACTGAAAGAAACCACAGGTCCTCTACCATCCAATGCTTGTCAATTTAGACGAGAAACGTGTGTGCTTCGTGAACGATGTAGTTCGTTTGAGCTGAAAAGTGACTGCCCTTACCTGAAACGAAGTCTTGCTTGTAGGAAGACACAGAGCCTGGGAATTAACTCCATTTCTGAAGGGAAACACACAGCAGAGTTCTCATCCATGGATCACACTCTGCTTTAGAGCAAGAAGCATGCTCTTGCTTTCTAGATTCTCTAATACAGCAGGAAACGTGAGTGTGCTCAAAAGAAAAGTACGGTGTTTCCTATACATACGGACCATATCTAGTTCAACTCTGCTTGAAATTGATACAAAGCAAAGGTCCTCTATCATCCAATGCTTGTCAGTTTAGATGAGAAACGTGTTAGCTTCGGGAACGATGTAGTTCGTTTGAGCTGTAAAGTAACTGCCATTACCTGAAAAGAAGTCTTGCTTGTAGAAAGACAGAGATCTTGGTATTTAACTCCATTTCTGAAGTGAAACACACAGCAGACTTCTCATCCATTGATCACACACTGCTTTAGAGCAAGAAGCACGCTCTTGCTTTCTAGAGTCTCTAAGAGAGCAGGAAACGTGAGTGTGCTGAGAACAAAAGAACGGTGTTTCCTACACATATGGACCATATATATTAGAACTCTGCTTCGGAAACTGATACAAAGCACTGGTCCTCTAACATCCAAAGCTTGTCAGTTAAGATGAGTAACGTGTGAGCTTCGTGAAAGATGTAGTTCCTTTGAGCTTAAAAGTGACTGCCCTTACCTGAAACGAAGTCTTGCTTGTAGGAAGACACAGAGCCTGGGATTGAACTCCACTTCTGAAGGGAAACACACAACACAGTTCTCATCCATGGATCACACTCTGCTTTAGAGCAAGAAGCACGCTGTTGCTTTCCAGTGTCTCTAAGACAGCAGGAAACTTGAGTGTGCTGAGAACAAATGAACGGTGTTTTCTACACATACGGACCATATCTAGTCCAACTCTGCTTGAAATTGATACCAAGCAAAGGTCCTCTAACATCCAATGCTTCTCAGTTAAGATGAGAAACGTGTGAACTTCGTGAATGATGTAGTTCGTTTGAGCTCTAAAGTAAGTGCCCTTACCTGAAAAGAAATCTTTCTTGTAGGAAGACTCAGAGCCAGGGGTTTAACTGCATTTTTGAAGTGAAACACACAACAGAGTTCTCATCCATTGATCACACTCTGCTTTAGAGCAAGAAGCACTCTCTAGCTTTCCAGAGTCTCTAAGACAGCAGTAAACTTGAGTGTGCTGAGAACAAATGAACGGTGTTTCATACACATATGGACCATAGATAGTAGAACTCTGCTTCTGAAACTGATAAAAAGCACTGGTTCTCTAACATCCAATGCGTGTCAGTTAAGATGAGAAACGTGTGAGCCTCGCGAACGATGTAGGTCGTTTGAGCTGGAAATTGACTGCCCTAACCTGAAATGATGTCTTCCTAGTAGGAAAACACAGAGCCTGGGATTTAACTCCATTTCTGAAGGAAAACCCATCATCGTTCTCATCCATGGATCACACTCTGCTTTAGAGCAAGAAGCACGCTCTTGCTTTCCAGAGTCTCTAATACAGCAGGAAACGTGAGTGTGCTGAGAAAAAAAGAACGGTGTTTCCTACACATACGGACAATATTAGTCCAACTCTGCTTCTGAAACTGATACAAACCACTGGCCTTCTAATTTCTCATGCTTTTCAATTACGATGAGAAACGTGTGTGATTCATGAACGATGTAGTTCGTTTGAGCTGTAAAGTAACAGCCCTCCTGAAACGAAGTGTTGCTTTTAGGAAGACTCAGAGCCTGGGAATTAACTCCATTTCTGAAGGGAAACACACAGCCGAGTTCTCATCCATGGATCACACTCTGCTTTAGAGCAAGAAGCACGCTCTTGCTTTCTACATTCTCTAATACAGCAGGAAACGTGAGTGTGCTCAGAAGAAAAGAACAGTGTTTCCTATACATACGGACCATATCTAGTTCAACTCTGCTTGAAATTGATACAAAGCAAAGGTCCTCTATCATCCAATGCTTGTCAGTTTAGATGAGAAACGTGTTAGCTTCGTGAACGATGTAGTTCGTTTGAGCTGTAATGTAACTGCCCTTACCTGAAAAGAAGTCTTGCTTGTAGAAAGACAGAGATCCTGGGATTTAACTCCATTTCTGAAGTGAAACACACAGCAGACTTCTCATCCATTGATCACACTCTGCTTTAGAGCAAGAAGCACGCTCTTGCTTTCTAGATTCTCTAAGAGAGCAGGAAACGTGAGTGTGCTGAGAACAAAAGAACGGTGTTTCCTACACGTATGGACCATATATAGTAGAACTCTGCTTCTCAAACTGATAAAAAGCAATGGTACTCTAAAATTCAATGATTGTCATTTAAGATGAGAAACGTGTGAGCTTCGTGAACGATGTAGTTCATTTGAGCTGAAAAGTGACTGCCCTTACCTGAAACAAAGTAGTGCTTGTAGGAAGACACAGAGCCTGGGATAACTCCATTTCTGAAGGGAAACACACAGCAGAGTTCTCATTAATGGATCACACTCTGCTTTAGAGCAAGAAGTACGCTCTTGCTTTCTAGAGTCTCTAAGACAGCAGAAAATATGATTGTGATGAGAACAAAAGAACGGTGTTTCCTACACATACGCATCATATATAGTAGAACTTGCTTCGGAAACTGATACAAAGCACTGGTCTTCTAACATCCAAAGCTTGTCAGTTAAGATGAGTAACGTGTGAGCTCGTGAAAGATGTAGTTCCTTTGAGCATAAAAGTGACTGCCCTTACCTGAAACGAAGTCTTGCTTGTAGGAAGACACAAAGCCTGGGATTTAACTCCACTTCTGAAGGGAAACACACAATACAGTTCTCATCCATGGATCACACTCTGCTTTAGAGCAAGAAGCACGCTCTTGCTTTCCAGTGTCTCTAAGACAGCAGGAAACTTGAGTGTGCTGAGAACAAATGAACGGTGTTTCCTACACATTCGGACCATATCTAGTCCAACTCTGCTTGAAATTGATAAAAGCAAAGGTCCTCTAACATCCAATGCTTCTCAGTTAAGATGAGAAACGTGTGAACTTCGTGAATGATGTAGTTCGTTTGAGCTCAAAAGTAAGTGCCCTTACCTGAAAAGAAATCTTTCTTGTAGGAAGACTCAGAGCCAGGGATTTAACTGCATTTCTGAAGTGAAACACACAACAGAGTTCTCATCCATTGACCACACTCTGCTTTAGAGCAAGAAGCACTCTCTAGCTTTCCAGAGTCTCTAAGACAACAGTAAACTTGGGTGTGCTGAGAACAAATGAACGGTGTTTCATACACATACAGACAATATCTAGTCCACCTCTGCTTCTGAAACTGATACAAAGCACTGGTTCTCTAATATCCAATGCTTGTCAGTTAAGATAAGAAACGTGTGAGCTTCGTGAACGATGTAGGTCGTTTGAGCTGGAAAGTGACTGCCCTAACCTGAAACGATGTCTTCCTAGTAGGAAAACACAGAGCCTGGGATTTAACTCCATTTCTGAAGGAAAACACATCATCGTTCTCATCCATGGATCACACTCTGCTTTAGAGCAAGAAGCACGCTCTTGCTTTCTAGAGTCTCCAATAGAGCACAAACATGAGTGTGCTCAGAAGAAAAGAACGGTGTTTCCTATACATACGGACCATATCTAGTTCAACTCTGCTTGAAATTGATACGAAGCAAAGGTCCTCTAACATCCAATCCTTCTCAGTTAAGATGAGAAACGTGTGAGCTTCGTGAACGATGTATTTCCTTTCAGCGGTAAGTAACTGCCCTTACGTGAAATTAAGTCTTGCTTTTAGGAAGACTCAGAGCCAGGGCTTTAACTCCATTTCTGAAGTGAAAAACACAACAGAGTTCTCATCCACGGATCACGCTCTGCTTTAGATCAAGAAGCACGCTCTTGCTTTCTAGAGTCTCTAATACAGCAGGAAACATGAGTGTGATCAGAAGAAAAGAACGGTGTTTCCTACACATACAGACCATATCTAGTCCAACTCTGCTTCTGAAACTGATACAAAGCATGGTTCTCTAAAATTCAATGGTTGTCAGTTAAGATGAGAAATGTGTGAGCTTCGTGACTCATGTTGTTCGTTTGAGCTGAAAAGTGACTGCCCTTACTTGAAATGAAGTCTTGCTTGTAGGAAGACACATAGCCTGGAATTTAACTCCATTTCTGAAGGGAAACACACAGCATAGTTTTCATGCATGGATCACACTCTGCTTTAGAGCAAGAAGCACTCACTTGCTTTCTAGAGTGTCTAACACAGCAGGGAACTTGAGTGTGCTGAGAAAAAAAGAACGGTGTTTCCTACACATACGGACCATATCTAGATCAACTCTGCTTCTGAAACTGAAAGAAACCACAGGTCCTCTACCATCCAATTCTTGTCAATTTAGACGAGAAACGTGTGTGATTCATGAACGATGTAGTTCGTTTGAGCTGTAAAGTAACAGCCCTCCTGAAACGAAGTGTTGCTTTTAGGAAGACTCAGAGCCTGGGAATTAACTACATTTCTGAAGGGAAACACACAGCCGAGTTCTCATCCATGGATCACATTCTGCTTTAGAGCAAGAAGCACGCTCTTGCTTTCTAGATTCTCTAATACAGCAGGAAACGTGAGTGTGCTCAGAAGAAAAGAACAGTGTTTCCTATACATACGGACCATATCTAGTTCAACTCTGCTTGAAATCGATACAAAGCAAAGGTCCTCTATCATCCAATGCTTGTCAGTTTAGATGAGAAACGTGTTAGCTTCGTGAACGATGTAGTTCGTTTGAGCTGTAATGTAACTGCCCTTACCTGAAAAGAAGTCTTGCTTGTAGAAAGACAGAGATCCTGGGATTTAACTCCATTTCTGAAGTGAAACACACAGCAGACTTCTCATCCATTGATCACACTCTGCTTTTGAGCAAGAAGCACGCTCTTGCTTTCTAGAGTCTCTAAGAGAGCAGGAAATGTGAGTGTGCTGAGAACAAAAGAACGGTGTTTCCTACACATATGGACCATATATATTAGAACTCTGCTTCGGGAAACTGATACAAAGCACTGGTCCTCTAACATCCAAAGCTTGTCAGTTAAGATGAGTAACGTGTGAGCTTCGTGAAAGATGTAGTTCCTTTGAGCATAAAAGTGACTGCCCTTACCTGAAACGAAGTCTTGCTTGTAGGAAGACACAGAGCCTGGGATTGAACTCCACTTCTGAAGGGAAACACACAACACAGTTCTCATCCATGGATCACACTCTGCTTTAGAGCAAGAAGCACGCTCTTTCTTTCCAGTGTCTCTAAGACAGCAGGAAACTTGAGTGTGCTGAGAACAAATGAACGGTGTTTTCTAAACATACGGACCATATCTAGTCCAACTCTGCTTGAAATTGATACCAAGCAAAGGTCCTCTAACATCCAATGCTTCTCAGTTAAGATGAGAAACGTGTGAACTTCGTGAATGATGTAGTTCGTTTGAGCTCTAAAGTAAGTGCCCTTACCTGAAAAGAAATCGTTCTTGTAGGAAGACTCAGAGCCAGGGATTTAACTGCATTTCTGAAGTGAAACACACAACAGAGTTCTCATCCATTGATCACACTCTGCTTTAGAGCAAGAAGCACTCTCTAGCTTTCCAGAGTCTCTAAGACAGCAGTAAACTTGAGTGTGCTGAGAACAAATGAACGGTGTTTCATACACATATGGACCATAGATAGTAGAACTCTGCTTCTGAAACTGATACAAAGCACTGGTTCTCTAACATCCAATGCTTGTCAATTAAGATGAGAAACGTGTGAGCCTCGCGAACGATGTAGGTCGTTTGAGCTGGAAAGTGACTGCCCTAACCTGAAATGATGTCTTCCTAGTAGGAAAACACAGAGCCTGGGATTTAACTCCATTTCTGAAGGAAAACCCATCATCGTTCTCATCCATGGATCACACTCTGCTTTAGAGCAAGAAGCACGCTCTTGCTTTCTAGATTCTCTAAGAGAGCAGGAAACGTGAGTGTGCTGAGAACAAAAGAACGGTGTTTCCTACACATATGGACCATATATAGTAGAACTCTGCTTCTCAAACTGATACAAAGCAATGGTACTCTAAAATTCAATGATTGTCATTTAAGATGAGAAACGTGTGAGCTTCGTGAACGATGTAGTTCATTTGAGCTGAAAAGTGACTGCCCTTACCTGAAACAAAGTAGTGCTTGTAGGAAGACACAGAGCCTGGGATAACTCCATTTCTGAAGGGAAACACACAGCAGAGTTCTCATTAATGGATCACACTCTGCTTTAGAGCAAGAAGTACGCTCTTGCTTTCTAGAGTCTCTAAGACAGCAGAAAATGTGATTGTGATGAGAACAAAAGAACGGTGTTTCCTACACATACACATCATATATAGTAGAACTTGCTTCGGAAACTGATACAAAGCACTGGTCTTCTAACATCCAAAGCTTGTCAGTTAAGATGAGTAACGTGTGAGCTCGTGAAAGATGTAGTTCCTTTGAGCATAAAAGTGACTGCCCTTACCTGAAACGAAGTCTTGCTTGTAGGAAGACACAAAGCCTGGGATTTAACTCCACTTCTGAAGGGAAACACACAATACAGTTCTCATCCATGGATCACACTCTGCTTTAGAGCAAGAAGCACGCTCTTGCTTTCCAGTGTCTCTAAGACAGCAGGAAACTTGAGTGTGCTGAGAACAAATGAACGGTGTTTCCTACACATTCGGACCATATCTAGTCCAACTCTGCTTGAAATTGATATAAGCAAAGGTCCTCTAACATCCAATGCTTCTCAGTTAAGATGAGAAACGTGTGAACTTCGTGAATGATGTAGTTCGTTTGAGCTCTAAAGTAAGTGCCCTTACCTGAAAAGAAATCTTTCTTGTAGGAAGACTCAGAGCCAGGGATTTAACTGCATTTCTGAAGTGAAACACACAACAGACTTCTCATCCATTGATCACACTCTGCTTTAGAGCAAGAAGCATGCTCTTGCTTTCTAGATTCTCTAAGAGAGCAGGAAACGTGAGTGTGCTGAGAACAAAAGAACGGTGTTTCCTACACATACGCATCATACATAGTAGAACTCTGCTTCGGAAACTGATACAAAGCACTGGTCTTCTAACATCCAAAGCTTGTCAGTTAAGATGAGTAACGTGTGAGCTCGTGAAAGATGTAGTTCCTTTGAGCATAAAAGTGACTGCCCTTACCTGAAAAGAAATCTTTCTTGTAGGAAGACTCATAGCCAGGGATTTAACTGCATTTCTGAAGTGAAACACACAACAGAGTTCTCATCCATTGACCACACTCTGCTTTAGAGCAAGAAGCACTCTCTAGCTTTCCAGAGTCTCTAAGACAACAGTAAACTTGGTGTGCTGAGAACAAATGAACGGTGTTTCATACACATACGGACAATATCTAGTCCAACTCTGCTTCTGAAACTGATACAAAGCACTGGTTCTCTAACATCCAATGCTTGTCAGTTAAGATAAGAAACGTGTGAGCTTCGTGAACGATGTAGGTCGTTTGAGCTGGAAAGTGACTGCCCTAACCTGAAACGATGTCTTCCTAGTAGGAAAACACAGAGCCTGGGATTTAACTCCATTTCTGAAGGAAAACACATCATCGTTCTCATCCATGGATCACACTCTGCTTTAGAGCAAGAAGCACGCTCTTGCTTTCTAGAGTCTCCAATAGAGCACAAACATGAGTGTGCTCAGAAGAAAAGAACGGTGTTTCCTATACATACGGACCATATCTAGTTCAACTCTGCTTGAAATTGATACGAAGCAGAGGTCCTCTAACATCCAATCCTTCTCAGTTAAGATGAGAAACGTGTGAGCTTCGTTAAAGATGTAGTTCCTTTCAGCGGTAAGTAACTGCCCTTACCTGAAATTAAGTCTTGCTTTTAGTAAGACTCAGAGCCAGGGCTTTAACTCCATTTCTGAAGTGAAAAACACAACAGAGTTCTCATCCACGGATCACGCTCTGCTTTAGGTCAAGAAGCACGCTCTTGCTTTCTAGAGTCTCTAATACAGCAGGAAACATGAGTGTGATCAGAAGAAAAGAACGGTGTTTCCTACACATACAGACCATATCTAGTCCAACTCTGCTTCTGAAACTGATACAAAGCATGGTTCTCTAAAATTCAATGGTTGTCAGTTAAGATGAGAAATGTGTGAGCTTCGTGACTGATGTTGTTCGTTTGAGCTGAAAAGTGACTGCCCTTACTTGAAATGAAGTCTTGCTTGTAGGAAGACACATAGCCTGGAATTTAACTCCATTTCTGAAGGGAAACACACAGCATAGTTTTCATGCATGGATCACACTCTGCTTTAGAGCAAGAAGCACTCACTTGCTTTCTAGAGTGTCTAACACAGCAGGGAACTTGAGTGTGCTGAGAAAAAAAGAACGGTGTTTCCTACACATACGGACCATATCTAGATCAACTCTGCTTCTGAAACTGAAAGAAACCACAGGTCCTCTACCATCCAATTCTTGTCAATTTAGACGAGAAACGTGTGTGATTCATGAACGATGTAGTTCGTTTGAGCTGTAAAGTAACAGCCCTCCTGAAACGAAGTGTTGCTTTTAGGAAGACTCAGAGCCTGGGAATTAACTACATTTCTGAAGGGAAACACACAGCCGAGTTCTCATCCATGGATCACACTCTGCTTTAGAGCAAGAAGCACGCTCTTGCTTTCTCGATTCTCTAATACAGCAGGAAACGTGAGTGTGCTCAGAAGAAAAGAACAGTGTTTCCTATACATACAGACCATATCTAGTTCAACTCTGCTTGAAATCGATACAAAGCAAAGGTCCTCTATCATCCAATGCTTGTCAGTTTAGATGAGAAACGTGTTAGCTTCGGGAACGATGTAGTTCGTTTGAGCTGTAATGTAACTGCCCTTACCTGAAAAGAAGTCTTGCTTGTAGAAAGACAGAGATCCTGGGATTTAACTCCATTTCTGAAGTGAAACACACAGCAGACTTCTCATCCATTGATCACACTCTGCTTTAGAGCAAGAAGCATGCTCTTGCTTTCTAGATTCTCTAAGAGAGCAAGAAACGTGAGTGTGCTGAGAACAAAAGAACGGTGTTTCCTACACATACGCATCATACATAGTAGAACTCTGCTTCGGAAACTGATACAAAGCACTGGTCTTCTAACATCCAAAGCTTGTCAGTAAAGATGAGTAACGTGTGAGCTCGTGAAAGATGTAGTTCCTTTGAGCATAAAAGTGACTGCCCTTACCTGAAAAGAAATCTTTCTTGTAGGAAGACTCAGAGCCAGGGATTTAACTGCATTTCTGAAGTGAAACACACAACAGAGTTCTCATCCATTGACCACACTCTGCTTTAGAGCAAGAAGCACTCTCTAGCTTTCCAGAGTCTCTAAGACAACAGTAAACTTGGTGTGCTGAGAACAAATGAACGGTGTTTCATACACATACGGACAATATCTAGTCCAACTCAGCTTCTGAAACTGATACAAAGCACTGGTTCTCTAACATCCAATGCTTGTCAGTTAAGATAAGAAACGTGTGAGCTTCGTGAACGATGTAGGACGTTTGAGCTGGAAAGTGACTGCCCTAACCCGAAACGATGTCTTCCTAGTAGGAAAACACAGAGCCTGGGATTTAACTCCATTTCTGAAGGAAAACACATCATCGGTCTCATCCATGGATCACACTCTGCTTTAGAGCAAGAAGCACACTCTTGCTTTCTAGAGTCTCCAATAGAGCACAAACATGAGTGTGCTCAGAAGAAAAGAACGGTGTTTCCTATACATACGGACCATATCTAGTTCAACTCTGCTTGAAATTGATACGAAGCAAAGGTCCTCTAACATCCAATGCTTCTCAGTTAAGATGGGAAACGTGTGAACTTCGTGAATGATGTAGTTCGTTTGAGCTCTAAAGTAAGTGCCCTTACCTGAAAAGAAGTCTTGCTTGTAGAAAGACAGAGATCTTGGGATTTAACTCCATTTCTGAAGTGAAACACACAGCAGACTTCTCATCCATTGATCACACTCTGCTTTAGAGCAAGAAGCACGCTCTTGCTTTCTAGATTCTCTAAGAGAGCAGGAAACGTGAGTGTGCTGAGAACAAAAGAACGGTGTTTCCTACACATATGGACCATATATATTAGAAATCTGCTTCGGAAACTCATACAAAGCACTGGTCCTCTAACATCCAAAGCTTGTCAGTTAAGATGAGTAACGTGTGAGCTTCGTGAAAGATGTAGTTCCTTTGAGCTTAAAAGTGACTGCCCTTACCTGAAACGAAGTCTCGCTTGTAGGAAGACACAGAGCCTGGGATTTAACTACACTTCTGAAGGGAAACACACAACACAGTTCTCATCCATGGATCACACTCTGCTTTAGAGCAAGAAGCACGCTCTTGCTTTCCAGTGTCTCTAAGACAGCAGGAAATTTGAGTGTGCTGAGAACAAATGAACGGTGTTTTCTACACATACGGACCATATCTAGTCCAACTCTGCTTGAAATTGATACCAAGCAAAGGTCCTCTAACATCCAATGCTTCTCAGTTAAGATGAGAAACGTGTGAACTTCGTGAATGATGTAGTTCGTTTGAGCTCTAAAGTAAGTGCCCTTACCTGAAAAGAAATCTTTCTTGTAGGAAGACTCAGAGCCAGGGATTTAACTGCATTTCTGAAGTGAAACACACAACAGAGTTCTCATCCATTGATCACACTCTGCTTTAGAGCAAGAAGCACTCTCTAGCTTTCCAGAGTCTCTAAGACAGCAGTAAACTTGAGTGTGCTGAGAACAAATGAACGGTGTTTCCTACACATACGGACCATATCTAGATCAACTCTGCTTCTGAAACTGAAAGAAACCACAGGTCCTCTACCATCCAATGCTTGTCAGTTAAGATAAGAAACGTGTGAGCTTCGTGAACGATGTAGGTCATTTGAGCTGGAAAGTGACTGCCCTAACCCGAAACGATGTCTTCCTAGTAGGAAAACACAGAGCCTGGGATTTAACTCCATTTCTGAAGGAAAACACATCATCGGTCTCATCCATGGATCACACTCTGCTTTAGAGCAAGAAGCACACTCTTGCTTTCTAGAGTCTCCAATAGAGCACAAACATGAGTGTGCTCAGAAGAAAAGAACGGTGTTTCCTATACATACGGACCATATCTAGTTCAACTCTGCTTGAAATTGATACGAAGCAAAGGTCCTCTAACATCCAATGCTTCTCAGTTAAGATGGGAAACGTGTGAACTTCGTGAATGATGTAGTTCGTTTGAGCTCTAAAGTAAGTGCCCTTACCTGAAAAGAAGTCTTGCTTGTAGAAAGACAGAGATCTTGGGATTTAACTCCATTTCTGAAGTGAAACACACAGCAGACTTCTCATCCATTGATCACACTCTGCTTTAGAGCAAGAAGCACGCTCTTGCTTTCTAGATTCTCTAAGAGAGCAGGAAACGTGAGTGTGCTGAGAACAAAAGAACGGTGTTTCCTACACATATGGACCATATATATTAGAACTCTGCTTCGGAAACTCATACAAAGCACTGGTCCTCTAACATCCAAAGCTTGTCAGTTAAGATGAGTAACGTGTGAGCTTCGTGAAAGATGTAGTTCCTTTGAGCTTAAAAGTGACTGCCCTTACCTGAAACGAAGTCTCGCTTGTAGGAAGACACAGAGCCTGGGATTTAACTACACTTCTGAAGGGAAACACACAACACAGTTCTCATCCATGGATCACACTCTGCTTTAGAGCAAGAAGCACGCTCTTGCTTTCCAGTGTCTCTAAGACAGCAGGAAATTTGAGTGTGCTGAGAACAAATGAACGGTGTTTTCTACACATACGGACCATATCTAGTCCAACTCTGCTTGAAATTGATACCAAGCAAAGGTCCTCTAACATCCAATGCTTCTCAGTTAAGATGAGAAACGTGTGAACTTCGTGAATGATGTAGTTCGTTTGAGCTCTAAAGTAAGTGCCCTTACCTGAAAAGAAATCTTTCTTGTAGGAAGACTCAGAGCCAGGGATTTAACTGCATTTCTGAAGTGAAACACACAACAGAGTTCTCATCCATTGATCACACTCTGCTTTAGAGCAAGAAGCACTCTCTAGCTTTCCAGAGTCTCTAAGACAGCAGTAAACTTGAGTGTGCTGAGAACAAATGAACGGTGTTTCATACACATATGGACCATAGATAGTAGAACTCTGCTTCTGAAACTGATACAAAGCACTGGTTCTCTAACATCCAATGCTTGTCAGTTAAGATGAGAAACGTGTGAGCTTCGTGAACGATGTAGGTCGTTTGAGCTGGAAAGTGACTGCCCTAACCTGAAATGATGTCTTCCTAGTAGGAAAACACAGAGCCTGGGATTTAACTCCATTTCTGAAGGAAAACCCATCATCGTTCTCATCCATAGATCACACTCTGCTTTAGAGCAAGAAGCACGCTCTTGCTTTCCAGAGTCTCTAATACAGCAGGAAACGGGGGTGTGCTGAGAAAAAAAGAACGGTGTTTCCTACACATACGGACAATATTAGTCCAACTCTGCTCCTGAAACTGATACAAACCACTGGCCTTCTAACTTCTCATGCTTTTCAATTACGATGAGAAACGTGTGAGCTTCGTGAACGATGTAGTTCGTTTGAGCTGAAAAGTGACTGCCCTTACCTGAAACAAAGTCTTGCTTGTAGGAAGACACAGAGCCGGGGATTTAAATCATTTCTGACGGGAAACACACAACACAGTTCTCATCCATGGATCACACTCTGCTTTAGAGCAAGAAGCACGCTCTTGCTCTCTAGAGTCTCTAATACAGCAGGAAACATGAGTGTGCTCAGAAGAAAAGAATGGTGTTTCCTATACATACGGACCATATCTAGTTCAACTCTGCTTGAAATTGATAGGAAGCAAAGGTCCTCTAACATCCAATCCTTTTCAGTTAAGATGAGAAACGTGTGAGCTTCGTGAACGATGTAGTTCCTTTCAGCGGTAAGTAACTGCCCTTACCTGAAATTAAGTCTTGCTTTTAGGAAGACTCAGAGCCAGGGCTTTAACTCCATTTCTGAAGTGAAAAACACAACAGAGTTCTCATCCACGGATCACGCTCTGCTTTAGATCAAGAAGCACGCACTTGCTTTCTAGAGTCTCTAATACAGCAGGAAACATGAGTGTGATCAGAAGAAAAGAACGGTGTTTCCTACACATACAGACCATATCTAGTCCAACTCTGCTTCTGAAACTGATACAAAGCATGGTTCTCTAAAATTCAATGGTTGTCAGTTAAGATGAGAAATGTGTGAGCTTCGTGACTGATGTTGTTCGTTTGAGCTGAAAAGTGACTGCCCTTACTTGAAATGAAGTCTTGCTTGTAGGAAGACACATAGCCTGGAATTTAACTCCATTTCTGAAGGGAAACACACAGCATAGTTTTCATGCATGGATCACACTCTGCTTTAGAGCAAGAAGCACTCACTTGCTTTCTAGAGTGTCTAACACAGCAGGGAACTTGAGTGTGCTGAGAAAAAAAGAACGGTGTTTCCTACACATACGGACCATATCTAGATCAACTCTGCTTCTAAAACTGAAAGAAACCACAGGTCCTCTACCATCCAATTCTTGTCAATTTAGACGAGAAACGTGTGTGATTCATGAACGATGTAGTTCGTTTGAGCTGTAAAGTAACAGCCCTCCTGAAACGAAGTGTTGCTTTTAGGAAGACTCAGAGCCTGGGAATTAACTACATTTCTGAAGGGAAACACACAGCCGAGTTCTCATCCATGGATCACATTCTGCTTTAGAGCAAGAAGCACGCTCTTGCTTTCTAGATTCTCTAATACAGCAGGAAACGTGAGTGTGCTCAGAAGAAAAGAACAGTGTTTCCTATACATACGGACCATATCTAGTTCAACTCTGCTTGAAATCGATACAAAGCAAAGGTCCTCTATCATCCAATGCTTGTCAGTTTAGATGAGAAACGTGTTAGCTTCGTGAACGATGTAGTTCGTTTGAGCTGTAATGTAACTGCCCTTACCTGAAAAGAAGTCTTGCTTGTAGAAAGACAGAGATCCTGGGATTTAACTCCATTTCTGAAGTGAAACACACAGCAGAATTCTCATCCATTGATCACACTCTGCTTTAGAGCAAGAAGCATGCTCTTGCTTTCTAGATTCTCTAAGAGAGCAGGAAACGTGAGTGTGCTGAGAACAAAAGAACGGTGTTTCCTACACATACGCATCATACATAGTAGAACTCTGCTTCGGAAACTGATACAAAGCACTGGTCTTCTAACATCCAAAGCTTGTCAGTTAAGATGAGTAACGTGTGAGCTCGTGAAAGATGTAGTTCCTTTGAGCATAAAAGTGACTGCCCTTACCTGAAAAGAAATCTTTCTTGTAGGAAGACTCAGAGCCAGGGATTTAACTGCATTTCTGAAGTGAAACACACAACAGAGTTCTCATCCATTGACCACACTCTGCTTTAGAGCAAGAAGCACTCTCTAGCTTTCCAGAGTCTCTAAGACAACAGTAAACTTGGTGTGCTGAGAACAAATGAACGGTGTTTCATACACATACAGACAATATCTAGTCCAACTCTGCTTCTGAAACTGATACAAAGCACTGGTTCTCTAACATCCAATGCTTGTCAGTTAAGATAAGAAACATGTGAGCTTCGTGAACGATGTAGGTCGTTTGAGCTGGAAAGTGACTGCCCTAACCCGAAACGATGTCTTCCTAGTAGGAAAACACAGAGCCTGGGATTTAACTCCATTTCTGAAGGAAAACACATCATCGGTCTCATCCATGGATCACACTCTGCTTTAGAGCAAGAAGCACTCACTTGCTTTCTAGAGTGTCTAACACAGCAGGGAACTTGAGTGTGCTGAGAAAAAAAGAACGGTGTTTCCTACACATACGGACCATATCTAGATCAACTCTGCTTCTGAAACTGAAAGAAACCACAGGTCCTCTACCATCCAATGCTTGTCAGTTAAGATAAGAAACGTGTGAGCTTCGTGAACGATGTAGGTCATTTGAGCTGGAAAGTGACTGCCCTAACCCGAAACGATGTTTTCCTAGTAGGAAAACACAGAGCCTGGGATTTAACTCCATTTCTGAAGGAAAACACATCATCGGTCTTATCCATGGATCACACTCTGCTTTAGAGCAAGAAGCACGCTCTTGCTTTCTAGAGTCTCCAATAGAGCACAAACATGAGTGTGCTCAGAAGAAAAGAACGGTGTTTCCTATACATACGGACCATATCTTGTTCAACTCTGCTTGAAATTGATACGAAGCAAAGGTCTTCTAACATCCAATGCTTCTCAGTTAAGATGAGAAACGTGTGAACTTCGTGAATGATGTAGTTCGTTTGAGCTCTAAAGTAAGTGCCCTTACCTGAAAAGAAGTCTTGCTTGTAGAAAAACAGAGATCTTGGGATTTAACTCCATTTCTGAAGTGAAACACACAGCAGACTTCTCATCCATTGATCACACTCTGCTTTAGAGCAAGAAGCACGCTCTTGCTTTCTAGAGTCTCTAAGAGAGCAGGAAACGTGAGGGTGCTGAGAACAAAAGAACGGTGTTTCCTACACATATGGACCATATATATTAGAACTCTGCTTCGGAAACTCATACAAAGCACTGGTCCTCTAACATCCAAAGCTTGTCAGTTAAGATGAGTAACGTGTGAGCTTCGTGAAATATGTAGTTCCTTTGAGCTTAAAAGTGACTGCCCTTACCTGAAACGAAGTCTTGCTTGTAGGAAGACACAGAGCCTGGGATTTAACTACACTTCTGAAGGGAAACACACAACACAGTTCTCATCCATGGATCACACTCTGCTTTAGAGCAAGAAGCACGCTGTTGCTTTCCAGTGTCTCTAAGACAGCAGGAAACTTGAGTGTGCTGAGAACAAATGAACGGTGTTTTCTACACATACGGACCATATCTAGTCCAACTCTGCTTGAAATTGATACCAAGCAAAGGTCCTCTAACATCCAATGCTTCTCAGTTAAGATGAGAAACGTGTGAACTTCGTGAATGATGTAGTTCGTTTGAGCTCTAAAGTAAGTGCCCTTACCTGAAAAGAAATCTTTCTTGTAGGAAGACTCAGAGCCAGGGATTTAACTGCATTTCTGAAGTGAAACACACAACAGAGTTCTCATCCATTGATCACACTCTGCTTTAGAGCAAGAAGCACTCTCTAGCTTTCCAGAGTCTCTAAGACAGCAGTAAACTTGAGTGTGCTGAGAACAAATGAACGGTGTTTCATACACATATGGACCATAGATAGTAGAACTCTGCTTCTGAAACTGATACAAAGCACTGGTTCTCTAACATCCAATGCTTGTCAGTTAAGATGAGAAACGTGTGAGCTTCGTGAACGATGTAGGTCGTTTGAGGTGGAAAGTGACTGCCCTAACCTGAAATGATGTCTTCCTAGTAGGAAAACACAGAGCCTGGGATTTAACTCCATTTCTGAAGGAAAACCCATCATCGTTCTCATCCATGGATCACACTCTGCTTTAGAGCAAGAAGCACGCTCTTGCTTTCCAGAGTCTCTAATACAGCAGGAAACGGGGGTGTGCTGAGAAAAAAAGAACGGTGTTTCCTACACATACGGACAATATTAGTCCAACTCTGCTTCTGAAACTGATACAAACCACTGGCCTTCTAACTTCTGATGCTTTTCAATTACAATGAGAAACGTGTGAGCTTCGTGAACGATGTAGTTCGTTTGAGCTGAAAAGTGACTGCCCTTACCTGAAACAAAGTCTTGCCTGTAGGAAGACACAGAGCCAGGGATTTAAATCATTTCTGACGGGAAACACACAACACAGTTCTCATCCATGGATCACACTCTGCTTTAGAGCAAGAAGCACGCTCTTGCTCTCTAGAGTCTCTAATACAGCAGGAAACATGAGTGTGCTCAGAAGAAAAGAACGGTGTTTCCTATACATACGGACCATATCTAGTTCAACTCTGCTTGAAATTGATAGGAAGCAAAGGTCCTCTAACATCCAATCCTTCTCAGTTAAGATGAGAAACGTGTGAGCTTCGTGAACGATGTAGTTCCTTTCAGCGGTAAGTAACTGCCCTTACCTGAAATTAAGTCTTGCTTTTAGGAAGACTCAGAGCCAGGGCTTTAACTCCATTTCTGAAGTGAAAAACACAACAGAGTTCTCATCCACGGATCACGCTCTGCTTTAGATCAAGAAGCACGCACTTGCTTTCTAGAGTCTCTAATACAGCAGGAAACATGAGTGTGATCAGAAGAAAAGAACGGTGTTTCCTACACATACAGACCATATCTAGTCCAACTCTGCTTCTGAAACTGATACAAAGCATGGTTCTCTAAAATTCAATGGTTGTCAGTTAAGATGAGAAATGTGTGAGCTTCGTGACTGATGTTGTTCGTTTGAGCTGAAAAGTGACTGCCCTTACTTGAAATGAAGTCTTGCTTGTAGGAAGACACATAGCCTGGAATTTAACTCCATTTCTGAAGGGAAACACACAGCATAGTTTTCATGCATGGATCACACTCTGCTTTAGAGCAAGAAGCACTCACTTGCTTTCTAGAGTGTCTAACACAGCAGGGAACTTGAGTGTGCTGAGAAAAAAAGAACGGTGTTTCCTACACATACGGACCATATCTAGATCAACTCTGCTTCTAAAACTGAAAGAAACCACAGGTCCTCTACCATCCAATTCTTGTCAATTTAGACGAGAAACGTGTGTGATTCATGAACGATGTAGTTCGTTTGAGCTGTAAAGTAACAGCCCTCCTGAAACGAAGTGTTGCTTTTAGGAAGACTCAGAGCCTGGGAATTAACTACATTTCTGAAGGGAAACACACAGCCGAGTTCTCATCCATGGATCACATTCTGCTTTAGAGCAAGAAGCACGCTCTTGCTTTCTAGATTCTCTAATACAGCAGGAAACGTGAGTGTGCTCAGAAGAAAAGAACAGTGTTTCCTATACATACGGACCATATCTAGTTCAACTCTGCTTGAAATCGATACAAAGCAAAGGTCCTCTATCATCCAATGCTTGTCAGTTTAGATGAGAAACGTGTTAGCTTCGTGAACGATGTAGTTCGTTTGAGCTGTAATGTAACTGCCCTTACCTGAAAAGAAGTCTTGCTTGTAGAAAGACAGAGATCCTGGGATTTAACTCCATTTCTGAAGTGAAACACACAGCAGAATTCTCATCCATTGATCACACTCTGCTTTAGAGCAAGAAGCATGCTCTTGCTTTCTAGATTCTCTAAGAGAGCAGGAAACGTGAGTGTGCTGAGAACAAAAGAACGGTGTTTCCTACACATACGCATCATACATAGTAGAACTCTGCTTCGGAAACTGATACAAAGCACTGGTCTTCTAACATCCAAAGCTTGTCAGTTAAGATGAGTAACGTGTGAGCTCGTGAAAGATGTAGTTCCTTTGAGCATAAAAGTGACTGCCCTTACCTGAAAAGAAATCTTTCTTGTAGGAAGACTCAGAGCCAGGGATTTAACTGCATTTCTGAAGTGAAACACACAACAGAGTTCTCATCCATTGACCACACTCTGCTTTAGAGCAAGAAGCACTCTCTAGCTTTCCAGAGTCTCTAAGACAACAGTAAACTTGGTGTGCTGAGAACAAATGAACGGTGTTTCATACACATACAGACAATATCTAGTCCAACTCTGCTTCTGAAACTGATACAAAGCACTGGTTCTCTAACATCCAATGCTTGTCAGTTAAGATAAGAAACATGTGAGCTTCGTGAACGATGTAGGTCGTTTTAGCTGGAAATTGACTGCCCTAACCCGAAACGATGTCTTCCTAGTAGGAAAACACAGAGCCTGGGATTTAACTCCATTTCTGAAGGAAAACACATCATCGGTCTCATCCATGGATCACACTCTGCTTTAGAGCAAGAAGCACTCACTTGCTTTCTAGAGTGTCTAACACAGCAGGGAACTTGAGTGTGCTGAGAAAAAAAGAACGGTGTTTCCTACACATACGGACCATATCTAGATCAACTCTGCTTCTGAAACTGAAAGAAACCACAGGTCCTCTACCATCCAATGCTTGTCAGTTAAGATAAGAAACGTGTGAGCTTCGTGAACGATGTAGGTCATTTGAGCTGGAAAGTGACTGCCCTAACCCGAAACGATGTTTTCCTAGTAGGAAAACACAGAGCCTGGGATTTAACTCCATTTCTGAAGGAAAACACATCATCGGTCTTATCCATGGATCACACTCTGCTTTAGAGCAAGAAGCACGCTCTTGCTTTCTAGAGTCTCCAATAGAGCACAAACATGAGTGTGCTCAGAAGAAAAGAACGGTGTTTCCTATACAAACGGACCATATCTTGTTCAACTCTGCTTGAAATTGATACGAAGCAAAGGTCTTCTAACATCCAATGCTTCTCAGTTAAGATGAGAAACGTGTGAACTTCGTGAATGATGTAGTTCGTTTGAGCTCTAAAGTAAGTGCCCTTACCTGAAAAGAAGTCTTGCTTGTAGAAAAACAGAGATCTTGGGATTTAACTCCATTTCTGAAGTGAAACACACAGCAGAATTCTCATCCATTGATCACACTCTGCTTTAGAGCAAGAAGCACGCTCTTGCTTTCTAGAGTCTCTAAGAGAGCAGGAAACGTGAGTGTGCTGAGAACAAAAGAACGGTGTTTCCTACACATATGGACCATATATATTAGAACTCTGCTTCGGAAACTCATACAAAGCACTGGTCCTCTAACATCCAAAGCTTGTCAGTTAAGATGAGTAACGTGTGAGCTTCGTGAAATATGTAGTTCCTTTGAGCTTAAAAGTGACTGCCCTTACCTGAAACGAAGTCTTGCTTGTAGGAAGACACAGAGCCTGGGATTTAACTACACTTCTGAAGGGAAACACACAACACAGTTCTCATCCATGGATCACACTCTGCTTTAGAGCAAGAAGCACGCTGTTGCTTTCCAGTGTCTCTAAGACAGCAGGAAACTTGAGTGTGCTGAGAACAAATGAACGGTGTTTTCTACACATACGGACCATATCTAGTCCAACTCTGCTTGAAATTGATACCAAGCAAAGGTCCTCTAACATCCAATGCTTCTCAGTTAAGATGAGAAACGTGTGAACTTCGTGAATGATGTAGTTCGTTTGAGCTCTAAAGTAAGTGCCCTTACCTGAAAAGAAATCTTTCTTGTAGGAAGACTCAGAGCCAGGGATTTAACTGCATTTCTGAAGTGAAACACACAACAGAGTTCTCATCCATTGATCACACTCTGCTTTAGAGCAAGAAGCACTCTCTAGCTTTCCAGAGTCTCTAAGACAGCAGTAAACTTGAGTGTGCTGAGAACAAATGAACGGTGTTTCATACACATATGGACCATAGATAGTAGAACTCTGCTTCTGAAACTGATACAAAGCACTGGTTCTCTAACATCCAATGCTTGTCAGTTAAGATGAGAAACGTGTGAGCTTCGTGAACGATGTAGGTCGTTTGAGCTGGAAAGTGACTGCCCTAACCTGAAATGATGTCTTCCTAGTAGGAAAACACAGAGCCTGGGATTTAACTCCATTTCTGAAGGAAAACCCATCATCGTTCTCATCCATGGATCACACTCTGCTTTAGAGCAAGAAGCACGCTCTTGCTTTCCAGAGTCTCTAATACAGCAGGAAACGGGGGTGTGCTGAGAAAAAAAGAACGGTGTTTCCTACACATACGGACAATATTAGTCCAACTCTGCTTCTGAAACTGATACAAACCACTGGCCTTCTAACTTCTGATGCTTTTCAATTACAATGAGAAACGTGTGAGCTTCGTGAACGATGTAGTTCGTTTGAGCTGTAATCTAACTGCCCTTACCTGAAAAGAAGTCTTGCTTGTAGAAAGACAGAGATCCTGGGATTTAACTCCATTTCTGAAGTGAAACACACAGCAGACTTCTCATCCATTGATCACACTCTGCTTTAGAGCAAGAAGCACGCTCTTGCTTTCTAGATTCTCTAAGAGAGCAGGAAACGTGAGTGTGCTGAGAACAAAAGAACGGTGTTTCCTACACGTATGGACCATATATAGTAGAACTCTGCTTCTCAAACTGATACAAAGCAATGGTACTCTAAAATTCAATGATTGTCATTTAAGATGAGAAACGTGTGAGCTTCGTGAACGATGTAGTTCATTTGAGCTGAAAAGTGACTGCCCTTACCTGAAACAAAGTAGTGCTTGTAGGAAGACACAGAGCCTGGGATAACTCCATTTCTGAAGGGAAACACACAGCAGAGTTCTCATTAATGGATCACACTCTGCTTTAGAGCAAGAAGTACGCTATTGCTTTCTAGAGTCTCTAAGACAGCAGAAAATGTGATTGTGATGAGAAAAAAAGAACGGTGTTTCCTACACATACGCATCATATATAGTAGAACTTGCTTCGGAAACTGATACAAAGCACTGGTCTTCTAACATCCAAAGCTTGTCAGTTAAGATGAGTAACGTGTGAGCTCGTGAAAGATGTAGTTCCTTTGAGCATAAAAGTGACTGCCCTTACCTGAAACGAAGTCTTGCTTGTAGGAAGACACAAAGCCTGGGATTTAACTCCACTTCTGAAGGGAAACACACAATACAGTTCTCATCCATGGATCACACTCTGCTTTAGAGCAAGAAGCACGCTCTTGCTTTCCAGTGTCTCTAAGACAGCAGGAAACTTGAGTGTGCTGAGAACAAATGAACGGTGTTTCCTACACATTCGGACCATATCTAGTCCAACTCTGCTTGAAATTGATAAAAGCAAAGGTCCTCTAACATCCAATGCTTCTCAGTTAAGATGAGAAACGTGTGAACTTCGTGAATGATGTAGTTCGTTTGAGCTCAAAAGTAAGTGCCCTTACCTGAAAAGAAATCTTTCTTGTAGGAAGACTCAGAGCCAGGGATTTAACTGCATTTCTGAAGTGAAACACACAACAGAGTTCTCATCCATTGACCACACTCTGCTTTAGAGCAAGAAGCACTCTCTAGCTTTCCAGAGTCTCTAAGACAACAGTAAACTTGGGTGTGCTGAGAACAAATGAACGGTGTTTCATACACATACGGACAATATCTAGTCCAACTCTGCTTCTGAAACTGATACAAAGCATTGGTTCTCTAACATCCAATGCTTGTCAGTTAAGATAAGAAACGTGTGAGCTTCGTGAATGATGTAGGTCGTTTGAGCTGGAAAGTGACTGCCCTAACCTGAAACGATGTCTTCCTAGTAGGAAAACACAGAGCCTGGGATTTAACTCCATTTCTGAAGGAAAACACATCATCGTTCTCATCCATGGATCACACTCTGCTTTAGAGCAAGAAGCACGCTCTTGCTTTCTAGAGTCTCCAATAGAGCACAAACATGAGTGTGCTCAGAAGAAAAGAACGGTGTTTCCTATACATACGGACCATATCTAGTTCAACTCTGCTTGAAATTGATACGAAGCAAAGGTCCTCTAACATCCAATCCTTCTCAGTTAAGATGAGAAACGTGTGAGCTTCGTGAACGATGTATTTCCTTTCAGCGGTAAGTAACTGCCCTTACCTGAAATTAAGTCTTGCTTTTAGGAAGACTCAGAGCCAGGGCTTTAACTCCATTTCTGAAGTGAAAAACACAACAGAGTTCTCATCCACGGATCACGCTCTGCTTTAGATCAAGAAGCACGCTCTTGCTTTCTAGAGTCTCTAATACAGCAGGAAACATGAGTGTGATCAGAAGAAAAGAACGGTGTTTCCTACACATACAGACCATATCTAGTCCAACTCTGCTTCTGAAACTGATACAAAGCATGGTTCTCTAAAATTCAATGGTTGTCAGTTAAGATGAGAAATGTGTGAGCTTCGTGACTCATGTTGTTCGTTTGAGCTGAAAAGTGACTGCCCTTACTTGAAATGAAGTCTTGCTTGTAGGAAGACACATAGCCTGGAATTTAACTCCATTTCTGAAGGGAAACACACAGCATAGTTTTCATGCATGGATCACACTCTGCTTTAGAGCAAGAAGCACTCACTTGCTTTCTAGAGTGTCTAACACAGCAGGGAACTTGAGTGTGCTGAGAAAAAAAGAACGGTGTTTCCTACACATACGGACCATATCTAGATCAACTCTGCTTCTGAAACTGAAAGAAACCACAGGTCCTCTACCATCCAATGCTTGTCAATTTAGACGAGAAACGTGTGTGATACATGAACGATGTAGTTCGTTTGAGCTGTAAAGTAACAGCCCTCCTGAAACGAAGTGTTGCTTTTAGGAAGACTCAGAGCCTGGGAATTAACTACATTTCTGAAGGGAAACACACAGCCGAGTTCTCATCCATGGATCACACTCTGCTTTAGAGCAAGAAGCACGCTCTTGCTTTCTAGATTCTCTAATACAGCAGGAAACGTGAGTGTGCTCAGAAGAAAAGTACGGTGTTTCCTATACATACGGACCATATCTAGTTCAACTCTGCTTGAAATTGATACAAAGCAAAGGTCCTCTATCATCCAATGCTTGTCAGTTTAGATGAGAAACGTGTTAGCTTCGGGAACGATGTAGTTCGTTTGAGCTGTAAAGTAACTGCCATTACCTGAAAAGAAGTCTTGCTTGTAGAAAGACAGAGATCTTGGTATTTAACTCCATTTCTGAAGTGAAACACACAGCAGACTTCTCATCCATTGATCACACTCTGCTTTTGAGCAAGAAGCACGCTCTTGCTTTCTAGAGTCTCTAAGAGAGCAGGAAATGTGAGTGTGCTGAGAACAAAAGAACGGTGTTTCCTACACATATGGACCATATATATTAGAACTCTGCTTCGGGAAACTGATACAAAGCACTGGTCCTCTAACATCCAAAGCTTGTCAGTTAAGATGAGTAACGTGTGAGCTTCGTGAAAGATGTAGTTCCTTTGAGCATAAAAGTGACTGCCCTTACCTGAAACGAAGTCTTGCTTGTAGGAAGACACAGAGCCTGGGATTGAACTCCACTTCTGAAGGGAAACACACAACACAGTTCTCATCCATGGATCACACTCTGCTTTAGAGCAAGAAGCACGCTCTTTCTTTCCAGTTTCTCTAAGACAGCAGGAAACTTGAGTGTGCTGAGAACAAATGAACGGTGTTTTCTAAACATACGGACCATATCTAGTCCAACTCTGCTTGAAATTGATACCAAGCAAAGGTCCTCTAACATCCAATGCTTCTCAGTTAAGATGAGAAACGTGTGAACTTCGTGAATGATGTAGTTCGTTTGAGCTCTAAAGTAAGTGCCCTTACCTGAAAAGAAATCTTTCTTGTAGGAAGACTCAGAGCCAGGGATTTAACTGCATTTCTGAAGTGAAACACACAACAGAGTTCTCATCCATTGATCACACTCTGCTTTAGAGCAAGAAGCACTCTCTAGCTTTCCAGAGTCTCTAAGACAGCAGTAAACTTGAGTGTGCTGAGAACAAATGAACGGTGTTTCATACACATATGGACCATAGATAGTAGAACTCTGCTTCTGAAACTGATACAAAGCACTGGTTCTCTAACATCCAATGCTTGTCAGTTAAGATGAGAAACGTGTGAGCCTCGCGAACGATGTAGGTCGTTTGAGCTGGAAAGTGACTGCCCTAACCTGAAATGATGTCTTCCTAGTAGGAAAACACAGAGCCTGGGATTTAACTCCATTTCTGAAGGAAAACCCATCATCGTTCTCATCCATGGATCACACTCTGCTTTAGAGCAAGAAGCACGCTCTTGCTTTCTAGAGTCTCTAAGAGAGCAGGAAACGTGAGTGTGCTGAGAACAAAAGAACGGTGTTTCCTACACATATGGACCATATATAGTAGAACTCTGCTTCTCAAACTGATACAAAGCAATGGTACTCTAAAATTCAATGATTGTCATTTAAGATGAGAAACGTGTGAGCTTCGTGAACGATGTAGTTCATTTGAGCTGAAAAGTGACTGCCCTTACCTGAAACAAAGTAGTGCTTGTAGGAAGACACAGAGCCTGGGATAACTCCATTTCTGAAGGGAAACACACAGCAGAGTTCTCATTAATGGATCACACTCTGCTTTAGAGCAAGAAGTACGCTCTTGCTTTCTAGAGTCTCTAAGACAGCAGAAAATGTGATTGTGATGAGAACAAAAGAACGGTGTTTCCTACACATACACATCATATATAGTAGAACTTGCTTCGGAAACTGATACAAAGCACTGGTCTTCTAACATCCAAAGCTTGTCAGTTAAGATGAGTAACGTGTGAGCTCGTGAAAGATGTAGTTCCTTTGAGCATAAAAGTGACTGCCCTTACCTGAAACGAAGTCTTGCTTGTAGGAAGACACAAAGCCTGGGATTTAACTCCACTTCTGAAGGGAAACACACAATACAGTTCTCATCCATGGATCACACTCTGCTTTAGAGCAAGAAGCACGCTCTTGCTTTCCAGTGTCTCTAAGACAGCAGGAAACTTGAGTGTGCTGAGAACAAATGAACGGTGTTTTCTAAACATACGGACCATATCTAGTCCAACTCTGCTTGAAATTGATACCAAGCAAAGGTCCTCTAACATCCAATGCTTCTCAGTTAAGATGAGAAACGTGTGAACTTCGTGAATGATGTAGTTCGTTTGAGCTCTAAAGTAAGTGCCCTTACCTGAAAAGAAATCTTTCTTGTAGGAAGACTCAGAGCCAGGGATTTAACTGCATTTCTGAAGTGAAACACACAACAGAGTTCTCATCCATTGATCACACTCTGCTTTAGAGCAAGAAGCACTCTCTAGCTTTCCAGAGTCTCTAAGACAGCAGTAAACTTGAGTGTGCTGAGAACAAATGAACGGTGTTTCATACACATATGGACCATAGATAGTAGAACTCTGCTTCTGAAACTGATACAAAGCACTGGTTCTCTAACATCCAATGCTTGTCAGTTAAGATGAGAAACGTGTGAGCCTCGCGAACGATGTAGGTCGTTTGAGCTGGAAAGTGACTGCCCTAACCTGAAATGATGTCTTCCTAGTAGGAAAACACAGAGCCTGGGATTTAACTCCATTTCTGAAGGAAAACCCATCATCGTTCTCATCCATGGATCACACTCTGCTTTAGAGCAAGAAGCACGCTCTTGCTTTCTAGAGTCTCTAAGAGAGCAGGAAACGTGAGTGTGCTGAGAACAAAAGAACGGTGTTTCCTACACATATGGACCATATATAGTAGAACTCTGCTTCTCAAACTGATACAAAGCAATGGTACTCTAAAATTCAATGATTGTCATTTAAGATGAGAAACGTGTGAGCTTCGTGAACGATGTAGTTCATTTGAGCTGAAAAGTGACTGCCCTTACCTGAAACAAAGTAGTGCTTGTAGGAAGACACAGAGCCTGGGATAACTCCATTTCTGAAGGGAAACACACAGCAGAGTTCTCATTAATGGATCACACTCTGCTTTAGAGCAAGAAGTACGCTCTTGCTTTCTAGAGTCTCTAAGACAGCAGAAAATGTGATTGTGATGAGAACAAAAGAACGGTGTTTCCTACACATACACATCATATATAGTAGAACTTGCTTCGGAAACTGATACAAAGCACTGGTCTTCTAACATCCAAAGCTTGTCAGTTAAGATGAGTAACGTGTGAGCTCGTGAAAGATGTAGTTCCTTTGAGCATAAAAGTGACTGCCCTTACCTGAAACGAAGTCTTGCTTGTAGGAAGACACAAAGCCTGGGATTTAACTCCACTTCTGAAGGGAAACACACAATACAGTTCTCATCCATGGATCACACTCTGCTTTAGAGCAAGAAGCACGCTCTTGCTTTCCAGTGTCTCTAAGACAGCAGGAAACTTGAGTGTGCTGAGAACAAATGAACGGTGTTTCCTACACATTCGGACCATATCTAGTCCAACTCTGCTTGAAATTGATAAAAGCAAAGGTCCTCTAACATCCAATGCTTCTCAGTTAAGATGAGAAACGTGTGAACTTCGTGAATGATGTAGTTCATTTGAGCTCTAAAGTAAGTGCCCTTACCTGAAAAGAAATCTTTCTTGTAGGAAGACTCAGAGCCAGGGATTTAACTGCATTTCTGAAGTGAAACACACAGCAGACTTCTCATCCATTGATCACACTCTGCTTTAGAGCAAGAAGCATGCTCTTGCTTTCTAGATTCTCTAAGAGAGCAGGAAACGTGAGTGTGCTGAGAACAAAAGAACGGTGTTTCCTACACATACGCATCATACATAGTAGAACTCTGCTTCGGAAACTGATACAAAGCACTGGTCTTCTAACATCCAAAGCTTGTCAGTTAAGATGAGTAACGTGTGAGCTCGTGAAAGATGTAGTTCCTTTGAGCATAAAAGTGACTGCCCTTACCTGAAAAGAAATCTATCTTGTAGGAAGACTCATAGCCAGGGATTTAACTGCATTTCTGAAGTGAAACACACAACAGAGTTCTCATCCATTGACCACACTCTGCTTTAGAGCAAGAAGCACTCTCTAGCTTTCCAGAGTCTCTAAGACAACAGTAAACTTGGTGTGCTGAGAACAAATGAACGGTGTTTCATACACATACGGACAATATCTAGTCCAACTCTGCTTCTGAAACTGATACAAAGCACTGGTTCTCTAACATCCAATGCTTGTCAGTTAAGATAAGAAACGTGTGAGCTTCGTGAACGATGTAGGTCGTTTGAGCTGGAAAGTGACTGCCCTAACCTGAAACGATGTCTTCCTAGTAGGAAAACACAGAGCCTGGGATTTAACTCCATTTCTGAAGGAAAACACATCATCGGTCTCATCCATGGATCACACTCTGCTTTAGAGCAAGAAGCACGCTCTTGCTTTCTAGAGTCTCCAATAGAGCACAAACATGAGTGTGCTCAGAAGAAAAGAACGGTGTTTCCTATACATACGGACCATATCTAGTTCAACTCTGCTTGAAATTGATACGAAGCAGAGGTCCTCTAACATCCAATCCTTCTCAGTTAAGATGAGAAACGTGTGAGCTTCGTTAAAGATGTAGTTCCTTTCAGCGGTAAGTAACTGCCCTTACCTGAAATTAAGTCTTGCTTTTAGTAAGACTCAGAGCCAGGGCTTTAACTCCATTTCTGAAGTGAAAAACACAACAGAGTTCTCATCCACGGATCACGCTCTGCTTTAGGTCAAGAAGCACGCTCTTGCTTTCTAGAGTCTCTAATACAGCAGGAAACATGAGTGTGATCAGAAGAAAAGAACGGTGTTTCCTACACATACAGACCATATCTAGTCCAACTCTGCTTCTGAAACTGATACAAAGCATGGTTCTCTAAAATTCAATGGTTGTCAGTTAAGATGAGAAATGTGTGAGCTTCGTGACTGATGTTGTTCGTTTGAGCTGAAAAGTGACTGCCCTTACTTGAAATGAAGTCTTGCTTGTAGGAAGACACATAGCCTGGAATTTAACTCCATTTCTGAAGGGAAACACACAGCATAGTTTTCATGCATGGATCACACTCTGCTTTAGAGCAAGAAGCACTCACTTGCTTTCTAGAGTGTCTAACACAGCAGGGAACTTGAGTGTGCTGAGAAAAAAAGAACGGTGTTTCCTACACATACGGACCATATCTAGATCAACTCTGCTTCTGAAACTGAAAGAAACCACAGGTCCTCTACCATCCAATTCTTGTCAATTTAGACGAGAAACGTGTGTGATTCATGAACGATGTAGTTCGTTTGAGCTGTAAAGTGACAGCCCTCCTGAAACGAAGTGTTGCTTTTAGGAAGACTCAGAGCCTGGGAATTAACTACATTTCTGAAGGGAAACACACAGCCGAGTTCTCATCCATGGATCACACTCTGCTTTAGAGCAAGAAGCACGCTCTTGCTTTCTCGATTCTCTAATACAGCAGGAAACGTGAGTGTGCTCAGAAGAAAAGAACAGTGTTTCCTATACATACAGACCATATCTAGTTCAACTCTGCTTGAAATCGATACAAAGCAAAGGTCCTCTATCATCCAATGCTTGTCAGTTTAGATGAGAAACGTGTTAGCTTCGGGAACGATGTAGTTCGTTTGAGCTGTAATGTAACTGCCCTTACCTGAAAAGAAGTCTTGCTTGTAGAAAGACAGAGATCCTGGGATTTAACTCCATTTCTGAAGTGAAACACACAGCAGACTTCTCATCCATTGATCACACTCTGCTTTAGAGCAAGAAGCATGCTCTTGCTTTCTAGATTCTCTAAGAGAGCAAGAAACGTGAGTGTGCTGAGAACAAAAGAACGGTGTTTCCTACACATACGCATCATACATAGTAGAACTCTGCTTCGGAAACTGTTACAAAGCACTGGTCTTCTAACATCCAAAGCTTGTCAGTTAAGATGAGTAACGTGTGAGCTCGTGAAAGATGTAGTTCCTTTGAGCATAAAAGTGACTGCCCTTACCTGAAAAGAAATCTTTCTTGTAGGAAGACTCAGAGCCAGGGATTTAACTGCATTTCTGAAGTGAAACACACAACAGAGTTCTCATCCATTGACCACACTCTGCTTTAGAGCAAGAAGCACTCTCTAGCTTTCCAGAGTCTCTAAGACAACAGTAAACTTGGTGTGCTGAGAACAAATGAACGGTGTTTCATACACATACGGACAATATCTAGTCCAACTCAGCTTCTGAAACTGATACAAAGCACTGGTTCTCTAACATCCAATGCTTGTCAGTTAAGATAAGAAACGTGTGAGCTTCGTGAACGATGTAGGTCGTTTGAGCTGGAAAGTGACTGCCCTAACCCGAAACGATGTCTTCCTAGTAGGAAAACACAGAGCCTGGGATTTAACTCCATTTCTGAAGGAAAACACATCATCGGTCTCATCCATGGATCACACTCTGCTTTAGAGCAAGAAGCACACTCTTGCTTTCTAGAGTCTCCAATAGAGCACAAACATGAGTGTGCTCAGAAGAAAAGAACGGTGTTTCCTATACATACGGACCATATCTAGTTCAACTCTGCTTGAAATTGATACGAAGCAAAGGTCCTCTAACATCCAATGCTTCTCAGTTAAGATGGGAAACGTGTGAACTTCGTGAATGATGTAGTTCGTTTGAGCTCTAAAGTAAGTGCCCTTACCTGAAAAGAAGTCTTGCTTGTAGAAAGACAGAGATCTTGGGATTTAACTCCATTTCTGAAGTGAAACACACAGCAGACTTCTCATCCATTGATCACACTCTGCTTTAGAGCAAGAAGCACGCTCTTGCTTTCTAGAGTCTCTAAGAGAGCAGGAAACGTGAGTGTGCTGAGAACAAAAGAACGGTGTTTCCTACACATATGGACCATATATATTAGAACTCTGCTTCGGAAACTCATACAAAGCACTGGTCCTCTAACATCCAAAGCTTGTCAGTTAAGATGAGTAACGTGTGAGCTTCGTGAAAGATGTAGTTCCTTTGAGCTTAAAAGTGACTGCCCTTACCTGAAACGAAGTCTCGCTTGTAGGAAGACACATAGCCTGGGATTTAACTACACTTCTGAAGGGAAACACACAACACAGTTTTCATCCATGGATCACACTCTGCTTTAGAGCAAGAACCACGCTCTTGCTTTCCAGTGTCTCTAAGACAGCAGGAAATTTGAGTGTGCTGAGAACAAATGAACAGTGTTTTCTACACATACGGACCATATCTAGTCCAACTCTGCTTGAAATTGATACCAAGCAAAGGTCCTCTAACATCCAATGCTTCTCAGTTAAGATGAGAAACGTGTGAACTTCGTGAATGATGTAGTTCGTTTGAGCTCTAAAGTAAGTGCCCTTACCTGAAAAGAAATATTTCTTGTAGGAAGACTCAGAGCCAGGGATTTAACTGCATTTCTGAAGTGAAACACACAACAGAGTTCTCATCCATTGATCACACTCTGCTTTAGAGCAAGAAGCACTCTCTAGCTTTCCAGAGTCTCTAAGACAGCAGTAAACTTGAGTGTGCTGAGAACAAATGAACGGTGTTTCATACACATATGGACCATAGATAGTAGAACTCTGCTTCTGAAACTGATACAAAGCACTGGTTCTCTAACATCCAATGATTGTCAGTTAAGATGAGAAACGTGTGAGCTTCGTGAACGATGTAGGTCGTTTGAGCTGGAAAGTGACTGCCCTAACCTGAAATGATGTCTTCCTAGTAGGAAAACACAGAGCCTGGGATTTAACTCCATTTCTGAAGGAAAACCCATCATCGTTCTCATCCATAGATCACACTCTGCTTTAGAGCAAGAAGCACGCTCTTGCTTTCCAGAGTCTCTAATACAGCAGGAAACGGGGGTGTGCTGAGAAAAAAAGAACGGTGTTTCCTACACATACGGACAATATTAGTCCAACTCTGCTCCTGAAACTGATACAAACCACTGGCCTTCTAACTTCTCATGCTTTTCAATTACGATGAGAAACGTGTGAGCTTCGTGAACGATGTAGTTCGTTTGAGCTGAAAAGTGACTGCCCTTACCTGAAACAAAGTCTTGCTTGTAGGAAGACACAGAGCCGGGGATTTAAATCATTTCTGACGGGAAACACACAACACAGTTCTCATCCATGGATCACACTCTGCTTTAGAGCAAGAAGCACGCTCTTGCTCTCTAGAGTCTCTAATACAGCAGGAAACATGAGTGTGCTCAGAAGAAAAGAACGGTGTTTCCTATACATACGGACCATATCTAGTTCAACTCTGCTTGAAATTGATAGGAAGCAAAGGTCCTCTAACATCCAATCCTTCTCAGTTAAGATGAGAAACGTGTGAGCTTCGTGAACGATGTAGTTCCTTTCAGCGGTAAGTAACTGCCCTTACCTGAAATTAAGTCTTGCTTTTAGGAAGACTCAGAGCCAGGGCTTTAACTCCATTTCTGAAGTGAAAAACACAACAGAGTTCTCATCCACGGATCACGCTCTGCTTTAGATCAAGAAGCACGCTCTTGCTTTCTAGAGTCTCTAATACAGCAGGAAACATGAGTGTGATCAGAAGAAAAGAACGGTGTTTCCTACACATACAGACCATATCTAGTCCAACTCTGCTTCTGAAACTGATACAAAGCATGGTTCTCTAAAATTCAATGGTTGTCAGTTAAGATGAGAAATGTGTGAGCTTCGTGACTGATGTTGTTCGTTTGAGCTGAAAAGTGACTGCCCTTACTTGAAATGAAGTCTTGCTTGTAGGAAGACACATAGCCTGGAATTTAACTCCATTTCTGAAGGCAAACACACAGCATAGTTTTCATGCATGGATCACACTCTGCTTTAGAGCAAGAAGCACTCACTTGCTTTCTAGAGTGTCTAACACAGCAGGGAACTTGAGTGTGCTGAGAAAAAAAGAACGGTGTTTCCTACACATACGGACCATATCTAGATCAACTCTGCTTCTAAAACTGAAAGAAACCACAGGTCCTCTACCATCCAATTCTTGTCAATTTAGACGAGAAACGTGTGTGATTCATGAACGATGTAGTTCGTTTGAGCTGTAAAGTAACAGCCCTCCTGAAACGAAGTGTTGCTTTTAGGAAGACTCAGAGCCTGGGAATTAACTACATTTCTGAAGGGAAACACACAGCCGAGTTATCATCCATGGATCACAATCTGCTTTAGAGCAAGAAGCACGCTCTTGCTTTCTAGATTCTCTAATACAGCAGGAAACGTGAGTGTGCTCAGAAGAAAAGAACAGTGTTTCCTATACATACGGACCATATCTAGTTCAACTCTGCTTGAAATCGATACAAAGCAAAGGTCCTCTATCATCCAATGCTTGTCAGTTTAGATGAGAAACGTGTTAGCTTCGTGAACGATGTAGTTCGTTTGAGCTGTAATGTAACTGCCCTTACCTGAAAAGAAGTCTTGCTTGTAGAAAGACAGAGATCCTGGGATTTAACTCCATTTCTGAAGTGAAACACACAGCAGAATTCTCATCCATTGATCACACTCTGCTTTAGAGCAAGAAGCATGCTCTTGCTTTCTAGATTCTCTAAGAGAGCAGGAAACGTGAGTGTGCTGAGAACAAAAGAACGGTGTTTCCTACACATACGCATCATACATAGTAGAACTCTGCTTCGGAAACTGATACAAAGCACTGGTCTTCTAACATCCAAAGCTTGTCAGTTAAGATGAGTAACGTGTGAGCTCGTGAAAGATGTAGTTCCTTTGAGCATAAAAGTGACTGCCCTTACCTGAAAAGAAATCTTTCTTGTAGGAAGACTCAGAGCCAGGGATTTAACTGCATTTCTGAAGTGAAACACACAACAGAGTTCTCATCCATTGACCACACTCTGCTTTAGAGCAAGAAGCACTCTCTAGCTTTCCAGAGTCTCTAAGACAACAGTAAACTTGGTGTGCTGAGAACAAATGAACGGTGTTTCATACACATACAGACAATATCTAGTCCAACTCTGCTTCTGAAACTGATACAAAGCACTGGTTCTCTAACATCCAATGCTTGTCAGTTAAGATAAGAAACATGTGAGCTTCGTGAACGATGTAGGTCGTTTGAGCTGGAAAGTGACTGCCCTAACCCGAAACGATGTCTTCCTAGTAGGAAAACACAGAGCCTGGGATTTAACTCCATTTCTGAAGGAAAACACATCATCGGTCTCATCCATGGATCACACTCTGCTTTAGAGCAAGAAGCACTCACTTGCTTTCTAGAGTGTCTAACACAGCAGGGAACTTGAGTGTGCTGAGAAAAAAAGAACGGTGTTTCCTACACATACGGACCATATCTAGATCAACTCTGCTTCTGAAACTGAAAGAAACCACAGGTCCTCTACCATCCAATGCTTGTCAGTTAAGATAAGAAACGTGTGAGCTTCGTGAACGATGTAGGTCATTTGAGCTGGAAAGTGACTGCCCTAACCCGAAACGATGTTTTCCTAGTAGGAAAACACAGAGCCTGGGATTTAACTCCATTTCTGAAGGAAAACACATCATCGGTCTTATCCATGGATCACACTCTGCTTTAGAGCAAGAAGCACGCTCTTGCTTTCTAGAGTCTCCAATAGAGCACAAACATGAGTGTGCTCAGAAGAAAAGAACGGTGTTTCCTATACATACGGACCATATCTAGTTCAACTCTGCTTGAAATCGATACAAAGCAAAGGTCCTCTATCATCCAATGCTTGTCAGTTTAGATGAGAAACGTGTTAGCTTCGTGAACGATGTAGTTCGTTTGAGCTGTAATGTAACTGCCCTTACCTGAAAAGAAGTCTTGCTTGTAGAAAGACAGAGATCCTGGGATTTAACTCCATTTCTGAAGTGAAACACACAGCAGAATTCTCATCCATTGATCACACTCTGCTTTAGAGCAAGAAGCATGCTCTTGCTTTCTAGATTCTCTAAGAGAGCAGGAAACGTGAGTGTGCTGAGAACAAAAGAACGGTGTTTCCTACACATACGCATCATACATAGTAGAACTCTGCTTCGGAAACTGATACAAAGCACTGGTCTTCTAACATCCAAAGCTTGTCAGTTAAGATGAGTAACGTGTGAGCTCGTGAAAGATGTAGTTCCTTTGAGCATAAAAGTGACTGCCCTTACCTGAAAAGAAATCTTTCTTGTAGGAAGACTCAGAGCCAGGGATTTAACTGCATTTCTGAAGTGAAACACACAACAGAGTTCTCATCCATTGACCACACTCTGCTTTAGAGCAAGAAGCACTCTCTAGCTTTCCAGAGTCTCTAAGACAACAGTAAACTTGGTGTGCTGAGAACAAATGAACGGTGTTTCATACACATACAGACAATATCTAGTCCAACTCTGCTTCTGAAACTGATACAAAGCACTGGTTCTCTAACATCCAATGCTTGTCAGTTAAGATAAGAAACATGTGAGCTTCGTGAACGATGTAGGTCGTTTGAGCTGGAAAGTGACTGCCCTAACCCGAAACGATGTCTTCCTAGTAGGAAAACACAGAGCCTGGGATTTAACTCCATTTCTGAAGGAAAACACATCATCGGTCTCATCCATGGATCACACTCTGCTTTAGAGCAAGAAGCACTCACTTGCTTTCTAGAGTGTCTAACACAGCAGGGAACTTGAGTGTGCTGAGAAAAAAAGAACGGTGTTTCCTACACATACGGACCATATCTAGATCAACTCTGCTTCTGAAACTGAAAGAAACCACAGGTCCTCTACCATCCAATGCTTGTCAGTTAAGATAAGAAACGTGTGAGCTTCGTGAACGATGTAGGTCATTTGAGCTGGAAAGTGACTGCCCTAACCCGAAACGATGTTTTCCTAGTAGGAAAACACAGAGCCTGGGATTTAACTCCATTTCTGAAGGAAAACACATCATCGGTCTTATCCATGGATCACACTCTGCTTTAGAGCAAGAAGCACGCTCTTGCTTTCTAGAGTCTCCAATAGAGCACAAACATGAGTGTGCTCAGAAGAAAAGAACGGTGTTTCCTATACATACGGACCATATCTTGTTCAACTCTGCTTGAAATTGATACGAAGCAAAGGTCTTCTAACATCCAATGCTTCTCAGTTAAGATGAGAAACGTGTGAACTTCGTGAATGATGTAGTTCGTTTGAGCTCTAAAGTAAGTGCCCTTACCTGAAAAGAAGTCTTGCTTGTAGAAAAACAGAGATCTTGGGATTTAACTCCATTTCTGAAGTGAAACACACAGCAGAATTCTCATCCATTGATCACACTCTGCTTTAGAGCAAGAAGCACGCTCTTGCTTTCTAGAGTCTCTAAGAGAGCAGGAAACGTGAGTGTGCTGAGAACAAAAGAACGGTGTTTCCTACACATATGGACCATATATATTAGAACTCTGCTTCGGAAACTCATACAAAGCACTGGTCCTCTAACATCCAAAGCTTGTCAGTTAAGATGAGTAACGTGTGAGCTTCGTGAAAGATGTAGTTCCTTTGAGCATAAAAGTGACTGCCCTTACCTGAAACGAAGTCTTGCTTGTAGGAAGACACAGAGCCTGGGATTGAACTCCACTTCTGAAGGGAAACACACAACACAGTTCTCATCCATGGATCACACTCTGCTTTAGAGCAAGAAGCACGCTCTTTCTTTCCAGTGTCTCTAAGACAGCAGGAAACTTGAGTGTGCTGAGAACAAATGAACGGTGTTTTCTAAACATACGGACCATATCTAGTCCAACTCTGCTTGAAATTGATACCAAGCAAAGGTCCTCTAACATCCAATGCTTCTCAGTTAAGATGAGAAACGTGTGAACTTCGTGAATGATGTAGTTCGTTTGAGCTCTAAAGTAAGTGCCCTTACCTGAAAAGAAATCTTTCTTGTAGGAAGACTCAGAGCCAGGGATTTAACTGCATTTCTGAAGTGAAACACACAACAGAGTTCTCATCCATTGATCACACTCTGCTTTAGAGCAAGAAGCACTCTCTAGCTTTCCAGAGTCTCTAAGACAGCAGTAAACTTGAGTGTGCTGAGAACAAATGAACGGTGTTTCATACACATATGGACCATAGATAGTAGAACTCTGCTTCTGAAACTGATACAAAGCACTGGTTCTCTAACATCCAATGCTTGTCAGTTAAGATGAGAAACGTGTGAGCTTCGTGAACGATGTAGGTCGTTTGAGCTGGAAAGTGACTGCCCTAACCTGAAATGATGTCTTCCTAGTAGGAAAACACAGAGCCTGGGATTTAACTCCATTTCTGAAGGAAAACCCATCATCGTTCTCATCCATGGATCACACTCTGCTTTAGAGCAAGAAGCACGCTCTTGCTTTCCAGAGTCTCTAATACAGCAGGAAACGGGGGTGTGCTGAGAAAAAAAGAACGGTGTTTCCTACACATACGGACAATATTAGTCCAACTCTGCTTCTGAAAATGATACAAACCACTGGCCTTCTAACTTCTGATGCTTTTCAATTACAATGAGAAACGTGTGAGCTTCGTGAACGATGTAGTTCGTTTGAGCTGAAAAGTGACTGCCCTTACCTGAAACAAAGTCTTGCTTGTAGGAAGACACAGAGCCGGGGATTTAAATCATTTCTGACGGGAAACACACAACACAGTTCTCATCCATGGATCACACTCTGCTTTAGAGCAAGAAGCACGCTCTTGCTCTCTAGAGTCTCTAATACAGCAGGAAACATGAGTGTGCTCAGAAGAAAAGAACGGTGTTTCCTATACATACGGACCATATCTAGTTCAACTCTGCTTGAAATTGATACGAAGCAAAGGTCCTCTAACATCCAATCCTTCTCAGTTAAGATGAGAAACGTGTGAGCTTCGTGAACGATGTAGTTCCTTTCAGCGGTAAGTAACTGCCCTTACCTGAAATTAAGTCTTGCTTTTAGTAAGACTCAGAGCCAGGGCTTTAACTCCATTTCTGAAGTGAAAAACACAACAGAGTTCTCATCCACGGATCACGCTCTGCTTTAGATCAAGAAGCACGCTCTTGCTTTCTAGAGTCTCTAATACAGCAGGAAACATGAGTGTGATCAGAAGAAAAGAACGGTGTTTCCTACACATACAGACCATATCTAGTCCAACTCTGCTTCTGAAACTGATACAAAGCATGGTTCTCTAAAATTCAATGGTTGTCAGTTAAGATGAGAAATGTGTGAGCTTCGTGACTGATGTTGTTCGTTTGAGCTGAAAAGTGACTGCCCTTACTTGAAATGAAGTCTTGCTTGTAGGAAGACACATAGCCTGGAATTTAACTCCATTTCTGAAGGGAAACACACAGCATAGTTTTCATGCATGGATCACACTCTGCTTTAGAGCAAGAAGCACTCACTTGCTTTCTAGAGTGTCTAACACAGCAGGGAACTTGAGTGTGCTGAGAAAAAAAGAACGGTGTTTCCTACACATACGGACCATATCTAGATCAACTCTGCTTCTGAAACTGAAAGAAACCACAGGTCCTCTACCATCCAATTCTTGTCAATTTAGACGAGAAACGTGTGTGATTCATGAACGATGTAGTTCGTTTGAGCTGTAAAGTAACAGCCCTCCTGAAACGAAGTGTTGCTTTTAGGAAGACTCAGAGCCTGGGAATTAACTACATTTCTGAAGGGAAACACACAGCCGAGTTCTCATCCATGGATCACATTCTGCTTTAGAGCAAGAAGCACGCTCTTGCTTTCTAGATTCTCTAATACAGCAGGAAACGTGAGTGTGCTCAGAAGAAAAGAACAGTGTTTCCTATACATACGGACCATATCTAGTTCAACTCTGCTTGAAATCGATACAAAGCAAAGGTCCTCTATCATCCAATGCTTGTCAGTTTAGATGAGAAACGTGTTAGCTTCGTGAACGATGTAGTTCGTTTGAGCTGTAATGTAACTGCCCTTACCTGAAAAGAAGTCTTGCTTGTAGAAAGACAGAGATCCTGGGATTTAACTCCATTTCTGAAGTGAAACACACAGCAGACTTCTCATCCATTGATCACACTCTGCTTTAGAGCAAGAAGCATGCTCTTGCTTTCTAGATTCTCTAAGAGAGCAGGAAACGTGAGTGTGCTGAGAACAAAAGAACGGTGTTTCCTACACATACGCATCATACATAGTAGAACTCTGTTTCGGAAACTGATACAAAGCACTGGTCTTCTAACATCCAAAGCTTGTCAGTTAAGATGAGTAACGTGTGAGCTCGTGAAAGATGTAGTTCCTTTGAGCATAAAAGTGACTGCCCTTACCTGAAAAGAAATCTTTCTTGTAGGAAGACTCAGAGCCAGGGATTTAACTGCATTTCTGAAGTGAAACACACAACAGAGTTCTCATCCATTGACCACACTCTGATTTAGAGCAAGAAGCACTCTCTAGCTTTCCAGAGTCTCTAAGACAACAGTAAACTTGGTGTGCTGAGAACAAATGAACGGTGTTTCATACACATACAGACAATATCTAGTCCAACTCTGCTTCTGAAACTGATACAAAGCACTGGTTCTCTAACATCCAATGCTTGTCAGTTAAGATAAGAAACATGTGAGCTTCGTGAACGATGTAGGTCGTTTGAGCTGGAAAGTGACTGCCCTAACCCGACACGATGTCTTCCTAGTAGGAAAACACAGAGCCTGGGATTTAACTCCATTTCTGAAGGAAAACACATCATCGGTCTCATCCATGGATCACACTCTGCTTTAGAGCAAGAAGCACTCACTTGCTTTCTAGAGTGTCTAACACAGCAGGGAACTTGAGTGTGCTGAGAAAAAAAGAACGGTGTTTCCTACACATACGGACCATATCTAGATCAACTCTGCTTCTGAAACTGAAAGAAACCACAGGTCCTCTACCATCCAATGCTTGTCAGTTAAGATAAGAAATGTGTGAGCTTCGTGAACGATGTAGGTCGTTTGAGCTGGAAAGTGACTGCCCTAACCCGAAACGATGTTTTCCTAGTAGGAAAACACAGAGCCTGGGATTTAACTCCATTTCTGAAGGAAAACACATCATCGGTCTTATCCATGGATCACACTCTGCTTTAGAGCAAGAAGCACGCTCTTGCTTTCTAGAGTCTCCAATAGAGCACAAACATGAGTGTGCTCAGAAGAAAAGAACGGTGTTTCCTATACATACGGACCATATCTTGTTCAACTCTGCTTGAAATTGATACGAAGCAAAGGTCTTCTAACATCCAATGCTTCTCAGTTAAGATGAGAAACGTGTGAACTTCGTGAATGATGTAGTTCGTTTGAGCTCTAAAGTAAGTGCCCTTACCTGAAAAGAAGTCTTGCTTGTAGAAAAACAGAGATTTTGGGATTTAACTCCATTTCTGAAGTGAAACACACAGCAGAATTCTCATCCATTGATCACACTCTGCTTTAGAGCAAGAAGCACGCTCTTGCTTTCTAGAGTCTCTAAGAGAGCAGGAAACGTGAGTGTGCTGAGAACAAAAGAACGGTGTTTCCTACACATATGGACCATATATATTAGAACTCTGCTTCGGAAACTCATACAAAGCACTGGTCCTCTAACATCCAAAGCTTGTCAGTTAAGATGAGTAACGTGTGAGCTTCGTGAAATATGTAGTTCCTTTGAGCTTAAAAGTGACTGCCCTTACCTGAAACGAAGTCTTGCTTGTAGGAAGACACAGAGCCTGGGATTTAACTACACTTCTGAAGGGAAACACACAACACAGTTCTCATCCATGGATCACACTCTGCTTTAGAGCAAGAAGCACGCTCTTGCTTTCCAGTGTCTCTAAGACAGCAGGAAACTTGAGTGTGCTGAGAACAAATGAACGGTGTTTTCTACACATACGGACCATATCTAGTCCAACTCTGCTTGAAATTGATACCAAGCAAAGGTCCTCTAACATCCAATGCTTCTCAGTTAAGATGAGAAACGTGTGAACTTCGTGAATGATGTAGTTCGTTTGAGCTCTAAAGTAAGTGCCCTTACCTGAAAAGAAATCTTTCTTGTAGGAAGACTCAGAGCCAGGGATTTAACTGCATTTCTGAAGTGAAACACACAACAGAGTTCTCATCCATTGATCACACTCTGCTTTAGAGCAAGAAGCACTCTCTAGCTTTCCAGAGTCTCTAAGACAGCAGTAAACTTGAGTGTGCTGAGAACAAATGAACGGTGTTTCATACACATATGGACCATAGATAGTAGAACTCTGCTTCTGAAACTGATACAAAGCACTGGTTCTCTAACATCCAATGCTTGTCAGTTAAGATGAGAAACGTGTGAGCTTCGTGAACGATGTAGGTCGTTTGAGCTGGAAAGTGACTGCCCTAACCTGAAATGATGTCTTCCTAGTAGGAAAACACAGAGCCTGGGATTTAACTCCATTTCTGAAGGAAAACCCATCATCGTTCTCATCCATGGATCACACTCTGCTTTAGAGCAAGAAGCACGCTCTTGCTTTCCAGAGTCTCTAATACAGCAGGAAACGGGGGTGTGCTGAGAAAAAAAGAACGGTGTTTCCTACACATACGGACAATATTAGTCCAACTCTGCTTCTGAAACTGATACAAACCACTGGCCTTCTAACTTCTGATGCTTTTCAATTACAATGAGAAACGTGTGAGCTTCGTGAACGATGTAGTTCGTTTGAGCTGAAAAGTGACTGCCTTTACCTGAAACAAAGTCTTGCTTGTAGGAAGACACAGAGCCGGGGATTTAAATCATTTCTGACGGGAAACACACAACACAGTTCTCATCCATGGATCACACTCTGCTTTAGAGCAAGAAGCACGCTCTTGCTCTCTAGAGTCTCTAATACAGCAGGAAACATGAGTGTGCTCAGAAGAAAAGAACGGTGTTTCCTATACATACGGACCATATCTAGTTCAACTCTGCTTGAAATTGATAGGAAGCAAAGGTCCTCTAACATCCAATCCTTCTCAGTTAAGATGAGAAACGTGTGAGCTTCGTGAACGATGTAGTTCCTTTCAGCGGTAAGTAACTGCCCTTACCTGAAATTAAGTCTTGCTTTTAGGAAGACTCAGAGCCAGGGCTTTAACTCCATTTCTGAAGTGAAAAACACAACAGAGTTCTCATCCACGGATCACGCTCTGCTTTAGATCAAGAAGCACGCTCTTGCTTTCTAGAGTCTCTAATACAGCAGGAAACATGAGTGTGATCAGAAGAAAAGAACGGTGTTTCCTACACATACAGACCATATCTAGTCCAACTCTGCTTCTGAAACTGATACAAAGCATGGTTCTCTAAAATTCAATGGTTGTCAGTTAAGATGAGAAATGTGTGAGCTTCGTGACTGATGTTGTTCGTTTGAGCTGAAAAGTGACTGCCCTTACTTGAAATGAAGTCTTGCTTGTAGGAAGACACATAGCCTGGAATTTAACTCCATTTCTGAAGGGAAACACACAGCATAGTTTTCATGCATGGATCACACTCTGCTTTAGAGCAAGAAGCACTCACTTGCTTTCTAGAGTGTCTAACACAGCAGGGAACTTGAGTGTGCTGAGAAAAAAAGAACGGTGTTTCCTACACATACGGACCATATCTAGATCAACTCTGCTTCTGAAACTGAAAGAAACCACAGGTCCTCTACCATCCAATTCTTGTCAATTTAGACGAGAAACGTGTGTGATTCATGAACGATGTAGTTCGTTTGAGCTGTAAAGTAACAGCCCTCCTGAAACGAAGTGTTGCTTTTAGGAAGACTCAGAGCCTGGGAATTAACTACATTTCTGAAGGTAAACACACAGCCGAGTTCTCATCCATGGATCACATTCTGCTTTAGAGCAAGAAGCACGCTCTTGCTTTCTAGATTCTCTAATACAGCAGGAAACGTGAGTGTGCTCAGAAGAAAAGAACAGTGTTTCCTATACATACGGACCATATCTAGTTCAACTCTGCTTGAAATCGATACAAAGCAAAGGTCCTCTATCATCCAATGCTTGTCAGTTTAGATGAGAAACGTGTTAGCTTCGTGAACGATGTAGTTCGTTTGAGCTGTAATGTAACTGCCCTTACCTGAAAAGAAGTCTTGCTTGTAGAAAGACAGAGATCCTGGGATTTAACTCCATTTCTGAAGTGAAACACACAGCAGACTTCTCATCCATTGATCACACTCTGCTTTAGAGCAAGAAGCATGCTCTTGCTTTCTAGATTCTCTAAGAGAGCAGGAAACGTGAGTGTGCTGAGAACAAAAGAACGGTGTTTCCTACACATACGCATCATACATAGTAGAACTCTGTTTCGGAAACTGATACAAAGCACTGGTCTTCTAACATCCAAAGCTTGTCAGTTAAGATGAGTAACGTGTGAGCTCGTGAAAGATGTAGTTCCTTTGAGCATAAAAGTGACTGCCCTTACCTGAAAAGAAATCTTTCTTGTAGGAAGACTCAGAGCCAGGGATTTAACTGCATTTCTGAAGTGAAACACACAACAGAGTTCTCATCCATTGACCACACTCTGCTTTAGAGCAAGAAGCACTCTCTAGCTTTCCAGAGTCTCTAAGACAACAGTAAACTTGGTGTGCTGAGAACAAATGAACGGTGTTTCATACACATACAGACAATATCTAGTCCAACTCTGCTTCTGAAACTGATACAAAGCACTGGTTCTCTAACATCCAATGCTTGTCAGTTAAGATAAGAAACATGTGAGCTTCGTGAACGATGTAGGTCGTTTGAGCTGGAAAGTGACTGCCCTAACCCGAAACGATGTCTTCCTAGTAGGAAAACACAGAGCCTGGGATTTAACTCCATTTCTGAAGGAAAACACATCATCGGTCTCATCCATGGATCACACTCTGCTTTAGAGCAAGAAGCACTCACTTGCTTTCTAGAGTGTCTAACACAGCAGGGAACTTGAGTGTGCTGAGAAAAAAAGAACGGTGTTTCCTACACATACGGACCATATCTAGATCAACTCTGCTTCTGAAACTGAAAGAAACCACAGGTCCTCTACCATCCAATGCTTGTCAGTTAAGATAAGAAATGTGTGAGCTTCGTGAACGATGTAGGTCGTTTGAGCTGGAAAGTGACTGCCCTAACCCGAAACGATGTTTTCCTAGTAGGAAAACACAGAGCCTGGGATTTAACTCCATTTCTGAAGGAAAACACATCATCGGTCTTATCCATGGATCACACTCTGCTTTAGAGCAAGAAGCACGCTCTTGCTTTCTAGAGTCTCCAATAGAGCACAAACATGAGTGTGCTCAGAAGAAAAGAACGGTGTTTCCTATACATACGGACCATATCTTGTTCAACTCTGCTTGAAATTGATACGAAGCAAAGGTCTTCTAACATCCAATGCTTCTCAGTTAAGATGAGAAACGTGTGAACTTCGTGAATGATGTAGTTCGTTTGAGCTCTAAAGTAAGTGCCCTTACCTGAAAAGAAGTCTTGCTTGTAGAAAAACAGAGATTTTGGGATTTAACTCCATTTCTGAAGTGAAACACACAGCAGAATTCTCATCCATTGATCACACTCTGCTTTAGAGCAAGAAGCACGCTCTTGCTTTCTAGAGTCTCTAAGAGAGCAGGAAACGTGAGTGTGCTGAGAACAAAAGAACGGTGTTTCCTACACATATGGACCATATATATTAGAACTCTGCTTCGGAAACTCATACAAAGCACTGGTCCTCTAACATCCAAAGCTTGTCAGTTAAGATGAGTAACGTGTGAGCTTCGTGAAATATGTAGTTCCTTTGAGCTTAAAAGTGACTGCCCTTACCTGAAACGAAGTCTTGCTTGTAGGAAGACACAGAGCCTGGGATTTAACTACACTTCTGAAGGGAAACACACAACACAGTTCTCATCCATGGATCACACTCTGCTTTAGAGCAAGAAGCACGCTCTTGCTTTCCAGTGTCTCTAAGACAGCAGGAAACTTGAGTGTGCTGAGAACAAATGAACGGTGTTTTCTACACATACGGACCATATCTAGTCCAACTCTGCTTGAAATTGATACCAAGCAAAGGTCCTCTAACATCCAATGCTTCTCAGTTAAGATGAGAAACGTGTGAACTTCGTGAATGATGTAGTTCGTTTGAGCTCTAAAGTAAGTGCCCTTACCTGAAAAGAAATCTTTCTTGTAGGAAGACTCAGAGCCAGGGATTTAACTGCATTTCTGAAGTGAAACACACAACAGAGTTCTCATCCATTGATCACACTCTGCTTTAGAGCAAGAAGCACTCTCTAGCTTTCCAGAGTCTCTAAGACAGCAGTAAACTTGAGTGTGCTGAGAACAAATGAACGGTGTTTCATACACATATGGACCATAGATAGTAGAACTCTGCTTCTGAAACTGATACAAAGCACTGGTTCTCTAACATCCAATGCTTGTCAGTTAAGATGAGAAACGTGTGAGCTTCGTGAACGATGTAGGTCGTTTGAGCTGGAAAGTGACTGCCCTAACCTGAAATGATGTCTTCCTAGTAGGAAAACACAGAGCCTGGGATTTAACTCCATTTCTGAAGGAAAACCCATCATCGTTCTCATCCATGGATCACACTCTGCTTTAGAGCAAGAAGCACGCTCTTGCTTTCCAGAGTCTCTAATACAGCAGGAAACGGGGGTGTGCTGAGAAAAAAAGAACGGTGTTTCCTACACATACGGACAATATTAGTCCAACTCTGCTTCTGAAACTGATACAAACCACTGGCCTTCTAACTTCTGATGCTTTTCAATTACAATGAGAAACGTGTGAGCTTCGTGAACGATGTAGTTCGTTTGAGCTGAAAAGTGACTGCCTTTACCTGAAACAAAGTCTTGCTTGTAGGAAGACACAGAGCCGGGGATTTAAATCATTTCTGACGGGAAACACACAACACAGTTCTCATCCATGGATCACACTCTGCTTTAGAGCAAGAAGCACGCTCTTGCTCTCTAGAGTCTCTAATACAGCAGGAAACATGAGTGTGCTCAGAAGAAAAGAACGGTGTTTCCTATACATACGGACCATATCTAGTTCAACTCTGCTTGAAATTGATAGGAAGCAAAGGTCCTCTAACATCCAATCCTTCTCAGTTAAGATGAGAAACGTGTGAGCTTCGTGAACGATGTAGTTCCTTTCAGCGGTAAGTAACTGCCCTTACCTGAAATTAAGTCTTGCTTTTAGGAAGACTCAGAGCCAGGGCTTTAACTCCATTTCTGAAGTGAAAAACACAACAGAGTTCTCATCCACGGATCACGCTCTGCTTTAGATCAAGAAGCACGCTCTTGCTTTCTAGAGTCTCTAATACAGCAGGAAACATGAGTGTGATCAGAAGAAAAGAACGGTGTTTCCTACACATACAGACCATATCTAGTCCAACTCTGCTTCTGAAACTGATACAAAGCATGGTTCTCTAAAATTCAATGGTTGTCAGTTAAGATGAGAAATGTGTGAGCTTCGTGACTGATGTTGTTCGTTTGAGCTGAAAAGTGACTGCCCTTACTTGAAATGAAGTCTTGCTTGTAGGAAGACACATAGCCTGGAATTTAACTCCATTTCTGAAGGGAAACACACAGCATAGTTTTCATGCATGGATCACACTCTGCTTTAGAGCAAGAAGCACTCACTTGCTTTCTAGAGTGTCTAACACAGCAGGGAACTTGAGTGTGCTGAGAACAAAAGAACGGTGTTTCCTACACATACGGACCATATCTAGATCAACTCTGCTTCTGAAACTGAAAGAAACCACAGGTCCTCTACCATCCAATGCTTGTCAGTTAAGATAAGAAACGTGTGAGCTTCGTGAACGATGTAGGTCGTTTGAGCTGGAAAGTGACTGCCCTAACCCGAAACGATGTCTTCCTAGTAGGAAAACACAGAGCCTGGGATTTAACTCCATTTCTGAAGGAAAACACATCATCGGTCTTATCCATGGATCACACTCTGCTTTAGAGCAAGAAGCACGCTCTTGCTTTCTAGAGTCTCCAATAGAGCACAAACATGAGTGTGCTCAGAAGAAAAGAACGGAGTTTCCTATACATACGGACCATATCTTGTTCAACTCTGCTTGAAATTGATACGAAGCAAAGGTCCTCTAACATCCAATGCTTCTCAGTTAAGATGAGAAACGTGTGAACTTCGTGAATGATGTAGATCGTTTGAGCTCTAAAGTAAGTGCCCTTACCTGAAAAGAAGTCTTGCTTGTAGAAAAACAGAGATCTTGGGATTTAACTCCATTTCTGAAGTGAAACACACAGCAGCCTTCTCATCCATTGATCACACTCTGCTTTAGAGCAAGAAGCACGCTCTTGCTTTCTAGAGTCTCTAAGACAGCAGGAAACGTGAGTGTGCTGAGAACAAAAGAACGGTGTTTCCTACACATATGGACCATATATAGTAGAACTCTGCTTCTCAAACTGATACAAAGCAATGGAACTCTAACATTCAATGATTGTCGTTTAAGATGAGAAACGTGTGAGCTTCGTGAACGATGTAGTTCATTTGAGCTGAAAAGTGACTGCCCTTACCTGAAACAAAGTAGTGCTTGTAGGAAGACACAGAGCCTGGGATAACTCCATTTCTGAAGGGAAACACACAGCAGAGTTCTCATTAATGGATCACACTCTGCTTTAGAGCAAGAAGTACGCTCTTGCTTTCTAGAGTCTCTAAGACAGCAGAAAATGTGATTGTGATGAGAACAAAAGAACGGTGTTTCCTACACATACGCATCATATATAGTAGAACTCTGCTTCCGGAAACTGATACAAAGCACTGGTCCTCTAACATCCAAAGCTTGTCAGTTAAGATGAGTAACGTGTGAGCTCGTGAAAGATGTAGTTCCTTGGAGCATAAAAGTGACTGCCCTTACCTGAAACGAAGTCTTGCTTGTAGGAAGACACAAAGCCTGGGATTTAACTCCACTTCTGAAGGGAAACACACAATACAGTTCTCATCCATGGATCACACTCTGCTTTAGAGCAAGAAGCACGCTCTTGCTTTCCAGTGTCTCTAAGACAGCAGGAAACTTGAGTGTGCTGAGAACAAATGAACGGTGTTTCCTACACATTCGGACCATATCTAGTCCAACTCTGCTTGAAATTGATAAAAGCAAAGGTCCTCTAACATCCAATGCTTCTCAGTTAAGATGAGAAACGTGTGAACTTCGTGAATGATGTAGTTCGTTTGAGCTCTAAAGTAAGTGCCCTTACCTGAAAAGAAATCTTTCTTGTAGGAAGACTCAGAGCCAGGGATTTAACTGCATTTCTGAAGTGAAACACACAACAGAGTTCTCATCCATTGACCACACTCTGCTTTAGAGCAAGAAGCACTCTCTAGCTTTCCAGAGCCTGTAAGACAACAGTAAACTTGGGTGTGCTGAGAACAAATGAACGGTGTTTCATACACATATGGACCATAGATAGTAGAACTCTGCTTCTGAAACTGATACAAAGCACTGGTTCTCTAACATCCAATGCTTGTCAGTTAAGATGAGAAACGTGTGAGCTTCGTGAACGATGTAGGTCGTTTGAGCTGGAAAGTGACTGCCCTAACCTGAAATGATGTCTTCCTAGTAGGAAAACACAGAGCCTGGGAATTAACTCCATTTCTGAAGGAAAACCCATCATCGTTCTCATCCATGGATCACACTCTGCTTTAGAGCAAGAAGCACGCTCTTGCTTTCCAGAGTCTCTAATACAGCAGGAAACGGGGGTGTGCTGAGAAAAAAAGAACGGTGTTTCCTACACATACGGACAATATTAGTCCAACTCTGCTTCTGAAACTGATACAAACCACTGGCCTTCTAACTTCTGATGCTTTTCAATTACAATGAGAAACGTGTGAGCTTCGTGAACGATGTAGTTCGTTTGAGCTGAAAAGTGACTGCCTTTACCTGAAACAAAGTCTTGCTTGTAGGAAGACACAGAGCCGGGGATTTAAATCATTTCTGACGGGAAACACACAACACAGTTCTCATCCATGGATCACACTCTGCTTTAGAGCAAGAAGCACGCTCTTGCTCTCTAGAGTCTCTAATACAGCAGGAAACATGAGTGTGCTCAGAAGAAAAGAACGGTGTTTCCTATACATACGGACCATATCTAGTTCAACTCTGCTTGAAATTGATACGAAGCAAAGGTCCTCTAACATCCAATCCTTCTCAGTTAAGATGAGAAACGTGTGAGCTTCGTGAACGATGTAGTTCCTTTCAGCGGTAAGTAACTGCCCTTACCTGAAATTAAGTCTTGCTTTTAGTAAGACTCAGAGCCAGGGCTTTAACTCCATTTCTGAAGTGAAAAACACAACAGAGTTCTCATCCACGGATCACGCTCTGCTTTAGATCAAGAAGCACGCTCTTGCTTTCTAGAGTCTCTAATACAGCAGGAAACATGAGTGTGATCAGAAGAAAAGAACGGTGTTTCCTACACATACAGACCATATCTAGTCCAACTCTGCTTCTGAAACTGATACAAAGCATGGTTCTCTAAAATTCAATGGTTGTCAGTTAAGATGAGAAATGTGTGAGCTTCATGACTGATGTTGTTCGTTTGAGCTGAAAAGTGACTGCCCTTAGTTGAAATGAAGTCTTGCTTGTAGGAAGACACATAGCCTGGAATTTAACTCCATTTCTGAAGGGAAACACACAGCATAGTTTTCATGCATGGATCACACTCTGCTTTAGAGCAAGAAGCACTCACTTGCTTTCTAGAGTGTCTAACACAGCAGGGAACTTGAGTGTGCTGAGAAAAAAAGAACGGTGTTTCCTACACATACGGACCATATCTAGATCAACTCTGCTTCTGAAACTGAAAGAAACCACAGGTCCTCTACCATCCAATGCTTGTCAATTTAGACGAGAAACGTGTGTGATTCATGAACGATGTAGTTCGTTTGAGCTGTAAAGTAACAGCCCTCCTGAAACGAAGTGTTGCTTTTAGGAAGACTCAGAGCCTGAGAATTAACTCCATTTCTGAAGGGAAACACACAGCCGAGTTCTCATCCATGGATCACACTCTGCTTTAGAGCAAGAAGCACGCTCTTGCTTTCTAGATTCTCTAATACAGCAGGAAACGTGAGTGTGCTCAGAAGAAAAGAACAGTGTTTCCTATACATACGGACCATATCTAGTTCAACTCTGCTTGAAATTGATACAAAGCAAAGGTCCTCTATCATCCAATGCTTGTCAGTTTAGATGAGAAACGTGTTAGCTTCGTGAACGATGTAGATCGTTTGAGCTGTAATGTAACTGCCCTTACCTGAAAAGAAGTCTTGCTTGTAGAAAGACAGAGATCCTGGGATTTAACTCCATTTCTGAAGTGAAACACACAGCAGACTTCTCATCCATTGATCACACTCTGCTTTAGAGCAAGAAGCACGCTCTTGCTTTCTAGATTCTCTAAGAGAGCAGGAAACGTGAGTGTGCTGAGAACAAAAGAACGGTGTTTCCTACACATATGGACCATATATAGTAGAACTCTGCTTCTCAAACTGATACAAAGCAATGGAACTCTAACATTCAATGATTGTCATTTAAGATGAGAAACGTGTGAGCTTCGTGAACGATGTAGTTCATTTGAGCTGAAAAGTGACTGCCCTTACCTGAAACAAAGTAGTGCTTGTAGGAAGACACAGAGCCTGGGATAACTCCATTTCTGAAGGGAAACACACAGCAGAGTTCTCATTAATGGATCACACTCTGCTTTAGAGCAAGAAGTACGCTCTTGCTTTCTAGAGTCTCTAAGACAGCAGAAAATGTGATTGTGATGAGAACAAAAGAACGGTGTTTCCTACACATACGCATCATATATAGTAGAACTCTGCTTCGGAAACTGATACAAAGCACTGGTCTTCTAACATCCAAAGCTTGTCAGTTAAGATGAGTAACGTGTGAGCTCGTGAAAGATGTAGTTCCTTGGAGCATAAAAGTGACTGCCCTTACCTGAAACGAAGTCTTGCTTGTAGGAAGACACAAAGCCTGGGATTTAACTCCACTTCTCAAGGGAAACACACAATACAGTTCTCATCCATGGATCACACTCTGCTTTAGAGCAAGAAGCACGCTCTTGCTTTCCAGTGTCTCTAAGACAGCAGGAAACTTGAGTGTGCTGAGAACAAATGAACGGTGTTTCCTACACATTCGGACCATATCTAGTCCAACTCTGCTTGAAATTGATAAAAGCAAAGGTCCTCTAACATCCAATGCTTCTCAGTTAAGATGAGAAACGTGTGAACTTCGTGAATGATGTAGTTCGTTTGAGCTCTAAAGTAAGTGCCCTTACCTGAACAGAAATCTTTCTTGTAGGAAGACTCAGAGCCAGGGATTTAACTGCATTTCTGAAGTGAAACACACAACAGAGTTCTCATCCATTGACCACACTCTGCTTTAGAGCAAGAAGCACTCTCTAGCTTTCCAGAGCCTCTAAGACAACAGTAAACTTGGGTGTGCTGAGAACAAATGAACGGTGTTTCATACACATACGGACAATATCTAGTCCAACTCTGCTTCTGAAACTGATACAAAGCACTGGTTCTCTAACATCCAATGCTTGTCAGTTAAGATAAGAAACGTGTGAGCTTCGTGAACGATGTAGGTCGTTTGAGCTGGAAAGTGACTGCCCTAACCTGAAACGATGTCTTCCTACTAGGAAAACACAGAGCCTGGGATTTAACTCCATTTCTGAAGGAAAACACATCATCGTTCTCATCCATGGATCACACTCTGCTTTAGAGCAAGAAGCACGCTCTTGCTTTCTAGAGTCTCCAATAGAGCACAAACATGAGTGTGCTCAGAAGAAAAGAACGGTTTTTCCTATACATACGGACCATATCTAGTTCAACTCTGCTTGAAATTGATACGAAGCAAAGGTCCTCTAACATCCAATCCTTCTCAGTTAAGATGAGAAACGTGTGAGCTTCGTGAACGATGTAGTTCCTTTCAGCGGTAAGTAACTGCCCTTACCTGAAATTAAGTCTTGCTTTTAGGAAGACTCAGAGCCAGGGCTTTAACTCCATTTCTGAAGTGAAAAACACAACAGAGTTCTCATCCACGGATCACGCTCTGCTTTAGATCAAGAAGCACGCTCTTGCTTTCTAGAGTCTCTAATACAGCAGGAAACATGAGTGTGATCAGAAGAAAAGAACGGTGTTTCCTACACATACAGACCATATCTAGTCCAACTCTGCTTCTGAAACTGATACAAAGCATGGTTCTCTAAAATTCAATGGTTGTCAGTTAAGATGAGAAATGTGTGAGCTTCGTGACTGATGTTGTTCGTTTGAGCTGAAAAGTGACTGCCCTTACTTGAAATGAAGTCTTGCTTGTAGGAAGACACATAGCCTGGAATTTAACTCCATTTCTGAAGGGAAACACACAGCATAGTTTTCATGGATGGATCACACTCTGCTTTAGAGCAAGAAGCACTCACTTGCTTTCTAGAGTGTCTAACACAGCAGGGAACTTGAGTGTGCTGAGAAAAAAAGAACGGTGTTTCCTACACATACGGACCATATCTAGATCAACTCTGCTTCTGAAACTGAAAGAAACCACAGGTCCTCTACCATCCAATGCTTGTCAATTTAGACGAGAAACGTGTGTGATTCATGAACGATGTAGTTCGTTTGAGCTGTAAAGTAACAGCCCTCCTGAAACGAAGTGTTGCTTTTAGGAAGACTCAGAGCCTGGGAATTAACTACATTTCTGAAGGGAAACACACAGCCGAGTTCTCATCCATGGATCACACTCTGCTTTAGAGCAAGAAGCACACTCTTGCTTTCTAGATTCTCTAATACAGCAGGAAACGTGAGTGTGCTCAGAAGAAAAGAACAGTGTTTCCTATACATACGGACCATATCTAGTTCAACTCTGCTTGAAATTGATACAAAGCAAAGGTCCTCTATCATCCAATGCTTGTCAGTTTAGATGAGAAACGTGTTAGCTTCGTGAACGATGTAGTTCGTTTGAGCTGTAATGTAACTGCCCTTACCTGAAAAGAAGTCTTGCTTGTAGAAAGACAGAGATCCTGGGATTTAACTCCATTTCTGAAGTGAAACACACAGCAGACTTCTCATCCATTGATCACACTCTGCTTTAGAGCAAGAAGCACGCTCTTGCTTTCTAGATTCTCTAAGAGAGCAGGAAACGTGAGTGTGCTGAGAACAAAAGAACGGTGTTTCCTACACGTACAGACCATATATAGTAGAACTCTGCTTCTCAAACTGATGCAAAGCAATGGTACTCTAAAATTCAAAGATTGTCATTTAAGATGAGAAACGTGTGAGCTTCGTGAACGATGTAGTTCATTTGAGCTGAAAAGTGACTGCCCTTACCTGAAACAAAGTAGTGCTTGTAGGAAGACACAGAGCCTGGGATAACTCCATTTCTGAAGGGAAACACACAGCAGAGTTCTCATTAATGGATCACACTCTGCTTTAGAGCAAGAAGTACGCTCTTGCTTTCTAGAGTCTCTAAGACAGCAGAAAATGTGATTGTGATGAGAACAAAAGAACGGTGTTTCCAACACATACGCATCATATATAGTAGAACTCTGCTTCGGAAACTGATACAAAGCACTGGTCTTCTAACATCCAAAGCTTGTCAGTTAAGATGAGTAACGTATGAGCTCGTGAATGATGTAGTTCCTTTGAGCATAAAAGTGACTGCCCTTACCTGAAACGAAGTCCTGCTTGTAGGAAGACACAAAGCCTGGGATTTAACTCCACTTCTGAAGGGAAACACACAATAGAGTTATCATCCATGGATCACACTCTGCTTTAGAGCAAGACGCACGCTCTTGCTTTCCAGTGTCTCTAAGACAGCAGGAAACTTGAGTGTGCTGAGAACAAATGTACGGTGTTTCCTACACATTCGGACCATATCTAGTCCAACTCTGCTTGAAATTGATAAAAGCAAAGGTCCTCTAACATCCAATGCTTCTCAGTTAAGATGAGAAATGTGTGAACTTCGTGAATGATGTAGTTCGTTTGAGCTCTAAAGTAAGTGCCCTTACCTGAAAAGAAATCTTTCTTGTAGAAAGACTCAGAGCCAGGGATTTAACTGCATTTCTGAAGTGAAACACACAACAGAGTTCTCATCCATTGACCACACTCTGCTTTAGAGCAAGAAGCACTCTCTAGCTTTCCAGAGTCTCCAATAGAGCACAAACATGAGTGTGCTCAGAAGAAAAGAACGGTGTTTCCTATACATACGGACCATATCTAGTTCAACTCTGCTTGAAATTGATACGAAGCAAATGTCCTCTAACATCCATTCCTTCTCAGTTAAGATGAGAAACGTGTGAGCTTCGTGAACGATGTAGTTCCTTTCAGCGGTAAAGTAACTGCCCTTACCTGAAAGGAAGTCTTGCTTTTAGGAGGACTCAGAGCAAGGGATTTAACTCCATTTCTGAAGTGAAACACACAACAGAGTTCTCATCCACGGATCACACTCTGCTTTAGATCAAGAAGCACGCTCTTGCTTTCTAGAGTCTCTAATACAGCAGGAAACATGACTGTGCTCAGAAGAAAAGAACGGTGTTTCCTACACATACGGACCATATCTAGATCAACTATGCTTCTGAAACTGAAAGAAACCACAGGTCCTCTACCATCCAATGCTTGTCAATTTAGACGAGAAACGTGTGTGCTTCGTGAACAATGTAGTTCGTTTGAGCTGAAAAGTGACTGCCCTTACCTGAAACAAAGTCTTGCTTATAGGAAGACACAGAGCCTGGGAATTAACTCCATTTCTGAAGGGAAACACACAGCAGAGTTCTCATCCATGGATCACACTCTGCTTTAGAGCAAGAAGCATGCTCTTGCTTTCTAGATTCTCTAATACAGCAAGAAACGTGAGTGTGCTCAGAAGAAAAGAACGCTTTTTCCTATACATACGGACCATATCTAGTTCAACTCTGCTTGAAATTGATACAAAGCAAAGGTCCTCTATCATCCAATGCTTGTCAGTTTAGATGAGAAACGTGTTAGCTTCGTGAACGATGTAGTTCGTTTGAGCTGTAAAGTAACTGCCCTTACCTGAAAAGAAGTCTTGCTTGTAGAAAGACAGAGATCCTGGGATTTAACTCCATTTCTGAAGTGAAACACACAGCAGACTTCTCATCCATTGATCACACTCTGCTTTAGAGCAAGAAGCACGCTCTTGCTTTCTAGAGTCTCTAAGAGAGCAGGAAACGTGAGTGTGCTGAGAACAAAAGAACGGTGTTTCCTACACGTACAGACCATATATAGTAGAACTCTGCTTCTCAAACTGATACAAAGCAATGGTACTCTAACATTCAATGATTGTCATTTAAGATGAGAAACGTGTGAGCTTCGTGAACGATGTAGTTCATTTGAGCTGAAAAGTGACTGCCCTTACCTGAAACGAAGTAGTGCTTGTAGGAAGACACAGAGCCTGGGATAACTCCATTTCTGAAGGGAAACACTCAGCAGAGTTCTCATCCATGGATCACACTCTGCTTTAGAGCAAGAAGAACGCTCTTGCTTTCTAGAGTCTCTAAGACAGCAGAAAATGTGAGTGTGCTGAGAACAAAAGAACGGTGTTTCCTACACATACGCACCATATATAGTAGAACTCTACTTAGGAAACTGATACAAATCACTGGTCCTCTAACATCCAAAGCTTGTCAGTTAAGATGAGTAACGTGTGAGCTTCGTGAAAGATGTAGTTCCTTTGAGCTTAAAAGTGACTGCCCTTACCTGAAACGAAGTCTTGCTTGTAGGAAGAAACAGAGCCTGGGATTGAACTCCATTTCTGAAGGAAAACACATCATCGTTCTCATCCATGGATCACACTCTGCTTTAGAGCAAGAAGCACGCTCTTGCTTTCCAGAGTCTCTAATACAGCAGGAAACGTGAGTGTGCTGAGAAAAAAAGAACGTGTGAGCTTCGTGAACGATGTAGTTCCTTTGAGCGGTAAAGTAACTGCCCTTACCTGAAATTAAGTCTTGCTTTTAGGAAGACTCAGAGCCAGGGCTTTAACTCCATTTCTGAAGGGAAACACACAGCATAGTTTTCATGCATGGATCACACTCTGCTTTAGAGCAAGAAGCACTCACTTGCTTTCTAGAGTGTCTAACACAGCAGGGAACTTGATTGTGCTCAGAACAAATGACGGTGTTTCCTACACATACAGAGCATATCTAGATCAACTCTGCTTCTGAAACTGAAAGAAAACACAGGTCCTCTACCATCCTATGCTTGTCAATTTAGACGAGAAACGTGTGTGCTTCGTGAACGATGTAGTTCGTTTGAGCTGAAAAGTGACTGCCCTTACCTGAAACGAAGTCTTGCTTGTAGGAAGACACAGAGCCTGGGAATTAACTCCATTTCTGAAGGGAAACACACAGCAGAGTTCTCATCCATGGATCACACTCTGCTTTAGAGCAAGAAGCACGCTCTTGCTTTCTAGATTCTCTAATACAGCAGGAAACGTGAGTGTGCTCAAAAGAAAAGAACGGTGTTTCCTATACATACGGACCATATCTAGTTCAACTCTGCTTGAAATTGATACAAAGCAAAGGTCCTCCATCATCCAATGCTTGTCAGTTTAGATGAGAAACGTGTTAGCTTCGTGAACGATGTAATTCCTTTGAGCTGTAAAGTAACTGCCATTACCTGAAAAGAAGTCTTGCTTGTAGAAAGACAGAGATCTTGGCATTTAACTCCATTTCTGAAGTGAAACACAGCAGACTTATTATCCATTGATCACACTCTGCTTTAGAGCAAGAAGCACGCTCTTGCTTTCTAGAGTCTCTAAGAGAGCAGGAAACCTGAGTGTGCTGAGAACAAAAGAACGGTGTTTCCTACACCTATGGACCATATATAGTCGAACTCTGATTCTCAAACTGATACAAAGCAATGGTACTCTAACATTCAATGATTGTCATTTAAGATGAGAAACGTGTGAGCTTTGTGAACGATGTAGTTCATTTGAGCTGAAAAGTGACTGCCCTTACCTGAAACGAATTAGTGCTTGTAGGAAGACACAGAGCCTGGGATTTAACTCCACTTTTGAAGGGAAACACACAACACAGTTCTCATCCATGGATCACACTCTGCTTTAGAGCAAGAACCACGCTCTTGCTTTCCAGAGTCTCTAAGACAGCAGGAAACTTGAGTGTGCTGTGAACAAATGAACGGTGTTTCCTACACATACGGACCATATCTAGTCCAACTCTGCTTGAAATTGATACAAAGCAAAGGTTCTCTAACATCCAATTAATCATAGTTAAGATGAGAAACGAGTGAACTTCGTGAATGATGTAGTTCGTTTGAGATCTAAAGTAACTGCCCTTACCTGAAAAAAAATCTTTCTTGTAGGAAGACACAGAGCCAGGTATTTAACTGCATTTCTGAAGTGAAACACACAACAGAGTTCTCATCCATTGATCACACTCTGCTTAAGAGCAAGAAGCACTCTCTAGCTCTCCAGAGTCTCTAAGACAGCAGTTAACTTGAGTGTGCTGAGAACAAAAGAACGGTGTTTCCTACACATACGGACCATATATAGTAGAACTCTGCTTCTGAAACTGATACAAAGCAATGGAACTCTAACATTCAATGATTGTCATTTAAGATGAGAAACGTGTGAGCTTCGTGAATGATGTAGTTCATTTGAGCTGAAAAGTGACTACCCTTACCTGAAACGAAGTAGTGATTGTAGGAAGACACAGAGCCTGGGATAACTCCATTTCTGAAGAGTAACACACAGCAGAGTTCTCATCCATGGATCACACTCTGCTTTAGAGCATGAAGAACGCTCTTGCTTTCTAGAGTCTCTAAGACAGCAGAAAACGTGAGTGTGCTGAGAACAAAAGAACGGTGTTTCCTACACATATGCACCATATATAGTAGGACTCTGCTTCGGAAACTGATACAAAGCACTGGTCCTCTAACATCCAAAGCTTGTCAGTTAAGATGAGAAGCGTGTGAACTTCGTGAATGATGTAGTTCATTTGAGCTCTAAAGTAACTTCCCTTACCTGAAAAGAAATCTTTCTTGTAGGAAGACTCAGAGCCAGGGATTTAACTGCATTTCTGAAGTGAAACACACAACAGAGTTCTCATCCATTGATCACACTCTGCTTTAGAGCAAGAAGCACTCTCTAGCTTTCCAGAGTCTCTAATATAGCAGTAAACTTGAATGTGCTGAGAACAAATGAACGGTGTTTCCTACACATACGGACCATATCTAGTCCAACTCTGCTTCTGAAAATGATACAAAGCACTGGTTCTCTAACATCCAATGCTTGTCAGTTAAGATGAGAAACGTGTGAGCTTCGTGAACGATGTAGGTCGTTTGAGCTGGAAAGTGACTACCCTAAACTGAAACGATGTCTTCCTAGTAGGAAAACACAGAGCCTAGGATTTAACTCCACTTCTGAAGGAAAACACATCATCGTTCTCATCCATTGATCACACTCTGCTTTAGAGCATGAAGCCCGCTATTTCTTTCTAGAGTCTCTAATACAGCACAAACATGAGTGTGCTCAGAAGAAAAGACTGGTGTTTCCTATACATACGGACCATATCTAGTTCAATTCTGCTTGAAAATGATACGAAGCAAAGGTCCTCTAACATCCAATCCCTCTCAGTTAAGATGAGAAACGTGTGAGCTTCGTGAACGATGTAGTTCCTTTGAGCGGTAAAGTAACTGCCCTTACCTGAAAGGAAGTCTTGCTTTTAGGAAGACTCAGAGCCAGGGATTTAACTCCATTTCTGAAGTGAAACACACAACAGAGTTCTCATCCACGGATCACACTCTGCTTTAGATCAAGAAGCACGCTCTTGCTTTCTAGAGTCTCTAATACAGCAGGAAACATGAGTGTGCTCAGAAGAAAAGAACGGTGTTTCCTACACATACGGACCATATCTAGTCCAACTCTGCTTCTGAAACTGATACAAAGCATGGTTCTCTAACATTCAATGGTTGTCAGTTAAGATGAGAAACGTGTGAGCTTCCTGACTGATGTTGTTCGTTTGAGCTGAAAAGTGACTGCCCTTACTTGAAATGAAGTCTTGCTTGTAGGAAGACACATAGCAAAGGTCCGCTAACATCCACTGCTTCTCAGTTAAGATGAGAAACGTGTGAACTTCGTGAATGATGTAGTTCGTTTGAGCTCTAAAGTAAGTGCCCTTACCTGAAAAGAAATCTTTCTTGTAGGAAGACTCAGAGCCAGGGATTTAACTGCATTTCTGAAGTGAAACACACAACAGAGTTCTCATCCATTGATCACACTCTGCTTTAGAGCAAGAAGCACTCTCTAGCTTTCCAGAGTCTCTAAGACAGGAGTAAACTTGAGTGTGCTGAGAACAAATGAACGGTGTTTCATACACATATGGACGATATATAGTAGAACTCTGCTTCTG